>BSBK01005461.1:3207500-3426550 GCA_027943335.1 Chamaecyparis obtusa
ACCAACACAGATCAGTGGTAAATATACATTTTCCCTTGTCCAATCTCTACCAACCTAGCTCCTATTTCTACAGGAAAGAGGTTCCCATTAGCCTATAAAAAGGATTTGAACTTTGCCAGATTATATAATTCCTTCACACCTGATTTGAAAAGTGTCCATGCTTTCTTCATCATTATCTTTTTACCTTCTACCTCCAATGTGAAGTAACCTAGCAGGCAGCCACTCGAAAGCTGTTGGTCGATACCATCCATTGCTTCTGCCACTTTTGTGTATGTCTTTTGTCACAATCCTATGAATGATGCCAATTGCATGAAGGAGATGACCAAGAATCTGGATGATTGGTAGAAATAGGCCTGCTATCAATTTTCCATTATGAACATGACCATCGGCCCAATAATCACCTCCGAGAATCGTAACCATAGTCACCTGCTCCTTTTCCTTAGCTCGACTGAAAATTCTATGCATCTTCTCTTTCGGGGTTTCCACTAGTTCCTCCACCTTTCCATGATGATAGTTTATCCCCAAATAGTTTGCCATCATTTGTATTAAATGCCCAAGTCCAGGAAGTCCATAAATAGAGTCTATCGCTCCCTTGCTGGGACTCTGTGAGGAATCTACGTCTAAGCCAATCTACAAAAAAGGACTGACTCATGAGATTCATCCATAAAAATGACTGCAAAGTCATGCATGAGGTTTTGGCATTTGTCACACACACTACCAACACTGTCAAATCCCTGCCTCTATCCTATTCCCATCATTATGAGGGAATCTAGATCCGCAACTAATATTTGTTGTAGATTGCCTGATATCATAGCATCCTTACCAAATTCCAAATCTGACCCTCTATCAATCCCCAAGTTTGCTAGATGATCTGGTACTTTATTCCCTTCTCTATACACATGTTGAATATGAAAGTCACCAAGATTCTGCAGAAGAACTTTCACTCTAGGGAGCTAATTAGCCAGCCTCCAATTGGAAAAATTAGATTTTGAGACTCCATTGAGGATAATCTATGAGTCTCCTTCAATAAATATTTTTCCTATGTTGTTTCTAACACACCAAGTGAGTCATGCCTCCATGGCTGAGATTTATGCCACATTGTTTATGGTGAAGCCCATACTCCTCGCAATGCCTCTCAGAACCTCTCCCTTTTCATTTCTAATAATTGTGCCTAGGCCTCTTTCTCCCAAG
Source organism: Chamaecyparis obtusa (assembly GCA_027943335.1). Taxonomy (NCBI): domain Eukaryota; kingdom Viridiplantae; phylum Streptophyta; class Pinopsida; order Cupressales; family Cupressaceae; genus Chamaecyparis; species Chamaecyparis obtusa. The sequence continues at coordinate 3,208,692 of BSBK01005461.1, forward strand.
TTGCCTATGCTCACTCCATCAAAGTTTAACATGACCCATCCACTCGGGGGGGCCTACCAAATTGTTTGCTTCTTGTCTACCTTCTTGTTCTTGAGTTTGTGATCCCCCCGATGTTTAATACACCACACCTTTTCCATATCTAAATCCCATTTTATCATGAAAGTATAATTCAACCCCAAGATTCTACTGTTCACTACTTCTTCAATCACAATTTGGATATTTACCTTAATTTGATCAATCTCTAGTGCCTCTTCTTTGAAGATCCTTTGATTCCACTCCTTCCAAACATTCGAGACTAGCATCGAAGAGCTCACTATCCAAAAAAGTCCCCACTTAGAATGTATTATATCCATAGGCCATAAGGATAAAAAAATCCTTTAATGAAGCATTCCTTACTGCATGCCATTGTAGCTTGCCAAGAAGTCAATCCCAGCAATCTCTAGCTATTGGGCACCAGAATAGAAGATGGTCTACAAAATCTTCTTCATGTCTACACATGATGCACCAGTTGGGACTAGAGATTCCAATCAACTTCAATCTATTTCCTATTAATATTCTACCATGTAGAGAAACCCACAAAAAGGCCCTAGCCTTCAAAAGAGGCCATTTTACCCAACACAACTTGGAGGGCTAGTAGTCATAGCTCTATCTATGCCTTAACAAATCATAACCAAGATTAACCTTATAGTTACCTAATTTGGCTGCACTCCAAATTAGTGAATCTTCCTCATTCGAATGGATTACAATTTTATTGTTTAACAAATCCTGCAAAAATGTAGCATTGACTAACGCAGGATCTCCAACCCTTTTCCAAATTTCCTTAGTGGATGAAGGGGAGGGGAAGAGCATGTAGTCTTCCACCCTACTCCCTTCCAATGCTTCCATGCTATTCACCCAATCAATGTCTGAGAAGAAACTTTCCAATGGCCTATCCCCATGCCAAGAGTCTCTCCAAAACAAAGCTCTTTGTCCATTGCCAATCTGCCACATGAGATGCTCTGTGAGGAATTTCCTTCTTTCCCAAATGTGCCTCCAAAAAGGTGATCTTGTCTAAGCATTTGTCGCAGTCAAGATTCTATCCAGGGCCCGTGAGTCAAGGTATTTTGCATTCATTATTTTGCACCAAGGTTTGTTCAGAAAATTATACATGTTCCATGCCAATTTAGCACCCAATGCTATATTGTGGATGTCCATACTCCTAAGGCCTATGCCTACTTCATCCTTGGCCAAGCATGTCCTGTCCCAATTGATGACATGGATCCTTTTATCTATTTGTGAACCTTCCCACACAATTTTTTTAACAAGCCATTTAGAGCTAAGGTAGCTCTCTTGGAAAGTCTGTAAACCAACATGTAATATGTTGGAATGGCTAATAGGACTAACTTAATCATAAGAATCCTGCTTTCCTGGGAGAGCCATCTACTCTTCCATGAGGAGGCTTTTGAGCGACATTTTTCTACCAAACCCCTCCCAAAATTTGTCCATACGTCCTGCATAGAAGAAAACTCCAAGATATGAAATTGGGAACTCTCCTTCCTTGAATACCAATATGGCTGTGATGGATCCTCTCATCCTCCTGCTGGTGTTTAGAAAGTAAATCCTAGATTTTGTCTTGTTCATGACTTAACCTGATTCTCTTTTGTAATCAACCAGCACTGACTTGATAATCCTAGCCTCCAAAACCATAGCCTCCCCAAAGAGGATGGCGTCGTCTACAAACTAGGAGTGTGATATGGGATCCAAATTGTCTTGGATGGAGATCCCATGCCAATTACCAAGCCTTTTATGTTGCTTAATGAAATGGCCCAAAGCTTCTACCATCAAGACAAATAAAAATGGAGACAGGGGATTGCCTTGTCTTAACCCATTAGTAGCTTGGAAGAATCCAGTAATCGAGCCATTAACAAATATGGAGAAATACATAAATTTTATGCAAAAAAGTATACATTTAATCCATTCATTACTGAAACCAAACCAAGAGAGAATTTTATGAAGGAATGGCCAATGAACTCTGTCATATGCTTTACTGACATCAATTTTAATGACCATACCTAGTCTTTTCCTTTTGTGCATGCTATGAATTGTTTCATCCACCAGGATAATGTTGTCTACTATCTCCCAGCCTGGAACAAAATTGTGCTACTCTATCAATATGATCCTTCTAAGTAGAGGTTTCAATCTATTGACCATTGCCTTTGACATGATTTTGTATAGGGAGTTGCATAATTCTATAGGCCTATAGTCATCCATTGACAAACTGTCTTTCTTTTTAGGGATCAGCGCAATTACCATGTTGTTCAATTCTTTCACAAACTGGCCTTTAACTCAGAAGAATTCCACCATTTTGAGAATGTCCTCTCCCATGAATGCCCAAAACTTTTGAAAAAATTCTGAAGGGAAGCCATCTGGACCTGAAGCCTTATATGAGGGGCTATCAAATGTAGCTTTTTTTATTTCTTGCAAGGAGAAAGGCCTCAGCAACTGCAGATTTTCCACCTCTATAACTTCTTTTGGGATGACATCTAAGAATGCTGAGGCAAACAAGGATAGGTTATCATTAGACATTCCTATAATAGATTGAAAGTTAGAGACCGCAATCTCCTCAATAACCTCTGCCTCATCCTGCCACCTGTCATGATCATCTTGAATACAATTGATTCTGTTCTGAGATCTTTTCACCTTGACTAAAGCATGAAAAAATCTAGAATTCTAATCTCCATCACTGATCTAGTTCTCCCTAGACTTATCTCTCCAATAAACTTCTTCTCTGTACAATAGCTCAAACAATTCACTTCTGAGCAATTTTTCTTTCTCAAAATCAGCATTAGACATCCCTAAGGCAATCACCAAGTTGTTTAAATTCTCTAGTTCTTCCTCCACCCCAATATTTTTAGAGAAGATGTTCTTGAAGGATACTCTGTTCCATTCCTTGATTTGGTTCTTGACTTCATTGAGTCTTTTGACCATCACAAAACTTGGGGTGTCATGAAAATGATTGTTATCTCTCCACCATTCTTCCAATTTGGAAGGAAATCCTTATCTCTCCACCACATGCTTTGAAATATGAAGCTTCCCTTACCATTCTATGTGGTAGCAAAAAAACTTAATTGAATTGGAAAATGATCCGATAAGGTCAAGGGGAGAATGCTAGATTCCAAATTGAATGAAGAGTCTAGCCAAAAAGAGCCAACCAAAAACCAATCCAGCCTTTCAGAGATCCTGGTGAAGTTAGCCCGTCTATTGGTCCACATAAATAACCCATTTCTAGAGGCCACATCAATAAAATTGCTTCTCTACACAAATTCTCTACAGTCATCCATGACCTTGTTCACCCTTCTGATACCTCCTAATTTTTCCTCCAAATCCAAAATTGCATTGAAATCTCCTGACACTATGACCTTATTACTATTGACGGATGATATTTTAGTAGTTATCTCATTCCATAACTTTAAATTATTGTCCATTTTGATCGGCTCATAAACATTAAATAACAGGAAGTAAATGTTATCTTTAATACATTCCACCAAGCCAAATAACCAGTGATCATGTTTTTCCATTAATGACAACTTGATATTAGAAGGGTTCCACAAAAAACTAATACACCCTGATGCACCTTTGGCTTCCTAAAAAAATCCTTCCCATTTATTACATGAAAAGATAAAGCTGAGAGCTTTGTCAATGCAAAGTTCTATCTCTTGTGTTAAAACTACATCACTCTCAATCCTCAACAACACTCACTTTATCAAGCGCCGCTTGTCAGGAGTCAATAGACCCCTGACATTCCAAGATGTGATCTTCATTTCTTACCATGGGAGGTCCCTGCTCCCTTGGCATTCCTCATAAAATCAAAGACACTAACAATACCTTTTTCCTTCACCCTCTCTTCTCTCATTTATCTATTCAAGCACCTACCTTTGCCACCTTTGGCTTTTCCCAATAGTATGTTAGTAGATTGACTAACACACGTAGGTTAAATTTTTTCCAATTCATCCATCAAAGGGAAATTGTCTGGAGAGTCCCTATCATAGTCTATCTTAGAATCCGATCAAAATTGGAGTTGAGAATGAATAATCTCTTTTGAGATACTCTTTTCTTGAGACTTTTCCTGCTAGGCTGACGAGCATTCCCCTTCCTCCTTAGCCCCACTCCTGGATTGTATTAGAGAAGGATTTTTCAATTTCTCCTTAGGATGCAAAATGGTTATAGGAACCATTTTTTGATTGTTGGCTTTCTTCCTCCAGATTTTGGCTGGTTTGATGAAAATCTTGCAATCTGAGGCTTTGTGATCCTTAAAGCCACATTTCAAACAATCCAGTGGAAGATTTTCAACTTCTACTTGTTGCTTCCAAAACATGCCACCCATTTTCAAGTTAATGAATGCAGGGACTTCTTGCACCACTGCTATCTTGATTCTTGCATATAGACATGAGTTGTTATCTATAATTGATTCATCGACCTCTAAAAGAGTGCCCAGTGAATGACCGATGCAATCCAAGCTAGAATCCCCCAAAATTTCTAATGGTATATTATACATCCAAATCTAGATTGGAGTCTAGTAAAACCATAAAGGAATGGGGTTAAAATTGATTTTCTAGGGCTGCAAATAAAGAGGATGTAGGCCAAAAAAACCCTAAAGGAATGGGGTTAAAATTGATTTTCCAGGGCTGCAAATAAAGAGGATGCAGGCCAAAAAACCAATTTTGTTGGTTTAAAATCACATTTATGTCCTCATTTTTAAAGATAACTATGAAAAAATTCTTTAGAATAAATTTAATGACAACTTCCCTACTCCAATTCTTGAAGATCCAGTTTCTTGTTTGCTCTCTAGTGACCCTCTCACCAATGAATCACCCTATAATGACTATCTTTTACCATAGGGAAGCATCCTCTTTAATCTCCTTCGGTAATGTAATGTCAACCACCTTTTCCTTGATTCCTTGATCAGAGTAAGGAGGAACTTCTTCACCCTGCCCTCTTCCACAAGCATTGTAGGCCTTCTTAAAATTGAATTGATCCTATCTAAACCTCTGAGAGACTCTACCTCCATGGTTGTTTGTCTCGCATCTCCACTACATCTCCACTTCCATTAAAAATCAATTTTATTTCTTTTCTATTCATGTATGCTTTTATATTATGGATGGGTGTCAAATATGGGGTAACTGGGAAGGATATGCATTTGATTTTTCTAACCTATCTGCCAGGGAAATGACTTAATTAAGCTTTGACCAAAGTGATTATTTGCATTCATTTGATACTAGTGAATTTTGATGGTTATTACTCCCTGCCATATCAGTAGGTAGATGCTACATTATTCTATAAAATGTTAGATAGGACACAATGCTACACCAGATTCTATCCAACCTACTAGTTTTAGTTTGCTAGGTTCTTCAGCCAGGGTCGGGTACTCAACCTTTTATGTTGAGCACTAAGGGAGCTAACACCTTTGAGGAGCTAACCAATCTATGGTTGGATGGAGAAAGAATTTGGACCTCATTCTTATCCTCAAGCATAGAAGATGGAGAGTAATCTAAGGCTAAGGAGGTAGAATGTTGTATAGTATAAATTTATGTTTTTATGATGTATCGACCCTTTGGTGGTCCATTGTATCATTTTCATTTGATGTATTGACAAGTAGGTTGATCTTGATGTTTTTATGTTGTAATATCTCCTCAAGTGTCGTAATTTTTTTGTAAACTTGTTATTATGCAATATTATTTAATATCAATTTGGATATTTTGTTTTATTTTTGGATTACTTATGTTACATGGATTTTAGTACCTTACAGATCTGGTGTCCTGTCTCAATGGTTTAGTGGTATATTTGGAGTCATAATTGACCTTCTCCAATTTTAACCCTTGAGATTTTTTGAGAGGTATATAATCACCCTATCTCTCCTCATTTTGGTGAGAACCATGTTCAATATTATCAATCATTCACAGTCATGATCAAGCAATCAAGTTCAAGCAATCAAGGCAAGAATCTAAGATCTAGACTTCTTCTGAAGTATTTAAGGTGTTCTTCTCCATGGATCAATCTTATTTCCATCATAAAAGGCCTAGAAAAAGGGTTTTCTATCAAGGAAGGAGATGCACCCACATCTGCATTTTTTTTCTTCTCTATCAAGCATTGTGGCGAATTACAACATCCATCACATAAGGTTCTATCTTTCATGATTTCCTTTTTTTTGTTTGTGTGAAGTCAAAACTATTACATCAACATATTTGATCACAGTCAAATAATAATTTTTATTATCAAGGTATGGTACATTCTAGTTTTCATATCTAGCCTCTTCTTTATGACATCACACTTTCATTTCTTTCATTTCATTCCAAGGTTTATTCCAAATAGGGGTTTGAATGCGACAAACCCATCTATCCAACCTACTTCCTTATTTTTCTATGTTTAGGTACAAGTGGTGTAGCTTTTGGGAATTGATCTTGTAAGTATGTAAGTTCTATCGAGAGGCCTGCAACTAGATTCATGCAAAATTCATAAGAACAAAACATCATAGGCTTCTTGTTCCTAGGAAAAAAAGATACCCAAGGCATTTTGTATCTAACATATCACCTTCAAATTTAGTTTACAGGTTAGTATAGTTCTCAGGTCCTTGTTTTAGGTGATTGAAGCTTTCTATGTATTTGATGTCAATTTGTATTTTCTAAAGCTATCTATATTTTCATAATTAGCCTTCGATTCTACATCATTAGATCATCTTATTCATCCATTTGAGTTAGTGAAGAATCATTGAATCACTTAGATCTTGAGTCCCACTTGAGTCCATTGAGACATCCTCCTTCTAATTGCACAATAGGAAAAGGGGGATATATCCACCATCTCCATCTTTATTTTCCTTATTCTACAATAATAATATTATATTTGTATTTCAAAGTAAATAGTGTTCACTAGCTTGTACATACAAACTAGGAATAATGTGTCTATCTCTTCTTATATTGAAAGGAGGGGGATCCACTATACTTGAGGAGGCTAGATACTTTGAGTGAATGCTTTGGTCCTTCACTATTATGGAGTATAATTGTGCATGTGAATGAAGAATGCGAGATCTAGGGCTAGGGAGAGAGAGAACGTATATTTATGCAAAGCATAGATAATTATTGGACCAATATGCAAATTTTAAGACCAAATGTAAATAGAAAACACAAAGACTAACTTGTACCTAAAATATCATCCCAAAATGTATGTTGATTGTTAGAAGATTTATAAATTAAGAATTAAATTGACTCTCTTTTCGTGGATATGAAGACAAATTGCTAATAAATAGTTGGAGAAATCACCATATTATTGATGATCTTCCTCTAAATTTTAGAGGTACAATTCCCTCTTATGATATAATTTAGATTTTGAGGCATGCTTTTAACCAAAAAGTAGGAAAGGAAAACTAACATCTAAACATAACTATGTCATAGAATCTGTTATTATGAATTTAAATTAAAGGGAAAATAGAGATGAATGACACAAGGTTCACTCGCTCAACACCTCCAATATATAAATGAGGGAAACAACAAAAACAACTCGTTTTAGATTATATGAATATTCACGACTCGAAGTTAATAAAATAACACACTTATGATATGATGTAACATGAAAAATTACCAAAGAATGATTGAAATTGGCATAGAAAAACAAAAATCAAAAGGAATACAAATAAATGAAAAGTTTAAGAAAGTCTCCTTTATTTCTTGGAAAAAAATTAGAGAGTTGAAAGGATCAATATCTTTATACAAAAGATTGTGTTTCCCTTCAAGACTATACTAATATATTTCCTTTTTACCATACTAAAATCAAAGACCTTTTTTTTATTATATGTCAAATCATAGGATCATAATCGAAATCCCCCTTTTATCTCTTGTCTAACCATCCTCTTAATAACACAACCCAAGAGTCTTTTCAATTTTTATAGTTGTTTCTATCAAGAAATTTTTTGATTTCTCATAATTTTTCATTTCAAAATCAAAATACAATGCTCAATTCATTTAAAAATGAGTTAAGACATTATAAATATAATTCTACAATAATATTCTTAACTTTGACCTTTTCCTAAGTCCCTTGGTTTTATGGTGTAAAATTTGATTTTATAAACCAATAGTGACTTAAATCCCTTTGGGTTCAAATGAGTGATCTAGAATTTTTAGGTCACCACACTCGATGCCCGTCTTCGCAGAGTTCAATCCATGTATTGTAAAAAACCTAATTCATGACATATTTTAGAACATAGTTGTCCTTTTGTGTTGTTGGATTTATTATCTTTTCTCCACCAGCTTTGTTAAGGAATATTGATTGCATAGCTTCAATGTAAAGTCTAAGGATTTCACGAGCATCCCCTTGTCTCCCACATTCTAAGTATGACCTCATATTTTGTAGTCATGATATTATTTTGGTAGGTGATACAAGAATTTCATTTTTTCTTGTTGTTAAAATAATGTAATATCCTTGGTATAAGTTCACCTAAAAAGTTCTACTCTTTCCTTTCAAAACTCAATATTTGGGTATTTTGTCAAACATTTGTTTGATAACTTCTTTTCAAATGTTCAATTTTAGTTTTAGAATATTTGTAACTTGAATACATTAGATTATAACAAGGATATTCATTTAATGATAATAGAAAGGTAATGCTCTATTTCAATATTGAAATTCCATCACATAGATATCATAGCAATCCAAAAAAATAATTTACAAAAACATTATTTTCTTATTCATCAATATAACCAAGAGAATCACAACATAAAAGAGACATAGAAATATATTTCACCTTTCCCAACTTACAAAAATTGCTAACCCCTATCATGACAGTCTTGAAATAGGTATCAATGAAATAACCACTCCATATTGAAGTAATGCCAATGTTGAAGAGCATGTGCCACATCCAATGTAGTACCAATTGATTTTACTAATTGCAACAACCTTAGATAGTATACCTAGCCATATATTGAATATCTCTAACCTTTGGAATGAACTCATAACTTCAAATCACTACTAGTGGTTGCAAGTCTCACACCAATGCTAGGGATTCACACTTGGGAAATGAGAGGGAACCTCCCCCATAACAACCCATTTGGTGACCATTAGGACATGCACTTCACTTTTCTATATTTAACATGTCATTTTTTTTAATCTTAATACATGGGCGATGGTTGTTAAAATAACAAACGGAAGGAATTGAACTCCCAATCTCCCACCACCAAAAATGATGTACAATCATAGTGCCATGCACAATATTTAGTAAATTTGTGGGCGATATTTTATTTGAGCACTATTTTAACCTCAATTTGTTCAAAGAATAACCTTGTATGGTTATTAACAACCACTTAATATGCCACAATTTTAACAAAAGGCCAAGAGAAGTTGTGAATGAATTTATTTTTTATAAAGGGGGTTATTTTGTTAAACCCCAAATAGGGATAATTTTGATGTATTTAAGGGGGTAAGGCCTCTTTGAAAGTCATCTAGATTATTCAGAATTCACAATTCCAAGAAAATAATTATTTTGTAGCAAAGCCTTTGGTAGAGTTATTGGTATCACTCTTTATAGTCAACCTTGGCTATTTGAGGGCATCTCTAAGAGGTGATTAGAGTTGGGAGATTTCTTACAACTTTGTGGATAAGCTACAGGACTATATCATTTTTTGTTACTATTGGAAGCACTTGTTTAGTGTGGATTCGGGGAGTGCTTGTAGAGCTTGAACCTTCCTATTCAGTGGCATTTTTGTGTATGCATTTAGAAATCCATATGTTGTAAGAAACTTTGCAGATTCAACATTAATGGAAAATTGATCACACTTATTGAGAAGATCCAGATACATAGCCTTGAGAGGTGAACTCCATTATCAAAATTTCTCTTGTCCTATGCTTTATATGTGTTGGTTTTACTTAACTGATGATTATGGTTATTTATTTTGCATTGAACTAAGCTAAATTAGTTAAAGTAAAAGGTACTAATCAATGAGATTAGAAGATTAATGGATTAAATTTTCATATTGGATTGAAAATCAATAATTAAAAATCTTGGCTTAGATTTTAGATTAAGTAAGTTAAGTAATTGATTTCATATCCGATAACTAAAAACTTAATTGAGTAAGCAGAATCACTAGATTTTTCAGATCACTACACTATCCAAATACTTATCAAATTTATCTCTAAGTGAAGGTAAAAGATTGATATTACTCTACAAGGAATAAAACATTCACTAGATAGGATTGATCAACCAAAGATTATACAATCACAAAAAACTTTAGATGATGAAATACATGCAAATTCGAAGGCAAAAATGCACTAGATATCTGAGCTTAAAGATAGGTAAATTGATAATCTATTGAATAAGGCAAGAGGAAAATATAATTGTAGGGCATAACTACTGCCAATGAATCAAAGAACCCTTTACAAAATATACAAGATTTCCTTTATAGATCAGGCATAACTCAAATTATACATTCAAAGTTAAAACCCCTACTTGGGTTGAGTTACAGAAGGATGGAATAGATCAAATCAAAGATATGATCTTTATGAGCAAGTAGATCCTGACTCAAAAGTGATAGGAAGTCCAAAAGAACACCCTATACTCATGTTATAAAATATTAGATCAAAACCTTGATGGCATAAAGAATCCATCCCCAAGCCCTACAATATTCATTAAATGAGCATGGAAAAAGGAAAAAAGGAAACCCAAAACATATCTTTGTATTCTTGGCTTCACTTGACCATCCTACCATTGAACTTCAATTTGAAAATTACATATCGTTGTTTTGTAGGTCAACATTTTTTACCAGAAAGGGACCATGTGAAACAACGAAGGCAACCTTTCATTAACCCTTGGGTCCCTTCCCTTTCACCATTTCACAGCTCATGACATTAACTTGAATGATCCTTTGCAAAATGGTGAAAGCCTTAGCTTTATCACCATTTCACAAGGTATGAATATTCTAATTTGAATGCATTTACAAAATGGAGACCTTCACTTAATCATGGACCCACCATCCATGTGTCACTTCACCACTGTAGGTCACTAGGTCAAAGAAATTTGACCCAATTTTTTTTTAAATGGTGGCAATTAACTTTACCTTTACCGATGGCACTTAACTTTACTTAGTGGACCCCACCACTCCCTTTTTTTTACCTTCATCACCATTTCGTAAGTTAACAAATTTTGACTTGAAAAGGACTTGAAAAATGGTGAAAGCCTTTATTCACTTATGGTGGACTTGCCAAGGACACTTGTCCCTTTGTCATCTATAATGCGCCTCCCATAGTTTGCTTTCAATTTTATTGCCACACTCTTTTAGGCCATTTTCATGTGTGTGTTATTTGTTTCTAGGATATTTGAGGTTTATGAATGTATGACATTTTATTTAATAATCATGAATTAGATGTTTTTGAGTTATTTCCATGTTGATTAAATGAAAATGATGATGTTATTTATATGTGATGGTTATTTCATTTTGATGATTTATATGTTAGGATATCAAGAATTCTTATGGTTTTACAGACCCCATACTTGCATGCGTATGGTCGATGTGTACATTTTGTATTTCTATTTGATGTGCTTGATGTGGTTGAGGGATGAAGTCGTAGTTACTTGCTTGCGAGATCCACACGATCGTCTAATCCCCGCCATTGATTGTTTATATTTATACATGTATGTACATGCTTGTCTTTTATGTAAGTTTGTAGGTACCGAACATCGACTTCCTTGAATTGCCAGGATGAGCGTTCCATAACACAAAATCTCAATGGTAAGAGAGGGGAGATAACATACAAATCCAAATCTCAACCCCAACCATTGATTATCCTAAATGTTAGGCAAGTATCTATTTATACCCATCTGAATTTGACAAAGTGACGTGAATTCGTGAGCCCTTCCTTAGTGTTTGTTTGATATAGAGTTAGTTAATTTTCAGATTTTTGGGAGTCGAGTGGATTTGTTTGTGTAAATTACTTGATTTAAATAATTAAGTTAGGAGTAATTTTGAGATTTGAATATTTATATTTTATGAATGTGGAAATATTAGATAAAGAGTATATTTAATTATTAAGGGTAATTAAATACCTTTCTTAATTAAATGATTAAATTAAAAAGATTTAAATTTAGAATTAAAGGGCTTAATTAATTATTAAATCCAAATATAAAAGTAAAGGGCATAGTTGATTTATTTAATATTTAATTTATTAGTTTGCATAGTTTATTATGTGCTAAAGTATTTATTGATTAATTAAGTAATTATATGCAATTCAAGTTGCACATTTGGTTTAAGTGAAAATTGAATTAGAAATTAAAGTTAAAAGTTGAGTTAGAAATTTTATTTAAAAGTGCATTATTTATTCTTGAGTTATTTTATCATGCAACTAGGTAGACAGAGAGTTGAGTTCTGCTTTAGGATTTGCATGTTTTAGAAACCCTAGGAAGGATAGGTCTTCTTTATGTAGGGTTTCTGGGTATTATTTTCATTACGTCTATTAGGTTTTGGAGGAGCTTTGGATGAATTGGAAGACTTTTTTTTGGAAGCTTGTTTTGGTGGGCATTGTTTTGAGATTGTTTGAAAGCTTGGTTTTCGAAGGTTGGATTAGATCTTTCTTGGCTGAAGATTTTCAGACGTTGGTTAATGTAGGGTTTGAAACCCTCTTTTTGTAATTTTTTATTTTAAAAAGATTGTATACTTTGTTTCTGTGATTGTTACGTGAATGATTTGGAATTGGATTTTATTTCAATTTTGGGTTTGTTGTTGTGAAAATTTGGATTAAATTGATGTTAGATTGATTTGGTAATCCATTTGGGTGGTTTGAAAACCCTATAATGAATCTTAGGAAATTGGGTGATTTTTCTCAATTAGGGTATTTACCTAGAAAACATAGGTAAATTGTCTCCTTATTTTGCATAGCAGATTAAATAGATTTGTATGTGGAAAAATTGAATTCAGAAGAAAAATGGTTCAATCAGAATAACCTCGATACCCTTTTTAAGAAAGTTAATTTTTTTTTTAAATATATGTATGTATTTACATTTTGCATGCCTATAATGTGGGATGGTTTGATTTTTGAATCCATTGCAAAAAAAAAATGGTTTAATTTGCTATTCTGTTCCAAAAAATTTCTGGTGAATCTTCTTTAATTTTTTTAATAAAAAAATGTAAAATAATAATAATAATAATAATAATAAAATTATGTGGGGGGCGGGGGTCTCAACCCCCAACCCCCAACCGCCACCCCCACCCCCCCAAGAGCTCAAGGGAGCGGTCGTGGTAGCTACGACTGCCCACAACAATCAAGGTTGTCGGCAACAGCTATAGTTGCTCATGATAGTCAAAGTTGTCGGTGGTAGCCTAGGCTATCCACGACAGGCAAGTCTGTCATGGAGGCAGCCTTGGGGGTGGGGCTGCAACCCCCCAATGCATTTTGTTCTTTAAAAAAAAAAAAAATTATTTTTATTAAATTTTAATTAATGTTTAATATTTTTTTAAAATTAATTTATTTTAATATTTTTTTAAAATTAGCTTATTTATTTTTTATTTTATTTTATTAAATTAGTTTATTTAATTTAATTTAATTTTAAATTAATTTTATTTAAATAGATTATTTAATAATATTACTTTATACTATTGATTGTAAATTAAAGTACCATTGTAGTTTTAAATTTATTGTTATGTTTGTACATATAAATGTTTTATTTATTTTTAAGGACAGTGAAATTTTATGTAGGAAATTGCTATAACCAGGAGCTTGGGAAGTGTCTGTTATCACCTTGGGGTTTTGTTTGTGTTTTATCTAGGAACTATTTTAGAGGTTGTGTATCTTTGGTTGCACATATGTTTTTAGTGTACTTTTTTATGATGCTTTGATTTAGGGCCAAAGTGGGTGTCCCTGATGTCTTTTATGAACTGAGATTTGATCATATTACTTTTCTTGAACCCATGTGGTTATTTTTTATTGTGATCCTAAGGGAGGTTAAATAGGAACATCTTAGGGAGTGGCTTACAATAGGGGTCTGGGGCCCAAAGAGGCCAGTACTAGGGTAACCTATTGTAAGTTGATTAATAAATGATAACCTAATAATAAAACTTGGGGATAACATTAAATACAAGATTGATTATTGATGTCTCATTTGTGCCTTGAGTTCTTGTATAGGCTAAGGATGAGAATGGGATGATACCTAGAGAGTAGGTATGATTATAATTCCTCATCTTCATGAGAGGGTATTTTGGTTCTACATGGGTCATGTTGAGGGTCTGGGGCCTAGAATGCCCAGTCCAGGGTAACTCAACTTGATAAATGCTTGAGGGTCTAGGGTCTAGAGAGACCAGTCCGGGGTAAATCAAGTAGTTGTCCATGTGATGAAACTCCCATAGTATGTAGCCTAAGTATCTTCCATAGTTTTTGAATTTTCCTATGGTGCGTATCTTTGTTGTCTCATTATTACTTGGTGGTCTATTTTTGTATTATTTGGTGATTGTATATGTGTTTGATATTATGGTATTTGGTGTTTTGGTTATTTGATGTTTATTTATCTTTAGTTGGTAGTACCTTTGAGTTAGAAATCCTTTATGACCTTTTCCTAGTTATTTTTTTATTGAGTTTGTTATCCGAGTTGGGTTTGTTGTTATCTCCTCAGCACAGTGGGAGTGGACCCTTGGTTCCACGAGGTCAAGTGGTAGTGTTTTCTTTTACCATTTGAGATTCTGACATTCCTATATTGGTGTTGAAGGATGTTCATTGATTTTACCTTCTTCTTTTTCTTCTTTGAAGGTTTGTTCGTTCCTATCTTTTGATGTTCATGATTATATCTTGTATGAGTGCTTTAGAGTTGTAGATATTGTATTATATTTAGTATTTGATTTTGTGATATACCCTATTACTTGTGTAGAGGATGTTATATCATTATGTATACCTTATGGTATTGGATGTACTTTTTATTCATATGAGATAATTTTAATTATTCTTAATCTAAATATTTATTTTGTAATACCTAATTCTACATCATAGGACCCTCAAGGATTGTTAACTGTAATTGAGATGTACATATGTACTTGTTTGTATCTCATGGTTGTATTGATTTTGCATTGTTATCGTCATTGTTTGTAAACACTTAAGAAAAAAAATATTATGTAAACTTAGTGACATGTATTAGGTTAAATTTTCTTGGGTTCCCTAGTGAGGCATTACATCATCACTACTTATGTGTGGACCCCACCTCAACTTCTACCTTTTTTTCCATTTTGTAAAGGCACAAATATTGACTTGAAGTTATTTTTTTGAAATGGTGAAGGCATCACCATTTCACAAAAGGCCAAATATCAATTGAAATGAATATCTGCAAAATGGTTAAGGAATTTTTACTTTTAGCAGAGCTAGTAAAAAGAGATTGTGACCAGGTCAATTGATCAACCTCAAATTAGAAAATAAAGTGACATTTATTTATACTAAGGGTTTATAAACTCAAACATTTTTTAAGGATTAAGACCCTTTTTCTAAATTTTAATCTCTAAATCAACTACAAATCCATGTCTTATGAATCTGATTTCTGAAGCTGTGATGGTGGGCTGCAAAGGTCAATAGTTTCACTATGAACCTGTAAAATTTTGTAAAATCTTTAGTGCATCACCCATGTAGTAAATATTTTACTTTCAAAATGTTCCTTCTTCTTCCCCCCTCCTAAGGAATGAAGATTCATCTTCTAATACCCCAAAGGTTTCTTTGTAGGGTGTACCAGGTCCCACTCCTGCAAAGATTCTTGATTTCCCTTATTTAGGTGTGAGCCTCTTAGGGGTCAACACGATCCTTGGGAGGAATATATCTCTATTAACAATACATCTACCTCAAAAGGAGGGCCTGAACACAAATAACATCTTTGAGATCAAGAGGAGAAGGAGAAAAAGAGTTCACCTTATTAGCCTCCCATATTGATAGTTAGGAAAAATGGATTATTTATGAAGGATTAAACACTTTAAACCCCCAATTAAGGGAATTTGTTTATAAGGGATGTTCATTTTCAAGAAAGGAAGAAGTTGCTAGCAAGGATGTAAATCTCCTAAAAGGGATAAAATCCTCATGTACACCACAAAACTACATGAAACCATGTGAGAAAGGATATCATGTAATAAAAAAATACAACATAGTTCTAAGAGAAAGTAGATCCTTTGAAAGGAATGAAAGATTGAAAAATGAAACCTTTCCCCTAAGGTTGAAGGAAAGGGAAAATATAACAAACTATATAGCCTAAGAGATAGATATTTTATAATAATCATGCACTTTCAAGAAAAGAAAAGGTTGTGAAAACGGATGTAAACCTCTTGAAAAAGAGAAAGAATCTTTATGTAGAACAAACTATTATATGAAAGAAAGGATATTATTTTATAAAAGACACAAATCAAAAAAGAGAAAATTGGTCCTTAGGAGAGATAGGAGATTGAGACACTGCTCTTTTCCCTGAAGTGTGGAAACAAGGAATAAGAAAGGCTATTATGTTTCTCAAAAAGTATGATTGCACCAACATGGATGACAATGAACACCCAAAGGATAAGCTATCAATGTCACATAGTGTGGAGAAATAACTATAACAATAACATAGTTGTTACTTATAATGATCATGACAAAGGTTTCATTCATTGTTATTTGTCATTGGAATCATACCAAAATAAATTAATTCTTAAATTTTAGACTTCTAATAATGACATTCATTAGTTTTATGGCCACAAACTTGATGATACACAAAAAATAGAAGGGTTTTCATGGTATTTTTGTTTGTTCTTCCAAGGAAGATTAATTAAGCTAGCTTTAATAAGATGAAACAAAATGTTCTCTTTTTGTGATGAAAAATTAGGAGAAGTATTTCTATCTTGATTGCACAAAGGGGGAGGTTGAAAATTAAAACCTTCTTTAGAAAAGTGTGATGTAGGTTGCACATTCTCTAAATCATGTTCATCATTATTATAATTTGAAATAGAAGGATAATGCTCATTCTTAGGTGGAATTGGATTTAAATTTAAAGAATCCTAATCAACATCCATACATTTGTTTGAATAAGAAGTTTGAGTTTCAAATTTACAGATTTTATTTTTTGTACAAAAGGTTGGTGTAAAGTCTAATGATCCCAAATCATCCTCTTGAGGAAGGAGATGGTGTTGGTATCAGAGAAAGTATAGAATAAATTTGAGGAGATTGATATTGAATATGTAGTTTATCATCGACTTCAATAGTATGCATGACATTGTTGTGAATAAATATGACTTCCCAATAAATAGTAGAAGGGACAACCCATATAGAATGAAGTCAAGGTATACCTAAGAGAAGGTTATATGTGAGATAATTTGGCATGACATGGACAAGGGTGGTTAATATGAGATGTCCTATTTGAATAGGTAGAGTCATTTTTCTAAGAATCAATTATCAACATTATCAAAATTGCAAATAGGAGTAGAATTAGGTTGAATAAGAGAATTATCCACTTTTATTTCATGTAACAAGTTAATACTAAACACATTAAGGGATAAACCATTATCAACTCGAGTAAAAATAGTCATAAAAACACGACAATGGTTTTGAAATTCTAAAGAGGGTTACTCATGTTGGTAGAACTAAATTTTTTCCTTTGGTTCAAGAACAATTTATACCTCATGTGACTTAGCAGGAAAGAATGTAACAAAATTTTACAAAGCTTCTAGAATAATTAGATGGCATGGATGTGAAGTCTTAATTAAGCCCCTAAGGGAGATCTTAGCTAAATTATCATGAACTTTTCCAACAAGATCATACTCCTTACCAACATGTTGTGATGGATGAGGGTGAAGAGGATTGTTGTCACATGTCAGAGATTATAACTTTAGGTGATTTGTTTTTTTTAAATTGAAAGGGAATTTTATCCTCCTTTAACTACCAATGGTTTATTATGCCTTTCACTACCTAAAACATGAATGGTATTGACTTGATTAAGTATTTTTTCTAAGGTTTCATTGTAGAAGGGAGGGCATCAAGGATATCATCCCATTCTTCCAAAGTATTCCCATGAATGGGGGTGACTTGAGGAGAGGGACACAAAGCACTCATTAAAACCCCATATCTAGAGGGAAGGATATTGAAATGAATATAAGACAAATAATCATTAAGGTAATTGTCAATCATATCACCATCTTCCACCACAAAATTATCCTCTTTCACCAGGGTACTCTCATGGGGGAAGTACAATATATTAAGAGAAGAGTGAACATTGTTGCTTAATGTTTCATTTGAGATAGAGAGAGAGAGAGAGAGAGAGAGAGATCTTCTTGCACCAACATGTCCTCATGAGGGCTAGAATCTTTGGGAGACAAATCATTGAGAAGTTCATAAAGGGTATTGTTATATATCTTAAATACTTAGATCATATCAATCAATTTTTTTCAGAAGGATGGTTTAGGAGGCATAGAGGAAGAATTAATGGGAATGAACTCATCAAGGTATTCATCCAACATATCAAGTCATCACTAAAAAATGACTCATCAAAAGTAGTAAAGTCTTGTAAGAAGATAAATAGTATTTTAAAATTAGAGAAGCTAGTGGAAGGAAACAAAACATGAAGAGACTAATCTAGAAAAATAAAAACTGCATCTAAATTTGATAGTTCCATGCAAAAATAAGAACTAAATGCATAATATGTAACAATGTAGTCTATACAAATCAAATCCAAACACCAAATTAGAATTCAATGTTTTATGAGTCGAGTTCCCTAAAATGTAATGAAGGAAGTAGTGTTCACTAGCTTGTATAGACAAACTAGGATTAATGGGCCTATCTCCTCTTACATTGGAAGGAAGATCACCCAATAGGCATGAGAAGTCTCAAGCATAGAGTTAATGTAGTGATCCACCAATAGCATGAAATATGATTGTGTAAATGTGAATGAAGAATGTAAGATCTAGGACTAAAGAAAGAAAAAGTAGCTTTATGTAAAATACAGGCAATTATTAGACTAATATAAAAATTTTGAGACCATATCTTAAGAGAAAACACATAGACTATCTTGTACCTAAAATATCAACCCAAAATTCCTATCAAGGGGAGACCTAGACAAAAAGGGCAATGAGACTTTCCCTGTTGATCTCCAAGTCATGTTGTCTATTAGTGTCCAACACTTAGTCATTTTTAAGGCAATGTCGGTTGGTCATCACTGTGACCAAGTCATCCTATTAAGGCCGAGTAATATAATAGACTTTTATTTTTGTATATATATCAAGCAGTAGTTTTTGTCAAGCAAGTCAGAGGTTGATGAGTACTTCAATAGCTACTGAGTAGTATATATATTGAGTTGTATAGAAGAGTTAGTGCTAAGCTCCAGTATATGGAGAACATTTTTTACTGAGCATCAGAGACTTCACATCTTGAGCAAGACAGTCTTGATATATATGTTTGTAATGGAACAAACACCTAGGTAAACTAATTTGACTGACTTCTATGTGTGATTTAATAATTATTGAGAGAATCAAGGAGTTGATTACGAATCATCATTTCAATCATTAATCCCTATGAAATCCATGTAACCAATTAGAAAAAAGGAATGCTTGAGAGGAATATGTAATGAATCTAGATCATTAATTTTGATCCATGAGCTTGATCATTTGTTTATATAAGGTGACATCAAAACCCTTGAAAAAAGAACAGAGAGGAGATCGCATGTATGTGGGTGGAAGCAATGTTTTGATTGTCAAATGCATGAATTAGGTAGAGTGACCGAGAAGAGCAGTGAAAGATAGAACAAAGAAATATTTAATTTTGAGATCAGATAAGTATTGAAAAGAGGAGATCTGTAATCAACATTTGAAGTGCAAAATGAAGGATCAGGTATTGATACATTCTAGCAAGTGAATCAGGGAAAATCTCTTTATAGAGTGGTCCTAACAGGCCTTTGTAAATCTCTTAACAAAGTTATTACTTAGACGTAAGTTTAAAATCCTTTAATCAAGGTATATTGTATAATTATGTAAGCTCTTAGTAGGGCTAACCCCTCACAGGGTAGATCACCAGAAGTGATCAAAACTTTTTAGCCCTAACAAGAACACTTTATTGCAGCAATAGTGAAGATTTGTGTGTGTCATCCCCACCCCAGTTTTACCTTTCAAGGGTTTTTTGGTTACCAAATATTTGTGTTTTGTGTTTCATTTCATGGATGTGATTAGAATATTAGATTTTTTTCAGCATTGAATTTTATGTTTATGGTATATGTGTTGAATTGATTTCAAAGTCTATAAGTTTCAATATTCTGATTCACAACCCCTCTTAGTATTTCACTTTCCCAAATAAGATTTCCAATAATTGGTATCAGAGCTTAGTTCTCTTAGAAGAAATCTAACCACTTGAGAGTTAAGATCTTGGAAATGGAGGAACTTGGGAAAGATCATAGAGAATCAAAAGAGTGACATCTGGCTTGCTTTGCACCAACTTGAAGCAACTAGAGAAGAAGTGAAGAAATCCTTAAAGAAAAGGAAATAATTGATTGTTAATATGATTTAGAACAACAGAGAGGGGGAAAGAAATACTGAGAGGGGGGGGTGAATCAGATATTACCTACTTTTAATATGATTTATAGTTTAAGTATAAGTGGGAAAGTAATACTAAGAGGGGGGGTTGAATCATATATTACCTACTTTTATCCTTTTAATCTGATAACACTTTATGCATGACATAAACAAAACTTGATCATTGTAAGCAACAAAACATATAAAGCAGCATACATGAAATCACTCATAACACCATGATTTTGGTAACCTAGAAACCCTTGAAAGGTAAAATTGGGGTGGGGATGACACCCAAAAATCTTCACCACTATAGTACAAATTTTTGCCTGTTAAGGCTTACAAAATGTGATCAATTCATGATCTACCCTGTGAAAGGTCTACTCTATCAAAAGCTAAAAGACTTGTATAGTCTACCTTGTTAAAGGATTTATAAACTTACAATAAAGTAAGCACTCAGTAAAGAGATTTACATAAAGTCTGCTAAGACTACTTGGTTAAGAGATTTACCCTGATACACTAGTCAAAATGTCTCAGTACCTGATCTTTCGGTTTGCACTAGTATGCAGATTATAGATCTCCTCTTTACTTTATATTTTGATCTCTTCTATCTGATTTTTCTTGATTCTGTCCTTTCACTGCTTAGCTTGGTCACTAGACTCTATCTGAATACCCAACTATTCTGAATATACTTCTCTGATCATCTTCTCATACTAATTCAATCTTATCTCTCTAATTCACACACTTCTCTTGGTTTAGATCTTTCCCTTATATAATAACAAAAATGTTTTACCGTTTCAAGATCCACGGTTTAGATTTATTTCTATTGCCGCCTAAACTATACAATTTTATGATTGGCTCTAGGTTTTACATAGTGATCAATGATAATAATATGGATGTGTAATTACCTCTATAATTACCTCATTAGACAAAATACAAAACATCATTATCACCAAAAATGGTTTACCTTGATCATTGTGCCATTCCAAATTTGTATGTCATTCCTGGCTAACTCGGCAAAAGTTATTCCTGGAACTCAACATTAACTGTACTTGGCATCGGTTGAACTTCTTTGTCACTTGGTAATCATTGATATATGTAACTTGGCAACAACTATACTTGGCATATTACAAACACATAGTGACCATGACTTTACTCAGTAGTACTACTACTCAGTAAGTATACAATACAAAAATCAGCCTTTACAAAATGACTCGGTCACAATGATGACCGATCATCATTGCCTAGATATATGACTAAGTGTGAAAACACTAATGGTCAACAAAACTATAGAGATCTAAAATCTCCCCCTTTGACATTAGTGGCAAAAACACTTTGTCATGACATTTGTATTTACAATTACAAAAGTATGTTTGTACTAGCCTAATACTCCCCCTGAGATATATATACACATTCAAAATTTTGTTACCTATCCCTGTTCAGTCCTTGTCCATACTCATGTCATGATGATTCCCCCTTGTTTTTGACACGACTAATTTCTTTATCAATAGGTAGCTCACAAATTTTCTCCAAAAAAGGTTTATGCAGCACCGTGATCATGTAGAGTGCATCCATCCAAGAAGTTGAAGCAAGATTCAAAACTTCTTTCTGCACTTCTAAATCAACAACTAAACTAATGAGGCTCTTAGCTATGGATAAATGCAGGGGTGAATCAATTGTTCTCAAGTCCTAATGTATAAAACAATCTCAAAAACTTATCCTTAAATTAGATCCAATAACCAAAACAAACTTGGTCATCACTGATTCAATAATAGAAACATCTAACAATGTAGTCCACTACCCAGCTATAACTTAACTAGAAAAACATAGTAATGTTCAAACCAAAACATTCACACAAGTATTAACACCAAGTTTTATAGTGGAAACCCAATTTGGGAAAAACCACTTTGTAACATGCTACTATTATTTTCACTCTTCTGAAGTGAGCTCAGTAAAAAGCCAACCCTGACAAAGGTTACAATACACACTATCAGGTGTGACCCAGTTAAAGGATTTCAATCACCCTGTTAAAAGTGAGCCTAGTCATAGGACTTACATACACTCCATTAGAATGCAACCTTGTTCAAAGGATTTAACATATGACTGTTAGGTCAACCTCTGTTAAAAGTATTTGGACTGTTACAATGGTTAGAAAGTAGCTGCAGTATTATCTGAAAAATATACAACTCACTTTGCAAATATCAGCTTTGATTCCATACACTAATGCTGGTTTATTGACTTTGAAACTTTTCCATTTCCATCTCTGATCTGCTCCAAACTTTTCTTCAAGCAATCACCACAATTCTCCTTCAACCTTTTCTACTTATTCAGTCAATAAAACTTTCCTCTTCTAGCATTCTCTGTTCTCCATGTACATGCATATCAAAATGCTCAGGTTCCCTTATATTTTCCTCAATTAGGTTAACTCATCTTTTGCCACTCAATCTCCTTCGTAGATCTTAGGGTTAGGTCAGATTCATTGAATCTACCCACTTCATGTTCTTCGGCTCCTTTTCTAGAATCATCTTCAAATCTCTTAAATATTTACAATAAAACATTTTACAGTGCATTTAATGCTTCCAAACAATCAATAAATAAATTCAACACATTTTACATAATCCAAGAATTCAACAATGTCAGCTCCAAAATTAAATTCTCTTCAAATATAAAATTGCTGATGCTCGGTCGATACTGTGATTGTCCACTTGGTCTTCATGTAGAAAGCTTGGTCATTTCTAAAACTATTTTGTCGGCTTACACTATCTTCCTCGACAATTTACTGATGCTCGGTCAACACTATAATTTTTCTCAGCATATACTAACTCGGTCGACACTAACATTACTCAGCTTAAACATGATTTTTCCATTCTTTTCTTGGTTAAGCATACCAGTTTAGTCTTCATTCTTACTAAGATAAACAATACATTATCTCATCATTGTGCAACATAGTCAAGTACACTTTGTAATATCAAGATAACTCAACCTTTCCTTAGGTGCTATTGTTACCAACCTTGCTTAGCCCCTTAGCAACACTCAAATAGATATAGTACTTTCCTAAGTAGCAATAGTCTTACCAATTAAGATTTGACATCAATGACAATACAACAATTGTTTCAATTGTAGTTTCCAACAATCTCCCTCTTTGGCATTGATGGCAACACCATATGATATCACCTGAATAACAAATGAATTACCAACCAATCCAAAACTTATCTATCCATCAAAAAAAAAAATTATAATATCCTCAGCTTCATTCTGATTCAGAATCCTATAAGCCTCACTTCTGTGACCGTCAGAAGTATTCAGATCTCCCTCTATCCTGATCCTTCATTTCAATTCATCATCCTTATCTTCAATTTCATTATTTCATCTGCCATTAGTTCATCTCCCTCTTGCCTTCCAGTTTTATGTGTTATCATATCAGTTCATCTCCCTCTTTGACAAAAATGCCAAAGTATCAACTAAAACATACATCCATCAGATGTAGATAATATCTGTGCAGCTCAGTGTTTCTCCCTCTATGATCTTTCTTATGATTGATTCCTTGTCTTTGCTTCTTTTCACAACTCTAGGCTAGCCCTAAAGTGTGACAATCTTTTGCATCAATTTGTCAAATGTTCTGCTGTAGCATATTTGATGCAGTGCTCCTAGCTTGTCTAGGCAGCCTCATTTAGGGGAAGAACCCCTAATTGAATTCTCAAATGCTCATGTGCTTCTCTAGGTAAAGCTTTAGTGAATATGTTTGCTAATTATTCTTTTGTATTCACATATTCCATTCGAACTTCTTTGTCTTGTACTAATTCTCTCAAGTAGTGATACTTGATTGCAATGTGCTTGGTCTTAGTGTGCATCACTGGATTCTTAGAAATATTGATAGCACTTGTGTTGTCATAGAAAATAAAAAGTTCAGTGATTTCTTCTTTCATGCCTATCAACAATTGTTTTATCCATACCAATTTTGAATAGTTTACTGCAGCAGCAACATACTCAGCCTCAGCAGTAGATTGGGAAATGCAATTTTGTTTCTTGCTTGTCCAGGAGACTAATCTCTGTCCAAGAGAGAAAGCTCCACCACTAGTACTCTTTCTGTCATCTACATTTCCTGCCCAATCAGCATCTGTATAAACTTAGAGTTCAAATTTGTCATCCTTCTTATAATATAGACCATAGTCAGTAGTTCCTTTCAAGTATCTCATAATTATTTTCATGGCCATCATATGTATTTCCTTAGGATTGGAAAAGAATCTTGCCACAATCCCAACAGCTAATGCAATATTTGGCTTGCTATTTATATCATATTGCAATTTTCCAATCATGGATCTGTACAAAGTTTGATTCACTTCTACAACATCATCATTCTTAGATAACTTTTTTCCAGTAACCATGGGAGTTCCCACTGGTTTAGCATCTTCCATCTCAAAAGTTTTCAGTATTTCATTAACATACTTAGATTGTGTAATGAAAATTCCATTCTTCCTCTGATATACTTGTAAACCAAAAAAGAATTTGATCTCACCAAACATACTCATTTCAAATTCAGTTTGCATCTCATTTGAGAAACTTTTACCAAAAATAATGTCATCAACAAAAAATTTTGCCAACAAGATACCTTTACCTTCTTCATCCTTTATGTATAGATTGCTTATGTCATTTGTTCTTGAAAATCTAATCTGTATCGAGTAGTTGTGCAACCTCTCATACCATGCTCTGGGAGCTTACTTAAATCCATATAATGCTTTGTTCAATTTGCACACCATGTATCTTCTATTTGGATCAATAAAACCTTCTGGTTGTTCTATGTAAACTTCTTCTTCTAGTATACCATTCAAAAATGCAAACTTGACATCCATTTGATATACCTTGAAATCTTTGTAAGCAGCATATGCAAGAAGAGTTCTTACTCCTTCCAATCTAGCTACAAGGGCAAATGTCTCCCCATAATCTATTACTTCTTCTTGTGCGTAGCCTTTGCATACCAGCCTAGCTTTTCTCCTATTGATTTCACCATTTTCATTCATCTTATTCCAAAACACCCACTTTGTTCCTATAACATTTTTATTTTTAGGTCTCGGCACCAGAGTCCAATTATCATTCTTCTCAATCTGGTCAATTTCTTCATCCATTTCTTGTATCCAGTCTTCATTCTCCAATGCTTCTCTAGTTGTCTTTGGTCCAAATTCACACAGTAGACATGTTGGATCCTTAGTCTTACTTCTAGTCTGAATTCTAGTATTTTTGTCTCCAATTATCTGTTTGGGCTTATGATGTCTTCTTACATATTTTGGCAAAACAGGTTCAGTTGTTCTCTCCTCTATTTCATCATGTTCCTCAACAAGATTGTCAAATTCAACTTCAGAATGCTTGACAACCTCTTCATGATACTCAACAACATTTTCTTGTAGTTCGGTATGTTCTTATTCTCTCTCGGCACTATTTTCCTGATGCTCGGTAGCTTCTGTCTGTCGCTCGGCAATTTACTAATGCTCGGTCAACACTATAATTTTGCTCAACATATACTAACTCGGTCAACACTAACATTACTCATCTTAAACATGATTTTTCCATTATTTTCTCGGTTAAGCCTACCAGTTTAGTTTTCAGTCTTACTAAGATAAACAATACATTATCTCATCATTGTGCAACATAGTCAAGTACACTTTGTAGTATCAAGATAACTCAACCTTTCCTTTGGTGCTATTGTTACCAACCTTGCTTATCCCCTTAGCAACACTCAAATAGATATATTAATTTCCTAAGTAGCAACAATCTTACCAATTAAGGTTTGACATCAATGATAATACAACAATTATTTCAATTGCAATTTCCAACATTGACAATCCAACTTAATAGCACTCAATATCAAGAAGAAGACACTAAAGGTATATTTGATAATAGAAACTCCAATAAAAGTGATGTAGCAATAGAAGATCTATTAGAGAGAAACAACACACTGAATGAAGAAGTCAAAATTTTGAAAAGAGAACATGAAATCCTATCAATAAGACTATGTGAAGTGATTGAACAAAAAAAGAAAGTTGAGGAAGACAAGACAATGGCACAAGAGGATAAGAAACAAATGGCTATTAGACTTGATGAAAGTACATGAGATAGGAAAACATTGACAAATAGTCAATTGGACATGGTAAATCAACTATTACTTGCTAATCAAGAATTGAACATGAAAGACATGGAGATTACAAACCTAAGATCAAAGAACAATCAACTGAAGAATGAGTTAAGATCTGAAAAACAACTCAATGAAATGATGAACAAACCTAATGAATTTTTGAAGTACTTTGCAAAACTGATGAGATCACCAAGAATATTCAGTGACACCTCTGGACTAGGACATAATGAGCACCTATCATCCACGGAAGGAGAATAATCAAAGAGTGGAGAACAGAGGAATGAAAATCCAAAGAACAAACCTACATGCCATAATTGTGGGAAACTAGGACACACAAAAAACATTTGCAGAAGAAAAAGTGGTAAGTCAAATCCTAAGCCAAAATTCAATGGAAATTGTTTTAACTGTAAGAAGCATGGACATTAGGCACATGAATGTAGGTCAAAGGCTAGAAATTAACCTACTGCACCTAGATTTCAAGGACATTGTTACAATTGTTAGAAATATGGTCATAGAGCACAAGAATGCAGATCCAATGCAAAACCAAAGTGGACATCCAAGAAGCATGGTAATGCACCTAAGAAAGGTAACACATTCAATTGGGACTACAATACATGGTATAGTTGACATTATTGTGTAGAATATGGTCACATTGGGGAAAAATGTGTAAGGACACACTTTAGAGGCAAACCCAAGAGTTGGATGAGTGGAAGTTTGGTCTGTTACAAATTCCACAAGATTGGTCATATAAAAAGAGACTGCAAAGCACAAGCACCGAGTAATGAACAATTCAAAGGTGAAGATACTATTGAACAAATAAGGAACCAGATGAACCAAACATGGAGAAAGAAAGATGAAGCAAGTGGTAGTGGATCCAATGAACCTGTGATCACCCAATTCAATGCATTGGGTGATCACACTACTTCTAACTAAGACAATAAGGTATGTAAGGAGCTGAATTTTCAAATGTTATATTTTACACTAGTTCCTAACATTAGATGTGTTAAAGTCCATATCTACATAAGTTGAGATGCATTAGGAAAAATTTGAGAAAAGAGTCAAATTGCATAATTGATGTCAAGCATCATTATTTATGTCTATAGTGACCAAGTCATTTAGCATTTGCCGAGCTACTATTATAACTAAGATGGTATATCTACCGAGCTAAAGTGGAAATGTCAATACAACCAAGTTTTGGTTTCAACCAAGTACAAGCATGTGTTGACTGAACTATCATGTGAAAGCTATGACAATTGTATTATACCTACTAGTGTATGAAGCATTTAATGAAGACCTAATCCAACTGTTTGAGTCTATATAATTAAAATTTCCCATTCATTCTCATTTCACCAGGGATTTGAGAATTTACAAGAGAAATTAAAAGGTGATTAAGAAGAACGATTTGTTTGAAGTCAATTTGTGAAGATCTAATAGCGTGTCATTGGCAAACATTATGAGGAACTGTTGAAACCCGGTATTACCGAGTGACTCTAAATTCATTTTAGCAACCCTAAATTGAAAATGACATCAAGCTCATCTACTGAAGTAAGGAAGCAATGAAAGGAGGTACAAAATGTTCAATTAGTAAGGAGTGATGTGTGAAAAACACCTAATTTCCATGTTGTACTTGAGAGTGTGGTGAAGGGAGATCTCTTAGGAGCCCTATCATCAATTCCACCTATATTTTTGATGATACATGATGTGTGTGCATGCTACATGTGCAAGATTAGTGAAATTAGAGACTACAAGATAAGGGAGGCATACAATATATTGTGTATAAACAAAGTGTTGAAGGAAGAGCATCAACACGTTGTCAAGAAAGGGTTAGTATGTTCCCTAGACTTCCCTAAAAATTTTAAGATAGAATGTCGTGGAACATCACTAAGGACATAAGATCACTAAGGACATAATTTACTAAGTTACCAGATACCCTACTCTTACTAGGAAGAAGACAATGAGATGCTAGAGAAAAGAAATGATCTAGACAAACACCATGGTAGTTTGGAACAAGAGAGGAATGACTATCTCCACCATCACAAATCCTAAGATTGATTTTGTAGTGAAGGTAATTTCTCATAAGCTATACCAGTCAAGAAGAATGGATAGTGTTCCCTACATTGCAGTAGACTGGGCATAGAAAATTTTGAAGAAAGATCATACTTATGATCTTGTCGAGCTACAGCTGACACAACTTGCAGAGAACCTTACATCAGTCAGGAAAGAAAAGAACTCAATGTATAAGTTTGGTCCCTTGATAGTCTGTATGTTTTTCTATGTACAAAATAATTTTCCTACAATAGGAAATGTAGTATGGAGTCATGACCGACCTGTGACACAACAAATTAATGAGTATATTCAACAACTAGGAGATAAATTTGATAGTGTGATGGAGAATTATTTTTTTGAATTTAAGAAGAAAATGGGAAAGAGAAGCAGAATTCCAGTATCTCTAGTAGAGAAATTCTATGATGATGTATGTTTTCTTATGGATACCAATAACACCTATGTTCAAGTTGTTACACCTAGGGTAGCATGGATGAGGCCATTTCCCTATGAAGTCAACATAGATGAGACATCAGTAGCTAGAATTTCTTAACTTGCACAAGAGATTGATACTAAATCCAAGATTTTTGGGAATTATGAAGAAGAAAATCCTAAGATTACAATGGGGCTAAAGTCTACAACCCTAGAGAGGAAAAGAAATAAATTAGTTAAAAATCTTGAGAAATGCTAGGCCAAGAAGAAGAGGAGAATATACCATTACAAATTACACAAGGTTAGGGTGAGGACCATTCAAGTGAGTCTGAAGAGAGTGAAGAGGAGGAGGTAGATACTCAAAAGAAGGGAAAAGAGATAATGGTTGCCAAGCCAAACAAAAAGAAGAACCAAAAACAAAAGCCTACTCCTCCTGTAACATTAAGACCTAGAACAAGGGAAAATTCAACTGCTATAGCTATCAAGCCACTAAATAAGACACCATTAAATAACAGTGAAGGGGAGAGCTCAAGGAAAAGGAAACAAGCTCAAACTAAGATTGTGTTAAGCAATCCTAAGAAGAAGCCAAGGAGGAAGTTGGTACTCCAAAAGGATGATGATGATACAGAGATGACTGATACAAATGACAAAAAAAATTGAAGGTGTCAACACATAGGAATCTAATGAGTGTGGATGAAATATTCCACAACATCAAGAACACAACGGGTTTGGCAGGATTTAAGCTTATTAAATTTGAAAGATTAAGCAAAGTTGATAAAGAAAATATTGAAGATGCAATGATAGAAATGTTATATACATTTAAAATGACACCTTTGGAGATAGGGAATTTTATTTCTGATGAGTTGTTTAACAAAATTGATGAGATATGGCAGTATGCTATCATGAAAGAGAGGCAGATAATAAAAGAAAAATTAGCATATATTATGCCTGAATTGTCACCAAAGCAGATAGAGAAATTTATGGAGCAACATAGAAATAGGTTTTTTCCTAAGCTGAGGGCTTACTCCATATTATAGAAGAATGTTACATAGAGTACACAAATGTGGAAAATAATCTTTGGATTAATAGTTGATAAGAGTACATAAAGAGATGAAGGCACATCCAGACAAGTTGAACTGGACAATACCA
Organism: Chamaecyparis obtusa; assembly: GCA_027943335.1. Lineage (NCBI taxonomy): Eukaryota > Viridiplantae > Streptophyta > Pinopsida > Cupressales > Cupressaceae > Chamaecyparis > Chamaecyparis obtusa. Next base: position 3,238,929 of record BSBK01005461.1, read on the forward strand.
AGCCTTTATATGAACCAAAGATCCTTGAGGAAGAGATAAGGCAGAAGGTCGAAGATAGTGAGCCACAAGATGTGATCACTATTGAGGATGTACCTAAAGATATACAAGTGAATATTAATGTCTTGATCAAGGAAGAAATTAAAAGTCAAATTCTTACCGAGGCAACCTCAAGTCTATTTCTACCATGCACCAATCCAGTTCTCATACAAGTACATGATTATCAAAAGATTGAGTGTGCATCAACTATGGACTCTGTATCTACAAAATCTCACATAGCCGCAGTTGAAGAGAGAGGAACTCAAGGTACAAGTGTTGAGGAATAGGGTAAGATGGTAGGTAAATATTGAAGTCAATAAAGGAAAAGGAGAGGAGAGCATAAAAGAACAAGTAGATAGGTCTACAACAGAATCTTTACAGAATCATGTTGAAGAAAAGGAGAATGAGCATAAAATAAATGAGGAGAGTCAGGAACCTAAGGAGCAAGAGGCTATTCAAGCCTTAGTACAGTTTCCGAGTAGTAGCATACCAGAGCCAAAGAAGAAGAAAGTACATAAGAAAAAGGATAATTCTCCCGACACACAAGTCACATTAGATGAAGTTATAGTGATTCCAAAGTGGGAAACTGATAAATTAACATATGAAAAGATACAAATATTACAAGATCACTTGAAGAAAAAGAGAAAGCAAGAAGAAATAAGATGGGAACATCAACAAAAATAGGTACTACATGAGATTAAGGATATATTTGTAGAGGCTTTTGAGTTAGATGATGTCAATGAAACTTCACCTATACTAGAGAAATTGGTACACATTATCAAAAAGATTAATAGTGATGAGAATGAAGAAAATGAAAATCTAATGCAGTGGTCTAAAAGAAAGTTTGAGACCAAGGTAATTGAGAAGGTCTCAACAAATATTGTAGTAAAACAGGTAGAACTTTTTGACCTAGTGAGTAACTTAGAAGAGGTTGTAAAAAATGTTTATTCTTTGTACAAATATCTATGCAATGTAGAAAAATTCACTACGAACAATCAAGAGCTTATTGAGAAGCTACAATTGGACTTGAAGTCAACAGGACACTCATTGAGCATAAATAAAAGTTCCAACTCTATTCATTTCACAAGATTACTTCATGCCCAAGGAAGATTGGTCAAGCTGATGGCTAATGATGGATAGATAATAACCAAGCTAATCTAGATACAAATAATGTTGACACCTCATTTGGAGGTTATGCAAAGAGAATTGGCATCGAAAAAGGAGTTAGTACAGAGAGATCCTCATCTCTCTATTGCTAAGAGTTTGGTTGATCTAGTTGCTCAGCTAGAGATCAAGATAAAATTTTTGGAGACCGTCAGATCTAGATGGGATAATGCTTTAGCAATGATTCTATAGCTTCACAAACTATTTTTGGATAAGTATTATCTAACCTCAACACCCGAACAGCTCAAAGTGACAAAAACAAGGGGGAAATGAGTCATGTATGTACAAAGATAAAGGGGGAAATATAAGATGTAGATGGGTATGTGCAAGATCATGAGGGGCCAAAAAGTGGTGATGTGAAAAGTATTCACTTTTCACTCATCCAAAAGCACATGAAAATGCTTGTTGACTTTTTAGTAGGCCTTGGTGTCAGTACACTTGGGCAAACTTTACACCAAAGCACAAGCCTAATCAGGTACCTAATAATATCGAGTACCCGATAACTCTGGCATAAATCCGAAACCCACAAGCCCTTTTCTTCATTTCTTTCTACATTTTTCTTTGCCAAAACGGCTTGATATATCATATACCCGATATATTTTCAAATACCTAATTTTGGAAACAACAAATTTGACTCCTGAGCATATTCGGTAAGTAATTATTTGTATATTTTTATTATTTTATTTCATTTTCATGCTAAATGTAGCATTTTTTTTTAAATAGGGTTTTGCATTGATATTTGTCATAATATATGAAATTAGATTGAAATTTAGATTTGTTTTTTATTTAATTAGGCATGGCTAAGAACAATGAAGAAAATAACCCTCCCACACCAAATAATGATCCCGAAAACAATCCCCCATATCTAAACCCTAAATCTTTACAAGATTTGATACAAGAAAATTTGAACACAATATGAGGTTTCCAAAACACGTATCAAAATATACCTACATTAGGTCCCATGCTTGCCACACAAAATACAATTGTTGGAAATATTGACACACTCACGTAGTAGCACAATGCTGCTCTTCATTGGCGTGATGATATGCATGCCCAATTTGATGACGGGTTTGACCATGATGGGATTGCGACCCTTAATATAACTAAGGAAGCTATAGCTGCCCTTTTTGTCAATCCTAAAACCAGACTACCAGTTGACCCCAAAAAGCCCAAATTATCAATAAAATGGTGCACAAATGAAGCAATGCGCACAAACTTTTGGGATCGTTGGTGGATGGTTTTTGATAAACCACCCCATAGCAATTTGAAGGTCCCATTTTATTTCATTAAAAAATTGTATGCTGATTTTGTGCTTGGTCACCATGTTGATTATTGGAGTATGAGGCCCAACATGGGCGTAGGCAGAGGAGCTCCTCAGACTAGGCCATTTTCCCAGTGCCGAAAGGCCACTACTTTTGTCCCCCCCACTGATCTTGCACCCCCTCCTCCAGTACAGCATCTCGATATCATTGCAGAGGCTGCCTCATAGACTATTAGGGCCATTCATTTACTGAGTGATTAGTTGATCACACAGACTAGGTCAGTGTTGCCTCCTTGTGTGGATGATGCTAGCACATTGACATCTCATCGGAGTTCACATGTATGCGAGCCCCATATGTGCATTATGTGCAGGCATATGTGCCTCGAACCGCTTACTGATTCTAATACATATCAGTTTCATGTTATTGATGAGGAGGATATAGGAGATGTAGTTGCAGAGGCTACAACACCTCATGGAGCATCTACATCTCATGAGAGTGCTTAGGAGGTGCACACAGAGCCATTGACTCATGTTGATACCGTAAGAGTAAACATTATAAATAAATTTGTCACATGACTTATTTAATTTAAAAATAATTTATTTATTTAGATTAGTTTTAATGATTGCATGCACCTATGTATATATATTTTTCCCATTTATGTTCAGTCGATGACACAGGAGGAGGTGAGACAGGTGGATGAGTCCACACTTTTGGCCATTTCATTTGGCCTTGATGACTATACGGTATATTATAAATTATGTACCCATTAGTTTTTTTTTATATCATTTGGTGTACATGCTTAAATCTCTATTAATTAGAGCAATAAAATTCATACATTTACTTATATATTGTCATCTGATTGTGTTCTACTAGGGTACAGTCGATATTAGTGGGGGGCATGAGGCGGTTCCTTCATCAGGTGTTGACAAAGGAAAGGTAGTTAATTGTTTAAGATTAATTATGCATGCACATGTATGTCACTTGTGTGTAGTAATAAATATTTTACTTGCACTTTATTGTATAGGGTGTGGCTATTGATGATGTCCCGACAGCTGTTCGGCAGCATACGATTATAGACATCTTGATTCGGAGTGATAGCCCGATTGTACGTAGACTTTTACATATTCTTATTTGTATTTTGTAACTAGGGTTGCTATGATGAAGTACATTTATATATAATTGACAATCTTTTTACTCTCATAGGTTACTCTGAGTGTGAGGGAGGGCCCACAAGAATCTTTCGTATCTTTGTTGACCCAGCCCACCATTCTAGAGGAGGGATCATCAAATATAAGTTTTAATTTTAGTTCAATAAATTTGTAATTTTATTATGCTATCATCCTATTTTGTAGATTTATTACTCTATGTTGCACCACTCTACTAATCTCATTATTGCAAATATATATTTATAGGTCACAGTTGGTATTGCTGGCATGGTCCCTTCGCTACCCAGGACTTATGCTAGAACACGTGATCATGGTAGGTGACCGAGAGACTAGGTACAAATATTTGTATTCAGATATAATTTTAATTAAATTAGTGTTTGAATTATGAACTATATATATATATATATGTACAAATCATATAAATTAAGCAATCTAACTTGGGTTTTAAATCATTTTTTATGCAGGATCAATCAGAGCCCAACACTTCTTCAAAGAGGCTACATTTTGATGATCCCCCTATGACATAGGATGTAGTTTTAGTTTTGTGGTAATTTAGAGATGCCACTTTGCACATTTTGAGACGGCATATATGCCACATTGTACACCTTAAAACATTGATTTTGTAGACATTTTGAAATGGCATGTGCCATATTTGTATATGGAGATACTTTTGATACATTTGATACTTTGTATATATAGAACATGTTCATTTATATGTTATATTTGTGTCATATTTTGTATATACATATTTATTATTCATGTTTATGGAATTGAATTGTGAAGTTATATCTTGACTATGATTATCATTATGATTGAAATTATATCTTGTTGAAGTTACATTTGTTTTTCTTTACTCTGGAATACCCTGTTCATGGAGCTTATTATGTTTGAGGTTTAACTTCTATAGATTTCTTATGTTCTTATGTTTCATACCATTATATATACTCACTTGAGCCACTTAGTACTACATTGTTTGAATACTATGTATATACTCATTGTGTATATAACTCATCATATTGGGGTCACTTGAGTCATGGAAGATCACTGCCCAATCGTGCTTAGTGCACCTTGGGGTCACTTGGATCAAGTGTGGTCGCGAGCATTCTAGTGACTCTGTGGGTGAAATAAGGTTGTCACTAGTGTTTACCAAGCCAACTAGAACTGATGGAGTAGACTGTTTGATGCAATGTCGAATGGTTTGAAAGATACGATGCTGAGCCACTTTCAACTGACCCTCACTACAAGTTTTGGCATCGACTGAGATCACCTTGCCAAATGAAAATGAAGTCAAATTGTCCAAAACTAAGAGAGGTTATAGTAGACCTTGGAAACATGATCCCGTATTACCTAATGATTTTTCAATACCTCTCATGAGCTCTAAGATACAAGCCCTGGAAGATCACTACCCAATCGTGCTTAGTGCACCTTGGGGTCACTTGGGTTGAGCGTGGTCGCAAGTGTTCCTATGACTCTGTGGGTGGAATGGGGTTGTCACTAGAATTTTCCTGGCCAACTAGAGCCGATGGAGTAGACAGTTTGATGCCAAGTTGGACGGTTTGAAAGATATGTTGCTGAGCTGCTTTCAACTGACCCTCACTACAAGTTTTGGCATCGACTGAGATCACCTTGCCAAATGCAAACAAATTTGAATCGCCCAAAACTGAGAGAGGTTATTATAGACCTTAGAAACATTATCCTATAGCCCCTAACAATTTTTTGATACCTCTCACGAGCTCTAAGATACGAGCCCCGGAAGATCACTGCCCAATCGTGCTTAGTGCACCTTGGGGTCACTTGGGTCAAGCGTGGTCACAAGCTTTCCTGTGACTCCATGGGTGGAACGGGGTTGTCATTGGCATTTACCCAGCCAAGTAGAGCTGATGGAGCAAATGGTTCAATGCTAGGTTGGATGATTTGAAAGATACGCTGTTGAGCCACTTTCAACTGACCCCCACTCCAAGTTTTGGCATCGACTGAGATCACCTTGCCAAATGAAAATGAAGTCAAATCACCCAAAACTAAGAGAGGTTATTGTAGACCTTAAAAACATGATCTCGTAGCACCTAATGGTTTGTCAATGCCTCTCATGAGGTCCAAGATATGAGCCCTGGAAGATCACTGCCCAATCATGCTTAGTGCACGTTGGGGTCACTTGGGTCGAGCGTGGTTGCGAGCATTCCGGTGACTCCGTGGGTGGAATGGGGTTGTCATTGGCATTTACTAGGCTAGCTAGAGTTGATGGATGAGACTATTTGATGCCAGGTTGGATGGTTTGAAAGATACACTGCTGAGCCGCTTTCAACTAACCCTCACTACAAGTTTTTGCATCGAGTGAGATCGCCTTGCAAAATGCAAATGAAGCTGAATCTCCCAAAACTGAGAGAGGTTATTGTAGACCTCAGAAACATGATCTCATAGCACCTAATAGTTTGTCAATACCTCTCACAAGGTCTGAGATATGAACCCCAGAAGATCACTGCCCAATCATGCTTAGTGCACCTTGGGATCACTTGGGTTGAGCGTGGTCGTGAGCATTCCCGTGACTCCATGGGTAGAATAGGGTTGTCACTAGTGTTTACCCAGCCAACCAAAGTTGATGGAGTAGATGATTCAATGCTAGGTTAGATGGTTTGAAAGATATGTTGTTGAGCCACTTTCAACTGACCCTCACTACAAGTTTTAGCATTGACTGAGATCGCCTTGCCAAACGCAAACAAAGTCGAATCCCCCAAAACTGAGAAAGGTTATAGTAGACCTTGTAAACATGATCCCATAGCACCTAACAATTTGTCAATACCTCTCATGAGCTCTAAGATATGATCCCTGGAAGATCACTGCCCAATCGTGCTTAGTGCACCTTGGGGTCACTAGGGTCGAGCATGGTTGCGAGTGTTCCCGTGACTCCGTGGGTGGAACCAGGTTGTCACTGGCATTTACCCAGCCAACTAGAGCTAGCAGATGGCTTGATGCCAAGTGGATGGTTTGAAAGATATGTTGCTAAGCCGCTTTCAACTGACCCTCACTACAAGTTTTGGCATTGACTGAGATCGCCTTGCCAAATGCAAACGAAGTCGAATCGCCCAAAACTGAGAGAGGTTATAGTAGATCTTGAAAAAAAAATCCTATAGCACCTAACAATTTTTTGATACCTCTCATGAGCTCCAAGATACGAGCCCCGGAAGATCATTTCCTAATCATGCTTAGTGCACCTTGGGGTCACTTGGGTCAAGCATGGTCGCAAGCATTTCGGTGACTCCATGGGTGGAACGAGGTTGTCATTAGCGTTTACCTGACCAACCAAAGCCAATGGAGTAGATGGTTTGATGCCAAGTCAGATGGTTTGAAAGATACGATGCTGAGCCACTTTCAACTGACCCTCACTACAAGTTTTGGCATTGATTGAGATCGCCTTGCCAAATGCAAACAAAGTCGAATCGCCAAAAACTGAGAGAGGTTATTGTAGACCTCAAAAACATGATCTAGTAGCACCTAAAGATTTCTTGATACCTCTCACGAGCTCCAAGATATGAGCCCAAAAAGATTGCTGCCCAATCATGCTTAGTGCACCTTGGGGTCACTTGGGTCGAGCATGGTCGTGAGCATTCCGGTGACTCCATGGGCAGAACGGGGTTGTCATTGGCATTTACCCAGCCAATCGGAGCCAATGGAGTAGATGGTTCAATGCCAGGTCAGATGGTTTGAAAGATACATTGTTGAGCCGCTTTCAACTGACTGTTAGTGGTATGTTTGAAATTTGAACTATGAAACTAATCATGATTAAGCTTGTGAAATTTGAACTGTGAAGCTTATTATGTTTGAGGTTTAACTTTTATAGATTGTTTGAAATGATAAAAAATAATATCCTTAAAGCATTATAAACAATAATCAAACATGTAAGAATTCAAACCATGCAAATGACATAAGTAAATGACATGTAAGATCCCTTCTTGGCACTATTGGCCACCCATACATGATTTTGGTCATAAGTCCTTATCAAGAGTTTTAGGACATTTAACTTTTAAATCAAATTGATTGTTACAAATTGCCATTATAGGCTTCAAAAGATATCAATTAACCATTAAGGATCCTTTTTTCCTTCTATCTCTAATTGGATCCATGGTGACCATAGGTGTCTTCATAGGGGCTCCTGCACAAGTTACAATCCACATACAAAACCAAGTTTATTGACTCAAAATACAATCTAAGAAAGGTGAAATTAATGTATTGAAATTAAGCTTAACGAACTTAGAAAAAAATGCACTAAGTTAACTTATTACCTAGTCAAGTGTTCCTGAAGGGTCATCTCTTTGCTTCAGGGTCTCCAATAGTGCTTCATGATCAGCAGTACTAATAGTCCAAAGTTCTTTTGTCTTTGGTCTTCCTTGATGCTTTGACAACTTGACATGTGTTGCTATAACAAGGTGTGAATACATGAGAATAGTTTTGTGCTTCTCATAGTCTTCAAATGTGGGAATTCCATTCTTTCTAATCATGTATGTTCGTAGCCATGTTCCCGCAACAACAATTGAACCGGTAGGATATGTGAACCCATCACCATCTATCATCAGTTATACAAGCTTATGTTTACCTTGTACACAATGTGCTAACCAATAATCTGACCTCTCATCATTCCCCTGTGGTGCAACCAATGAAAAAACATTTCCTAGCATCAGAAGATCTAAAAGATGGTCATAGTCAACTGAAGTGTCCATGTCATCATTTCTTATAGAGAGTGTCAAAGATAAAGGAGTTAGATACTGTGGAACCCATGTATCCACCCACTCACTTGACTCGCAATGATCCCAATCATACTGAAAACACATGGGGCAAAAATAAGCCAACTCTCATGTCCAAATGGTCCATGTACTACTATTGGAGCTTCGGAATGAATGCATTTTTGAAGAGTCTTTCACTGTTTGACAATCCAATCTATCTCCTATAGTTCCCTCCTCAACCAACCAAAATAATCTACACACTTTAGAATCAAGAGTCCCCCCTTGTGACAATGCTAAAGTACACCAATCAACAATAGAATGAGCATCAAGAAGTACAACACCTAAAATCCTCAATTGCTCCTTAACTAGAGCTCTCTTCACACACACACACCTGCTTCGTCATGCTCCCCTTTCCCATGCCCTGACTCAAAAAAAACTCCAAATATGAGGCACACCTCCCTCCACATGCATTCTACACAACCAATAAAACATTCTAGCATTCTTAAATTGACTGGTGCAATTATCCGACCAAATGAGATGCCTATCCATAGCAATACCATTTTCCTGCAAGAAGTCAAAATAGTTATGGAAACAATGTTGAACAAACTCATGAGAGTGAGACCTATCATTGCTCATATAAAAATGGTACTCTTTGATTATCTTTTGCTCATCTTTTGTGATATTAGGGGAATGTCTATATGTGATGTGTACAAAAATAGCAACCTGAATGGAATTGTAATATTGAGCTTGAGTCTCATTTTGGGGCTTCAATGTATAGTTCTCTGAAAAGTCTACAATGGATATAATAGTTCCAATGGGGAAAGTGTCCTTACATGTCCTAAATTGTTGATCCAATGATTGAGACCTATGAATATGCCTTGCATACTTGTAAAAAAGATTTGTCTTGAAATCTGAGATAAAATCAGCAACATTGTATTCTTTTGCAACTAACTCACATCTAGAGCCTTCATCTCCACTCTTCAATGTATATTTCACCATTTCATATACCTTTTTTTGGATGAGTGTCTTTCCAAAATTGTGTTCCAAACCCTCATGAAATCATGTTCTAAACTTGGACAAGCCACCACATTCTAAGCACTTGGCATTTAAGCAATCTTTTTTATAAAATAAACAACCATCATCTCTATGACATAAAAATTGATCTAGCAAGTCTCTTGATGATTTGGGAAGACCACTTGCACCACAATCCTCTAGCATTTCATTAGTATGCAAAGTAGAATGAATGGACTGTAATAATTCATGATGCATTGAAAACTCAACATGATATTTGCAACAACATGTATTCCGAATCTTAAGGGGTACACAATAAAATGGCTTCACAAATTCAAAAGACCTTTGTGATATTTTCAATGTTGGATGTGTCTCACAAAATTTTTTATACAACATTGTTTGACTTACCTCCACATAATGTTTAGGATGTGGAGTGCGGTCTTGATTGCCAACTCTCAACTTCAAGACATCCTTCACATTTGGTGACACTCTTGAGTTAGCATCCCAAAATTGTTGAATTTCATCCTTGACAAGATCTGTTAGCTTCTTATCGAAACATGGAAGTCTCCCACCATAAGCCCATGTATCAATTTGAAGTGGATCATCAAGTCTTTCTCTTCTTGCAAGTACTCTACCCAAAGTTTTACGGTCTATATTGAAATCAACACAAGTTTGTCTCATCAAATGAGCCTTTCTCAACTGATGACTTACTAAGGAGGTTGTAATAATCCTCCGAGCAACTCTCTTGTTTTTTTCTCTGCTAGTCTTCCCAATGCTATTGAGAGCATTGAAAAGATTCTTCACAACAATGGCATTTCTCTCCATTTTTTTGTTCACACGAATCTTCAATTTCACAAGCACAGGTCTCATCTTTTTCATCTTTAACAACTGCACAAAAATTTGACATTGCTCAACCAATGTCTTGTTTCCAAAAAATTGATCATAAAGTCTTGAAGCCCACAACCTAATGGTTCTATGTGACCTCTTTCCTTCCCAATTATTCATAATGTTCTCCTCAATTTCAATTAACCATTTAGGTCTTCCTGAAAGCCCCAAATTTGAAGTTTGATTATCTTTATTGCAAGGGACTTCATTTTGCATATAATTTGGAGATGTGTAACATTCATGTGGTTCTTGTGCAACATTTTCATTCCCGAAGTCTACATTTTCAATCTCCATCTGTACATTTTCAAATTCAACATCCTCTTCACTTACAACTACATTTATGGGGTCCGATTGATTAATGTTTAACATACCTTCTCTCCTTCTTCGGTGATTTTCCTTATCCTTTTCCCTATATGCTTGAATTTCTTCATCCGTCAGCTTCCTCTTGCGTTTAGCCTTTCGATGACTGATGCTTCCCATGGTGAGACCACAAGTCAACAAAAATCAAACAATGGGCCCCAAATCACTTTTTTTTTTTTGAAATGCATGAAAAAAGTATAAAATCTTGAGATTGTCTAGTCTGTGGGGACAGGGAATATTTTGGTCAAATATTACCTGTAAAAAATTGGGTATCTGATTTCATATCGGGTACCCGATATTCCCAGGCAAATTAAAAAAAGGGTAGGAGAAAATGAAAAAAATTAAACTTTTACATATATTAATGTATATAATATATATATATATGAGGCATATGATATATATAATGTATTATTATATACTAGTTAATATACTAGTTAATATATTATGTATTATTATATACTAATGTACTAATGTATAATATACTAATTTATATTATATACTAATGTACTAATGTATAATATACAAATGTATTATATAATAATTTTTATTTTCCATTTCTTCTAGGTCTTTAAAGGTGGCTGGCTAAATCTTTGTATTAAATGTTAGGGAATGCATGAAAATAATATGATTCTGAGCACAAGCATGAGTCCCTACAGGGGCATAGTTGTGCCTTTTACAAGCACTGTAAACCTTAGCTACATAGAAATGGAGGTGGATTATAGAAGCAAAGGGCAAGAGAATAACTCTGTTTCCACTGCATGTGGCTGTGAAATGGTATCTTTCCCTGCTTTTTCAACCTGAATGCTAAATTGCAAAGGTTCTTGAAATAGATTCTGGTCGAATCGGATAATTTTACCACACCTGTTGATAATCTCGCAACTCAATAGAGTCAATGGGAGGCTAAACAAGAACAACCGGATGGATCTTTGAACCGGTCAAAGATTATGGAGAGCGGGGAAGGGTTTGGTAAAATGAGCAGCTGTACTGGAAATTATACAAGCGCCATAGAACCAACCACATTAATAAATTTAAAGAAGAGATCAGCGGTGACAAGACATTATGAGGAAAGCCTTTCCGTTTCAATGGCACCGCCCTGATATTATGAAGAATGTCTTGCCGCGTCAATCCCAACGCTGCCTCTATCTCAGAATTTCGTGATTGCTTCTCATTAGTACTCTGAGATATCGCAGTGATTGTGGGCTTTTCCACAGCATAGTCTATCATAAATTCTCTATAAATCATCATGCATTATAGTATTTTGTGCGTTTCTGAATGACTTACTTGAAGAATTTAATTTTCACCATAATTTTGGCTCCATGAATTGTCATTTTGCACTCGGAGAGAGGCTGTGGATTTTGCAAGAATTTGATAAATTTGGTTTATCTCATTTTCTTTCTCTGCCATTTCTAAGTGATAAAGCGTACTAGGACCCCTAGGGAGTCCCCATGACTCATTTTGACACATTGGAATGCTCAAGTGTGTCTTAAGCATTCTTAGGACCCCTTTAGACACACTTGAGCATTCAAATGTGTCAAAAGGGGTCTAGGGGACTTCCTAGGGGTCCTAGTACGCCTTATCATGCGTTAGGACCCCTAGGGAGTCCCCATGACCCCTTTTGACACATTGGAATGCTCAAGTGTGTCTTAAGGGGTCTTAGGACCCCTTCGGGCACACTTGAGCATTCAAATTGTCAAAAGGGGTCATGGGGATTCCCTAGGGGTCCTACTACCCCTTATCATGCGTTAGGACCCCTAGGGAGTCCCCATGACCACTTTTGACACATTGGAACACTCAAGTGTGTCTTAAGGGGTCTTAGGAGCTCTTCAGACACACTTGAGCATTCAAATATGTCAAAAAGGGTCATGGGGACTCCCTAGGAGTCCTACTACACCTTATCATATGTTAGGACCCCTAGGGAGTTCCCATGACCCCTTTTGACACATTTGAACGCTCAAGTGTGTCTTAAGGGGTCTTAGGACCCCTTTTGACACATTAGAAGGCTCAAGTGTGTCTCAAGGGGTCTTAGGACCCCTTTGGACACATTTGAGCATTCAAATGTGTCAAAAGGGGTCTTGGGGACTTCCTAGGGGTCCTAGTACACATTATCACATGTTAGGACCCCTAGGGGTCCTATTACACATTATCACATGTTAGGACCCCTAGGGAGTCCACATGACCCATTTTGACACATTTGAATGTTCAAGTGTGTCTGAAGGGGTCCTAAGACCCCTTCAGACACACCTGACCATTCCAATGTGTCAAAAGGGGTTTGAAGACCCCTTAAGACATACTCAGACACACTTGAGCATTCAAATGTATCAAAATGGGTCATGGGGACTCCCTAGGGGCCCTAGTATGCCTTATCACATGTTAGGACCCCTAGGGAGTCCCCATGACCCCTTTTGAAACATTTGAATGCTCAAGTGTGTCTTAAGAGGTCTTATGACCCCTTTTGACACATTAGAATGCTCAAGTGTGTCTTAAGGGGTCTTAGGACCCCTTAAGACACACTTTAGCATTAAAAATGTGTTAAAAGGGGTAATGGGGAATCCCTAGGGGTCCTAGTACGCCTTATCATGTGTTAGGACCCCTAGGGACTCCCCATGACCCCTTTCAACACATTTGAATGCTCAAGTGTGTTTGAAGGCGTCCTAAGACCCCTTAAGACACACTTGAGTGTTCCAATGTGTCAAAAGGGGTCCTAAGACCCATTAAGACACACTTGAGCATTCAAATGTGTCAAATTGGGTCTTGGGGACTTCCTAGGGGTCCTAGAATATCTTATCAGCCGTTAGGACCCCTAGGGAGCCTGCATGACCCCTTTTGACACATTTGAACACTCAAGTGTTTTTGAAGGGATCATAAGACCCCTTAAGACACACTTGATCATTCAAATATGTCAAAAGGGGTCATGGGGACTCCCTAGGGGTCCTAATGCGTGATAAGGCATGCTAGGACCCCTAGAGAGTCCCCATGACCCCTTTTGACAAATTTGAATGCTCAAGTGTGTTTGAAGGGGTCCTAAGACCTCTTAAGACACACTTGAGCATTCAACTATGTCAAAACGGGTCATGAGGACTCCCTAGGGGTCCTAAAATGTGATAGGGTGTACTAGGAACCCTAGGGAGTCCTCACAACTCTTTTTGACACATTTGAATGCTCAAGTGTCTATGAAGGGGTCCTAAGACCCCTTAAGACACACTTGAGCATTAAAATATGTCAAAAGGGGTCATTGGGACTCCCTAGGAGTCCTAACATGTGATAAGGTGTACTAGAACCCCTAGGAAGTCTGCAAGACCCCTTTTGACACATTTGAATACTTAATTATCTCTGAAGAGGTCCTAAGACCTCTTAAGACACACTTGAGCATTCCAATGTGTCAAAAAGGGTCTTAAGACCCCTTAAGACAAACTTGAGTGTTCAAATGTGTGAAAATAGGTCTTGGGGACTTCCTAGGGGTCCTAGTAAGCCTTATTAGGTGTTAGGACCCCTAGGGAGTCCCCATGAGCCCTTTTGAGACATTTGAACACTCAAGTGTGTCTGAAGCAGTCATAAGACCCCTTAAGAAACACTTCAGCATTCAAATGTGTCAAAAGAGGTCATGGGGACTCCCTAGGGGTCCTAACATGTGATAAGGCATACTAGGACCTCTAGGGAGTCCCCATGACCTCTTTTTACACATTTGAATGCTCAAGTGTGTTTGAAGGAGTTCTAAGATCCCTTAAGACACACTTGAGCATTAAAATGTGCCAAAAGGGGTCATGGGGAGTCCCTAGGGGTCCTAACGTGTGATAAGGAGTACTAGGACCCCTAAGAAGTCCCCAACTACCCCTTTTGACACATTTGAATGCTCAAGTGTGTCTGAAGGGGTCTTAAGAACCCTTAAGACACACTTGAGCATTCTAATGTGTCATAAGGGGTCCTAAGAGCCCTTAAGACACACTTGAGCATTCAAATGTGTCAAAAGAGGTCATTGGGACTCCCTAGGGGTCCTAACATGTGGTAAGGCATAGTAGGACCCATAGAGAGTCCCCATGACCCTTTTTGACACATTTGAATGCTCAAGCATGTCTGAAGGTTTCCCAAGACTCCTTAAGAAACACTTGAGCATTCAAATGTCTCAAAAGGGGTCATGGGGACTCCCTAGGGTTCCTAACATGTGATATGGTGTACTAGGACCCATAAGAAGTCCCCATGACCCCTTTTGACACATTTGAATGCTCAAGTGTGTTCAAAGGGGTCCTAAGACTCCTTAAGACACACTTGAGCATTCCAATGTGTCAAAATAGGTCCTAAGACCCCTTAAGACACACTTGAGTGTTCAAATGTGTCTAAAGGGGTCTTGGAGACTTCGTAGGGGTCCTAGTATGCCTTATCAGGCGTTAGGACCCCTAGGGAGTCCCCATGACCACTTTTGACACATTTGAATGCTCAAATGTGTCTGAAGGGGACCTAAGACCCCTGAAAACATAATTGAGCCTTCCAATGTGTCAAAAGGGGTCCTAAGACCCCTTAAGACACACTTGAGCATTCAAATGTGTCAAAAGGGGTCTTGGGGACTTCCTAGGGGTCCTAGTATGCCTTATTAGGTGTTAGGACCCCTAGCGAGTCCCCATGACCCCTTTTGACACATTTGAATGCCTGAATGTGTCTTAAGGGGTTGTAAGACTCCTTAAGACACACTTGAGCATTTAAATGTGTCAAAAGGGGTCATGGGGACTCCCTAGGGGTCCTAACACATGATAAGGTGTACTAGGACTCTTAGGGAGTCTCCATGACCCATTTTGACATAGTTGAATGCTCAAGTGTGTCCGAACAGGTCCTAAGACCCCTTAAGACACACTTGAGTGCTCAATTGTGTCAAAAGAGGTCATGGGGACAACCTAGGGGTCCTGTCGTGTGATAAGGCATAGTAGGACCCCTAGGGAGTCCCCATGACCCCTTTTGACACATTGGAACCCTCAAGTGTGTCTGAAGGGGTCATAAGACCCCTTCAGACACACTTGAGGGTTCCAATGTGTCAAAAGGGGTCATGGGGACTCCCTAGGGGTCCTAACGTGTGATGAGGTGTGATAGGACCCCTAGGAAGTCCCCAAGACCCCTTTTGACAAATTTTAATACTCAAGTGTGTTCAAAGTGGTCCTTAGACTACTTAAGACACACTTGAGCATTCCAATGTGTCAAAATGGGTCCTACGACCACTTAAGACACACTTCAACACTCAGATGTGTCAAAAGGGGTCATGAGGACTCCCTATGGGTCCTAACACATGATAAGGTGTAGTAGTACCCCTAGGGAGTCCCCATGACCCCTTTTGATAGATTTGAATGCTCAAGTGTGTTTGAAATGGTCCTAAGAACCCTTAAGACACACTTGAGCATTCAAATGTGTCAAAAGGGGTCATGGGGAATCCCTAGGGGTCCTAGCATGTGATAAGGCATACTACGATCCCTAGGGAGTCCCCATGACCCCTTTCGACACATTTGAATTCTCAAGTGTGTCTGAAGGGGTCCTAAGATACCTTAAGACACACTTGAGCATTAAAATGTGTCAAAAGGGGTCATGGGGAATTCCTAGGGGTCCTAACATGTGATAAGGCATACTAGGACCCCTAGGATGTCCCCAAGACCCCTATTGACAATTTGAATGCTCAAGTGTGTCCGAAGGGGTGCTAAGACCCCTTAAGAAAAACTTGAGCATTCCAATGTGTCAAAAGGGGTCCTAAGACCCCTTAAGACACACTTGAGCATTCAAATGTGTCAAAAGGGGTCATGGGAACTCCCTAGGGGTCCTAATGCATGATAAAGCATAGTAGAACCCCTAGGGATTCCCCATGACCCCTTTTGACACATTTGAATGCTCAAGTGTGTTTGAAGGGGTCCTAAGACCCCTTAAGACACACTTAAGCATTCGTATGTGTTATAAGGGGTCATGGCGACTCCCTAGGGGTCCTAACATGTGATAAGGCATACTAGGACCCCTAGGAAGTCCCCATGACCCCTTTTGACACACTCAAACACTCAAGTGTCTCCGAAGGGGTCCTAAGATCCATTAAGAAACACCTAAGTGTTCTAATGTGTCAAAAGGGGTCCTAAGACCCCTTAAGGCACACTTGAGCATTCAAATGTGACAAAAGGGGTCATGGGGACTCCCTAGGGTTCCTAACATGTGATAAGGCATAGTAGAACCCCTAGGAATTCCCCATGACCCCTTTTGACACATTTAAATGCTCAAGTGTGTCTGAAGGGGACCTAAGACCCCTTAAGACACACTTCAGCATTCAAATGTGTTATAAGGGGTCATGGGGAATCCCTAGGGGTCCTAACGCTTGATAAGGCATACTAGGACCCCTAGGAAGTCCCCATGACCCCTTTTGACATATTTGAATCTCAAGTGTCTCCGAATGGGTTCTAAGATCTCTTAAGAAACACCTAAGTGTTCCAATGTGTCAAAAGTTGTCCTAAGACCCCTTAAGACACACTTGAGCATTCAAATGTGTCAAAAGAGGTCTTGCGGACTTCCTAGAGCTCCTAGTATGCCTTATTAGGTGTTAGGAGCCCAAGGGAGTCCCCACGACCCCTTTTGACACATTTGAATTCTCAAATGTGTCTGAAGGTGTCCTAAGACCCCTTAAGACATAGTTGAGCATTCAAATGTGACAAAAGGGGTCATGGGGACTCCTTAGGGGTCCTAAAGTGTGATAAGGCATACTAGGACCCCTAGGGAGTCCCCATAATCACTTTTCACATATTTGAACCTTGAAGTGTGTCCGAATGGGTCCTAAGACCCCTTACTTTAGTGTTGAAATGTGTCAAAAGGGGTCATTGAGATTCCCTAGGGGTCCTACCACGTGATAAGGCTTACTAGAACCCCTAGGAAGTCCCTAAGACTCCTTTTGACACATTTGAACACTCAAGTGTGTCTGAAGGGGTCCTCAAACCCCCTAAGACACACTTGAGCATTCCAATGTGTCAAAAGGGGTCCTAAGACCCCTTAAGACACACTTGAGCATTTAAATTTGTCAAAAGGGGTCCTAAGAACCCTTAAGACACACTTGAGCATTCAAATGTGTCAAAAGGGGTCTTGGGCACTTCCTAGGGGTCCTATTATGTCTTATCAGGTGTTAGGACCCTAGGGAGTCCCCATGACCCCTTTTGACACATTTTAACACTCAAGTGTGTCCGAAGGGGTCCTAAGACCCCTTGAGACACACTTGAGCATTCCAATGTGTCAAAAGGGGTCCTAAGAACTCTTAAGACACAATCAAACATGCTTGAGCATTCAAATGTGTCAAAAGGGGTCATGGGGACTCCCTAGGGGTCCTAGTATGTCTTATCATGCATTAGGACCCCTAGGGAGTCCCCATGACCCCTTTTGACACATTTGAACACTCAAATATGTCTTAAGAGGTCTTAGGACCCCTTTTGACACATTAGAACACTCAAGTGTGTCTTAAGGGGTCTTAGGACCCCTTAAGACATAGTTGAGCATTAAAAATGTGTTAAAAGGGGTCATGGGGACTCCCTAGGGGTCCTAGTATGCCTTATCACCTGTTAGGACCCCTAGGGAGTCCCCATGACCCCTTTTGAAACATTTGAACACTCAAGTGTGTTCAAAGGCATCCTAAGACCCCTTAAGACACACTTGAGCATTTCAATGTGTCAAAATGGGTCCTAAGACCCCTTAAGACACACTTGAGCACTCAAATGTGTCAAAAGGGGTCCTGCATACTTTGTAGGGGTCCTAGTATGCCTTATCAGGTGTTAGGACCACTAGGGAGTCCGCATAACCCCTTTTTACACATTTGAATGCTCAAGTGTTTCTAAAGGGATCATAAGACCCCTTAAGATGCACTTGATCATTCAAATGTGTCAAAAGGGGTCATGGGTACTCCCTAGGGGTCCTAATGCATGATAAGGCATACTAGGACCCCTAGAGAGTCCCCATGACCCCTTTTGACACATTTTAATGCTCAATTGTGTTTGAAGGGGTCCTAAGACCACTTAAGACACACTTGAGCATTCAGCTATGTCAAGAGGGGTCATGGGGACTCCCTAGGGGTCCTAACGCATGATAAGGCATACTAGGACCCCTAGGGATTCCCCGTGACCCCTTTTGACACATTTGAATTCTCAAGTGTGTATGAAGGTGTCCTAAGACCCCTTAAGACACACTTCAGCATTAAAATGTGTCAAAAGGGGTGATTGGGACTCCCTAGGGGTCCTAACATGTGATAAGGCATACTAGAACCCCTAGGAACTCCCCAAGACCCCTTTTGACACATTTGGACACTCAATTGTGTCTGTATGGGTCCTAAGACCCCTTAAGACACACTTGAGCATTCCAATGTGTCAAAAGGGGTCCTAAGACCCCTTAAGACACACTTGAGTGTTCAAATGTGTGAAAAGAGGTCTTGGGGACTTCCTAGGGGTCCTAGTATGCCTTATCGGGTGTGACAACCCCTAGGGAGTCCCCATGACCCCTTTTGACACATTTGAATTCTCAAGTGTGTCCAAAGGGGTCATAAAACCAGTTAAGAAACACTTGAGCATTCAAATGTGTCAAAAGGGGTCATGGGGACTCCCTAGGGGTCATGGACCTCTAGGAAGTCCCCAAGACCCCTTTTGAAACATTTTAATGCTCAAGTGTGTCTGAAGGGGTCCTTAGACCTCTTAAGACACACTTGAGTATTCCAATGTGTCAAAAGGGGTCTTAAGATCACTTAAGACACACTTCAGCGTTCAAATGTATCAAAAGGGGTCATGGGGATTCCCTAGGGGTCCTAACACGTGATAAGGCATACTAGGACCCCTAGGGAGTCCCCATAAGCCCTTTTGACACATTTGAATGCTCAAGTGTGTCGGAAGGGTCCTAAGACCCCTTAAGAAACACTAGAATTCAAATGTGTCAAAAGGGGTCATCGGGAATCCCTAGGGGTCCTAACATGTGATAAGGCATACTAGGACCACTAGAGAGTTCCCATGACCCCTTTTGACACATTTGAATGCTCAAGTGAGTCTGAGAGGGTCCTAAGATACCTTAAGATACACTTGAACATTAAAATGTGTCAAAAGGGGTCATGGGGACTCCCTAGGAGTCCTAACATGTGATAAGGCATACTAGGACCCCTAGGATGTTCCCAAGACCCCTTTTGACAAATTTCAATGCTCAAGTGTGTTCGAAGGGGTGCTAAGACCCCTAAAGACACACTTGAGCATTCCAAAATGTCAAAAGGGGTCCTAAGACCCCTTAAGACACACTTGAGCATTTAAATGTGTCAAAAGGGGTCATGGGGACTCCCTAGGGGTCCTAATGCATGATAAGGTGTAGTAGAACCCCTAGGGATTCCCCATGACCCCTTTTGACACATTTGAATGCTCAAGTGTGTTTGAAGGAGTCCTAAGACCCCTTAAGACACACTTGAGCATTCTAATGTGTTATAAGGGATCATGGGGACTCCCTAGGGGTCCTAACATGTGATAAGGCATACTAGGATCCCTAGGAAGTTCCCATGACCCCTTTTGGCACATTCAAACACTCAAGTGTTTCTGAAGGGGTCCTAAGATCCCTTAAGAAACATCTGAGTGTTCTAATGTGTCAAAAGGGGTCCTAATACCCCTTAAGACACACTTTTGTGTTCAAATGTGTCAAAAGGGGTCTTGTGGACTTCCTAGAGGTCCTAGTATGCCTTATTAGGCATTTGGACCCCAAGGGAGTCCCCATGACCCCTTTTGACCCATTTGAATGCTCAAATGTGTCTAAAGGGGTCCTAAGACCCCTTACGACACATTTGAGCATTCAAATGTGACAAAAGGGGTCATGGGGATTCCATATGGGTCCTAACGCGTGATAAGGCATACTAGAAACCCTAGGAAGTCCCCAAGACCCCTTTTCACACATTTGAACACTCAAGTGTGTCTGAAGGGGTCCTCAGACCCCCTAAGACACACTTGAGAATTCCAATGTGTGAAAATAGGTCCTAAGAACCCCTAAGACACACTTGAGCATTCAAATGTGTCAAAAGGGGTCTTAGGGACTTCTTAGGGGTCCTACTACGCCTTATCAAGTGTTAGGACCCCTAGCGTGTCCCCATGACCACTTTTGACACATTTGAATGCTTAAGTGTGTCTGAAGGGGTCCTAAGACCCCTTAAGACACACTTGAGCATTCCAATGTGTCAAAAGGGATCATAAGACCCCTTAAGACACACTTGAGCATTCAAATGTGTCAAAAGGGGTCTTGGGGACTTCCTACGGGTCCTAGTATGCCTTATCAAGCGTTAGGACCCGTAGGGAGTCCCCATGACCCCTTTTGACATATTTTAATACTCAAGCATGTCTGAAGGTGTCGTAAGACCAATTAAGACACACTTGAGCATTCAAATATCTCAAAAGGGGTCACGAGGACTCCCTAGGGGTCCTAACGCGTGATAAGGTGTACTAGGACCCCTAGGGAGTCCCCATGACCCCTTTTGACACATTTGAATGCTCAAGTGTGTCTGAAGGGGTCCTAAGACCCCTTAAGACACACTTGAGTGTTCCAATGTGTTAAAAGGGGTCATGGGGAATCTCTAGGGGTCCTAACACTTGATAAGGTGTAGTAGGACCCTTAGGGAGTCCCCATGACCCCTTTTGGAATATTTGAACACTCAAGGGTGTTTGAAGGGTTCCTAAGACCCCTTCAGACACACTTGAGCATTCCAATGTGTCAAAAGGGGTGATGGGGACTCCCTAGGGCTCCTAATGTGTGATAAGACATACTAGGACCCCTAGGAATTTCCCAAGACCGCTTTTGACACATTTCAACACTCAAGTGTGTTCGAAGGGGTCCTAAGACCCCTTAAGACACACTTGAGCAATTGAATGTGTCAAAAGGGGTCCTAAGACCCCTTAAGAAACACTTGAGCTTTCAAATGTGTCAAAAGGGGTCATGGGGACTCCCTAGGGGTCCAAATGCCTGATAAGGCATAGTAGGACCCCTATGGAGTCTCCATGACCCCTTTTGACACATTTGAACACTCAAGTGTGTCCAAAGGGGTCCTAAGACCCCTTAAGGCACACTTGAGCATTCAAATGTGTCAAAGGGGGTCATGGGGACTACCTAGGGGTGCTAACGCATTATAAGGTGTACTAGGACCCCTAGGGAGTCCCCATGACCCCTTTTGACACATTTGAATGCTCAAATGTGTCCAAAGGGGTCCTAAGACCCATTAAGAGACACTTGACCATTAAAATGTGTCAATAGGGGTCATGGGGACTCCCTAGGCATCCTAACATGTGATAAGGCATACTAGGGCCCCTAGGAACTCCCCAAGACCCCTTTTGACACATTTGAACGCTCAAGTGTGTCTAAAGTGGTCTCAAGACCCCTTGAGACACACTTGAGCCTTCTAATGTGTCAAAAAGTGTCCTAAGACCCCTTAAGACACACTTGAGTGTTCAAATGTGTCAAAAGGGGTCATGGGGACTCCCTAGGGGTCCTAACATGTGATAAGGCATAGTAGGACCCATAGGGAGTCCCCACGACCCCTTTTGACATATTTGAATGCTCAAGTGTGTCGTAAGGGGTCCTAACACCCCTTAAGACACACTTAAGCATTCAAATATGTTAAAAGGGGTCATGGGGAGTCCCTAAGGGTCCTAACGTGTGATAAGGCATACTCGGACCCCTAGGAAGTTTCCAAGACCCCTTTTGACAAATTTGAACACTCAAGTGTGTTTGAAGGGGTCCTAAGACCCCTTAAGATACACTTGAGTGTTCCAAAATGTCATAAGGGGTCCTCAGACACCTTAAGACACACTTGAGCATTGAAATGTGTAAAAAGGGGTCATGGGGACTCCCTAAGGGTCCTAACATGTGATAAGGCATACTTGGACCCATAGGGCATCCCCATGACCCCTTTTGACATATTTGAACACTCAAGTGTGTCCGAAGGGGTCGTAAGACAACTTAAGACACACTTGAGGATTCAAATGTGTCAAAAGGGGTCATGGGGACTCCCTAGGGGTCCTAACGAGTAATATGGTGTACTAGGACCCCTAGGAAGTCCCCATGACCCCTTTTGACACATTTGAATGCTCAAGTGTGTCCGAAGGGTTCCTAAGACCCCTTAAGACACACTTGAGCATTCCAATGTGTCAAAAGGTGTCCTAAGACCCCTTAAGACACACTTGAGCATTCAAATGTGTCAAAAGGGGTCTTGGGGACTTCCTAGGGGTCCTAGTACACCTTATCACATGTTAGGGCCCCTTGGGAGTCCCCATGACCCCTTTTGACACATTTGAATGCTCAAGTGTGTCTGAAGTCAGACACACTTGAGCATTCAAATGTGTCAAAAGGGGTCATGGGGACTCCCTAGGGGTCCTAATGCATGATAAGGTGTACTAGGACCCCTAGGGAGTCACCATGACCCCTTTTGACACATTTGAACACTCAAGTGTGTCCGAAGGGGTCCTAAGACCCCTTAAGACACACTTGAGCATTCCAAAGTGTCAAAAGGGGTCATGGGGACTCCCTAGGGGTCCTAACAAGTGATAAGGCATAGTAGGACCCCTAGGGAGTCCCCATGACCCCTTTTGAAACATTTTTATGCTCAAGTGTGTCTAAAGGGTTCCTAAGACCCCTTAAGACACACTTGAGCATTCTAATGTTTCAAAAGGGGTCATGGGGAATCCCTAGGGGTCCTAACACGTGATAAGGCATACTAGGATGCCTAGGAAGTCCCCAAAATCCCTTTTGACACATTTGAATGCTCAAGTGTGTCCGAAGGGATCCTAAGACCCCTTAAGACACACTTGGGTGTTCCAATGTGTCAAAAGGTGTCCTAATTCCCCTTAAGACACACTTGAGAGTTCAAATGTGTCAAAAGGGATCATGGGGACTCCTTAGAGGTCCAAATGTGTGATAAGGCATAGTAGGACCCGTAGGGAGTCCCCATAACCCCTTTTGACACATTTGAATGCTTAAGTATGTCCAAAGGGGTCCTAAGACCCCTTAAGACACACTTGAACATTCAAATGTGTCAAAAGGGTTCATGGGGACTCCCTAGGGGTTCTAACACATGATAAGGCATATTAGGACCCCTAAAAAGTCCCCATGACCCCTTTTGACATAGTTGAACGCTCAAGTGTGTGTAAAGGGGTTCTAAGGCCCCTTAAGACTCTCTTGAGTGTTAAAATGTGTGAAAAGGGGTCATGGGGACTCCCTAGGGGTGCTAATGCATGATAAGGTGTACTAGGACCCCTAGGAAGTTCCCAAGACCCCTTTGGACACATTCGAATGCTCAAGTGTGTCCGAAGGGGTCCTAAGACCCCTTAAGACACACTTGAGCATTCCAATGTGTCAAAATGGGTTCTAAAACTTCTTAAGATACACTTGAGCCTTAAAATGTGTCAAAAGGGGTCATGGAGACTCACTAGGGGTCTTAATGTGTGATATGGCATAGTAGGACCCCTAGGGAGTCCCCATTATCCCTTTTGACACATTTGAACTCTCAAGTGTTTTTGAAGGGCTCCTAAGACCTGTTAAGACACACTTGAGAATTCAAATGTGTCAAAAGGCATCATGGGGACTCCCTATGGGTCGTAACACATGATAAGGCATACTAGGACCCCTAGGAAGTCCCCAAGAACCTTTTTGAAACATTTGAACACTCAAGTGTGTCCGAAGGGGTCCTAAGACCCCTTAAGACACACTCCCTTAAGACACACTTGAGTGTTCCAGTGTCTCAAAAGGCGTCCTAAGACCCCTTAAGACACACTTGAGCATTCAAATGTGTCAAAAGGGTTCTTGGGGACTTCCTAGGGATCCTAGTATGCCTTATTAGGCATTAGGACCCCTAGGGAGTCCCCATAACCCCTTTTGACACATTTTAATGCTCAAGTGTGTCCTAAGGGGTCCTGAGACCCCTTAAGACACACTTGAGCATTCAAATGTGTCAAAAGGGTTCATGGGGACTCCCTAGGGTTCCTAACGCATGATAAGGCTTAGGAGGACCCCTGGGGAGTCCCCACGACCCCTTTTGACACATTTGAACACTCAAGTGTGTCTGAAGGGGTCCTAAGACCCCTTAAGACACACTTGAGCATTAAAATGTGTCAAAAGGGGTCATGGGGACTTCGTAGGGGTCCTAACATGTGATAAGGCATACTAGGACCACTAGGAAGTCCCCAGCACCCCTTTTGACACATTTGAATGCTCAAGTGTGTCTGAAGGGGTCCTAAGATCTCTTAAGACACACTTGAGCATTCTAATGTGTCAAAAGGGGTCCTAAGACCCCTTAAGACACACATGAGCATTCAAATATGTCAAAAGGGGTCATGGGGACTCCCTAGGGGTCCTAACACATGATAAGACGTAGTAGGACCCCTAGGGATTCCCCGTGACCCCTTTTGACACATTTGAATGCTCAAGTGTGTCTGAAGGGGTCCTAAGACCCCTTAAGACACACTTGAGCATTCAAATGATTCAAAAGGGATCATGGGGACTCCCTAGGGGTCCTAATGCATGATAAGGTGTACTAGGACCCCTAGGGAGGCCCCATGACCCTTTTTGACACATTTGAATGCTCAAGTGTGTTTGAAGGGGTCCTAAGACCCCTTAAGACACACTTGAGCATTTCAATGTGTCAAAAGGGGTCATGGGGACTCCCTAGGGGTCCTAACACATGATAAGGTGTACTAGGACCCCTAGGGAGCCCCCATGACCCCTTTTGACACATTTGAATGCTCAAGTGTGTCTGAAGGGGTCCTAGGACCCCTTAAGACACACTTGAGCAATCCAATGTGTCAAAAGTGGTCATTCTAGATTCTTTAGTGCTTCTAGTGAATCCAAATTTAGTTCTTATAAAGATGAGATGTTAGTGAGTTACTTCTTGCTAATACTACTCTTGCACCCGATCCAGATTTCAATCCTTATGTGGATCTACAGGCTCAATCGTGAGCCCACAAGATTGGCCAAGAGAAAAATGTGACTGTATATCAACTGATTACAAAATGTTGAGTTGAGGAGAAAATATTGCAATGATCAAGAAGAAAATTGACTATGGAAAATCTAGTTATGAATTTTGTTAAGAATGAAACTATTAAGGAATTGCATGAATCACAAACCATGAAAATAACCTTCTGCAACAAAGAACATTCAAGCTATAGAATTTATTTACTCTGAATTTAAATGTCTTATCAACCCGCAATCCCTACCATATCTCAGAGTACCGATGAGAAGCAATGGCGAAAGTCTGAGATAAAGGTGGCGCCAACATTGAAGCGGCAAGACATTCTTCATAATATCGGGGTGGCGCCATCAAAATAGCAAGGCTTTCCTCATAATATCACACCACCACTGATCTCTTCTTTAAATTTATTAATGCAGTTGATTCTATGGCACTTGCATAATTTCCAGTACAGCTGCTCATTTTACCAAACCCTTCCCCGCTCTCCATAATCTTTGACCGGTTCAAAGATCTGTCCGGTTGTTCTTGTTTAACCTCCCAATGACTCTGTTGAGCTGCCAGATTATCAACAAGCGTGGTACAATTGTCCGGTTCAACCATAATCTATTTTTGATATTAATATATAATTAAATAATATTTAATGTAAAATGTATATTATATATAATATTTAATATATATAATATATAGTTTTTAATATTAATATATATGAAATAATATTTAATGTAAAATGTATATTATATAATATTTAATATATAATTGATATTATAAATATTTAATATTTCTAATATATAGTTTTTTATATATTAGATAATATATAAAAATTCTATATATTACTAATTCTAAAATGGGAGGGAGAAAGTGGAGGGAAGGGAAAGTGAAAATTAAAAATTCTGCTTCATTTTTGGGTACCCAAAAATATTGGGTACCTGATTAGGCTCGGTATTGCCTTGTGCACCAAACCTACATGGTCAACTATTGAAATGTCTCAAATATGTGTTTTTCCCCTATTTCTCTGAGTTCCAGACTTCGACAATGTAGCTGACGACTTTTTTTTCACCCGAATTTGATAAAATGAAAAGGGCATTTTAAGGGTATTATCAGCTTTCTATCGATATAATTGCTGTCAAATTTTGAATTCAATAAGTAATTATTAGTTATTTTCTAATTGAGCTACCTCTAGAGTGTTGATTTATATAGTGATTGAAAAATGACTATAACTTTCAAACGGTATAACATTTTTGAAATCTGAAAAATGTGTCACATTATATGCTTCACCTACTATAAGAAAAAAAATAAAAATTGAATTTTGTAAAGTTTTGAATGAGTTAAGGTGGTCAGACACGGAAGTTTTTTTATTCTAAAAATGTTGTAGCAGAAAATTCATAATTAATTATTTTTTTGGAATAAAATTACAAAAAAATATGTGTCACATCCGGGCATGAGTCTACTACTTATATATTAAATCTTATAAAAAAATATTATCATTTGATCATGATTAAGGTGGTCAGATATACACCTACTTCTTATTTTTTTCCTAAAATTTTTGTACTGTTGTATTGAAATCTATACTTTTCACCAATTATATTAATTTTTTTTGAGAAAAGGCCTAGTGGTTTAGAAACTAAATTCAATTTCCTACAAATTCTATTCTTACAACTTTTTGGTATTAGGTTGATAGCTAGTTCAAATTTTCATGTCAAGTTGACTAACCCTGATTTGCTGATTTTTCATTGCCACTTTTGGGCATAGTTTGGCGCCTCATGATCTTGCACATACCCAGATAAAGGTATGCCATACTGGTTTGATTTGTAAATGTATACTTATTGTATGTCAGATTCATGTAAATATAAAGACCGAGTCACAGTCTTAGGGGGAGTACTCAAATACCAAGTATTATTTTGGTTATGTAATGTAAAGTAATGACAGTGTTTTTTCCACTAATGTCAAAGGGGAGATTGTTGATCTCCAAGTCATTTTGTCTATTAGTGTCCAACACTCGGTCATTTTCAAGGCAATGTTGGTTAGTCATCACTGCAACTGAGTCATTCTATTAAGGTCGAGTAATATACTAGACTTGTATTTTTGTATATGTACTAAGTAGTAGTTACTGTTGAGCAAGTCAGAGGTCGCCGAGTACTTCAACAGTTACCGAGCAATATATATGTCGAGTTGTATAGAAGAGTTAGTTCTGAGTGCCAGTATATGGAGAACAATTTTGAACGAGCGTCAGAGATTTCATATGCTGAGAAAGCTAGTCTCGATATGTGTTTGTAATGGCACAAACACCTAGGTAAACCATTTTGGCCTACTTCTATGCATGACTTAATGATTATTGAGAGAATTAAGGAGTTGATTACGGATCACTATTTCAATCATTAATCCCTATGCAAGCCATGTAACCAATTAAAAAAAGGAATTCCTAAGAGGCATAAGTAATGAATTTAGATCATTAATTTTGATCCATGAGCTTGATCATTTGTTTATATAAGGTGACATAAAAACCCTAGAAAAAAGAATAGAGAGGAGATCTCGTGTATGCAGATGGAATTAGTGTTTTGATTGTTAGATGCATGAATCAGGTAGAGCGATCGAGCAGAGCAGTGAAGGACATAACAAAATAATATTTTATTTTGAGATCAGATAAGTATTGAAAAGAGGAGATCTGCAATCAAAATTTGGAGTGTAAACTGAAGGATCAGGTACTGATACATTCTAGCAAGTGAATCAGGGTAAATCTCTTAATAGAGTGGTCCTAGTAGGCCTTTGTAAATCTCTTAATAGAGTGCTTACTTATCTATAGGTTTTAAATCCTTTAATCAAGGTAGATTGTATAAGTCTATAAGATCTTAGAAGGCCAGACCCCTCATAGGGTAGATCACCAGAAGTGATAAAAAAATTGTAGCCCTAACAGGCACACTTTATTTCTATAGTAGTGAAGATTTTTGGGTGTCATCCCCACCCCAATTTTACCTTTCAAGGGTTTCTGGGTTACCAAGTCTTTGTGTTATGTGTTTCATTTCATGGATGTGATTAGAATATTAGATTCTTTTCAGCATTGAAGTTTATTTTTATGGTATATGTGTTGAATTGATTTCATAGTGTATAAGTTTCAAGATTCTGATTCACCCCCCCCCCCCCCCCCCCCGCCCCCCTTCTCAGTATCTCACTTTCCCAAATAAGATTTCCAACATGCCCTTGTAGCTGGAAATCACCATTATTTTTTCTAAAGTTTGATGCTAAGACACATGGTCTATATTAGACTATTATGCCTTCCTAAATCCAAATCTGAAGCTTTTGCCACCTATTACCTACACACAAAAAACAAGGAAACTATTAGGACAAAGGGGTTTTCCTTA
Source organism: Chamaecyparis obtusa (assembly GCA_027943335.1). Taxonomy (NCBI): domain Eukaryota; kingdom Viridiplantae; phylum Streptophyta; class Pinopsida; order Cupressales; family Cupressaceae; genus Chamaecyparis; species Chamaecyparis obtusa. Next base: position 3,267,834 of record BSBK01005461.1, read on the forward strand.
GTCAAACCCTTATTTAAGAAAATCCTTGAAATAGAAATAAAATTGAATGAAAGGTTAGGAAGTGCGTTGTGAGTAGAAGATGCTTGAAAGTGTCTTATATGCCTTGATAATACAAGTGTGCTTAGAATGTGATTACAAGTACTAATGCAATAGCATGAATACACAAAGACCTAAAAGGACATCATAAAAGACATGCTTGCATAATGATTTCTAGACTTTCCACCATGGAGAAATGAAATGCTCGAGTACTTTACTTCTCCTTGAATGTTTAGTTTCTTGCTTGGATGGATTGATTTAGATTGAAGATCATGAACAATTGATTGAATTAGCAGATGTCAATTTGGGAGAGGTAACATGGCCTTTATACCTCTTTAGGCCATTTTAGGGCTCAAGAGTTGAAGTAATACACCTTTGAATTTAGAATCCCACCTAAAATCACCATAAAAAACTCCAATTCAAATTTGGGCCAGACTTAGTGTGACAAGGGTGACTTTCAATGATCGGCTTGCAAAATTTATGACCTACTCCACCTAGTTCACCCTTGTTGAGGCAAAAATGTTTCATATTTTAATTTGGAGTTAATATGATTAATAAGGATTCCAAAAATATATGACAAATTGGGGTATGAAAAAGGGAAACATATGAAACATGCACCACATGGTAATGGGGCCAATATATACAAATGGTAATGTTTGAATGAAATAATTAAAGGGGCCATACCTATAATTAAGGGACCTCATTAATTAAATTGCTTAAATGCATAGATGAATGAAAACACACTAAAATGGGCGCCAACTAACATAAATTGTACACCTTAGCAAGGTGCTTGCAATTTAGGTCACTACAATATCATATTAAATATTATGTTATTGTGGTGTTAATGAACATTGTAACAAGTTATATTATTTGATAAAATAATGATATGCACTTTTTATGCTATCACTATATTAAGAAAAAATGAACTCATCTATAAATGTTCATGTCAAACATATTGCATTCCACACTTTCATGAGAATTAAATGGTTGTAAACTTGTTTAAACTTAATTCTCACACCATGGGTTAAATATTAATATTCAATCTAATCTTCCATGATATGATCTCTCTCATACATGATTTAGCATGGATAAAATTTTGGGACTAGAACACACTTTAGGATTGGTTGTTTCTTCTTCTTTAATAGAGACATTCACAATGTTAATAGGCTTTGCATGTTGACCTTTCACTTGTATTTCCAAATCATCAAGCTCCTCATGATTTCTATACACATAATAGAGAATTATTTGAATAATTCCACATAAGAAGCCAACACCATTTGGCACCTATAAAATTTTGAAAGATACGATTGTTATTATACAAACATTCATGAAAATCACAGTAAAGAATAGAAGATGAGAATACTCACTCTAATGAAGATGTCCCTAGTGACAAAGGAGTAAGAAAACCACACAAGTGCATTCAACAAATTGAAAATTGATATTAGAAAAGGCATGCACTCCACATTTTTGGTCTTAATAACTTCTCTCTGCAATTACAATGATAGATTTTGATTAAAAAATATACATAAACTAGTTAGAAAATTACTCTTACATTAAATAGTTAAGGTTTATGTTTAAATACAACATAAAATAAACAAGTATATACTATTATTTTAATTTAAACTATTGATAAATAAATTATTTTAGAAAACAATATTTTTGATGAAGATATCTTCTATGTTCTATTGTGTGTTTAATTTTGCAATCACATTTTGTAATCTATCATCAAAATGAAGTTATACTAAAAGAACATAAATAATATTTTAAACAAACACACAATCAAATTTAACAACTATTTTCATAAACTGTAAAAAATTAATATATTTGAACAACTAAATTAAATCCTTACCTAATTAATCCTAAATATTTATTTATTATTTCCTTGACTTACCATAACACATAATGGAGATCCATACATGGCTATGCTGAATATGACACACAAGGTGCCTGCCAAAAGCTGCCTATTTGCATGACTATGAATACCTAGGATAGTTATGACGACCACTGTAGCAAGAATCAAGCTCATTACAATGGTCAACTGCACTATCATCACCTGAATAGCAAAGATGGCATGAAATCCTTATCAGTCAAGATAAACATTAGGCTAGAAAATAATTTATAATCCACATGTCATCAAATTGTACATACTTAAATCAGAATATCATAGGTGCTATTCACTACCTTATTCTTTTTGGAGGCAAATGTTAAATAAGACATAAGATAGAATAGCTCCAAAATAAAGCCTGTCCCATTGATGGTGAGCAACAAAACATTATGTGGCTTCACATATGGAGACCCATACAGTAACCAGACTGCACAATTGAAGAGCGAGCAGAGATATGGAAAAACAGAATACTCTCTGGTGGATTTCTGCTTGTATATAATCCAAAACGTTGGCCTACATAAAAACAATCACAAGTTAAGAATAATAGTGAAGATGACCAGAATAATGATAACTAAACAATACCCACATAATTTGGCTTAGTTGGGTTTTTTTTAAAAGCTTGAAAAGACTCACAAAGGTGATATGTAAAGAGCCAATGAAGTTGCGTTCCCTGATACACAACAAATATTTCAAATAATTTACTTCAATCCAAAAGGAATGAAATATAGTAACTATTGCTCATATCTAGTAAGAATGAAATATAATAACTATTGCTCATATTTAGTAAGAAAATGGCAATTTAAGACTTCTGATTTGAACTTACCAAATATAATAACTATTGCTAATATTTACCAAGAAAATGCCAATTTTAATTTAAGACTTCTGATTTGAATTTACCAAGAACACCCAAAGCTAGCTTCATAGATGAATTCATCATTATGAAGTTCTTCAATTAAAACTATTGCTCATATCTACTAAGAATGAAATATAATAACTATTGCTCATATTTAGTTAAAAAATGCAATTTAAGACTTCTGATTTGAACTTACCAAATATAATAACTATTGCTCATATTCAGCAAGAAAATGACAATTTTAATCCAAGACTTCTGATTTGAACTTATCAAGAACACCCAAGGCTAGCTTCATAGATGAATTCATCATTATGAAGCTCCTCAATATAAACTATTGCTCATATCTTCTAAGAATGAAATATAATAACGATTGCTCATATTTAGTAAGAAAACGACAATTTAAGACTTCTGATTTGAACTTACCAAATATAATAACTATTGCTCATATTTAACAAGAAAATGCCAATTTTAATCTAAGACTTCTAATTTGAACTTACCAAGAACACCCAAGACTAGCTTCATAGATGAATCCATCATTAGGAAACTCCCCCAATATGATATAAAAAACTCTGTGGGTATTAAAGGTGAGATGATATTAATACATAGAAATGGTGCATTGCTGCCATTATAGAAGCTCAACGCTGCTATTTATGCTAGATTTCAAAACTAAAATTATGGGCATCCTGAAAACTTTGACAGAGAAGAATTCAGTAAAACTGAATCTTTGATAAAGTCAATGTGGATGAGCAGCCCACATGAAGCAGAGACTTTCACCCTACAAAAAGTGGAAGACTGACCTGTATTCATGCAGGCAATATCAACTGTTTCCTACATATCACGAGATTTTCTATCATTTCTAAGCCTGTCTGTCTATCCTAACCTACCCTAGACTTGACCAACTTCTGTAAAAGACTATGACACGTACTGCCCACCTGTACAATCTTATTGGGTACTCATGTTCATGTTCCAATGTTCATGTTCCATCTCAATAATTAACAAAGTTTTAATTTCATATTTCTTTTATGAAATCAAACCATTCTGTCTCGAAATGTATGGAAGCTTAAATATATGTCATTTCTGATTTGTTTTTGGGCAACAGATATTAAAGTTCATATGTCTTTCTTCTTTGATGATCTAAATTTTGATGACTTAATAATAATGGAATCAGTTTAAAGGTTCATGATCAGAATTCTGATGTGTTAATGGTAATCGAATCAATTCAAAGGTTCCAGTCAAAAGAGAGATGATTCTCAGGTCAATTAGTATGGTTGTATAAAAAAATAAAAATAAAAGATTCATTAGTTTTATAAAGTGGCGATGTTTCTAGGAAGATGTTTCTATGAAGATATTTTGATTTATTGCTTTTAATAAATTTTAAAGTTGGAATATCTTTTTTATTAGTTCAAAATTTTATTTTAGTCAATAAAAAATTATTCTTTGATCAATTAATAGAATTAACTATAATTTTTTTAAAATGATTTTAAATTTTTTAAATTATAAATATATATAATTTAAAAAATTTGTAAAATTTTTTTGTCATGAAATGAAATTTTTTATGTGAACACCTCTTCATATAAATGAGAAGTTGTGGAAATGTCTCATCAATTTCTTAAAGAGTTTTGAGTGCATATGGTTGTATTGAGCAAATATTGCAATTAAGCACATCTCATTTTCATGTGTTTTGCATATAATCCATATTCATGGACTTCTTCAATAATTGTACTAATAAAATAATTTCTAGTCAAAGCAAAATAATTCTTAGACCAATTAATATAATTAAATAATTTTTTAAAGATAATTTATTAATTTTATAAATATATTTTTAAAGATTTGACAAGGTTTTTGCCATGAATTTAAGAAGATATTGATGTGCACGTCACTTCATTTAAATGTAATGTTGTGGAAATATCTTACCAAATTTGTATTGAGCAAATTTTGTAATTAAAGGCGTTTCATTTTCATATGTTTTGTGTATCGTCCATCTTCATGGAGCTCAATAATTGTAATAATCAAATTGGTTTAAAACTTCATTTAAAATAATTTCTAGTCAAAACAAAATAATTTTTAGATAAATTAATATATAATTAAACATAATTTTTTAGCTGGGCTTCAATACCAGATTGATCAATCTTCTAAAGGTTTGAATTGAGACAATTAAGTTTTTAGTTCTTGTTAATGAAATGCTAAGGGGACAATTTGGTGTGGGAAAAGGGTTGAGACAAGGTGGCCTCCTATCCCATTATCATTTTATTATCCTTGTTGAGGTCCTTGGAAGGAATTTTTTTAGCCTTGTGAATATGGGTAGACTTCATGGTGTTAGAGTTGCCTCCAATATTCTTACAAGTGTTGTTGAATAGTTTTTAGATGATAACATCTTATTTGGGAAGGCTTTCATGGTAGAAGAAGGATTTTGAAGGGCCTTTCTTAATGACTACATGTCAAGGCTTCAAGAAAATACATGAATTATGAGAGGTATAATCTATATTTCTTCAACACTAAGGAGGGTCTACAGGAAAAGTTAAGGGAATTATGGGATGTCAAAGTGTTGCACTTCCTACTATATATCTCAGTCTCCTGCTCACTATTAAAGATGTGTACTAGTCCTTTTGGAACATCATAATTGAAAGATACATAAAAATCTTTTTGGGTGGAAAAGGAAGCTTTTGAGTAGCCTTGGTAAACTCCAACTACTTTTTGCATCTTTAAGGGGTATACCTCTATACTTCCTCTCACTTTTAAAAATTATAGGCACTATGGCTAATAAACTGGAAATAATACCAAAAAAAAATCTCTGGACATACATGGAGGAGAAGAAAAGGCTGACATTAGTCAATTAGGATATGGTCCAAATATTTTCACCCTTGCCTATCCTAGTAGATCTAAAATCTGGAATAACATTATTAAGGAGAGGAACTTCATCCAATTCGAACTAAAATGGTAAATTGGTGATGAAAGAACCATTCAGTTCTAGGAGGATGTTTGGATAGGATAGGCACCCTTGATTAAAAAAAAAAGAAATAAAGAATCTCAAATGCCTTCATAATATAGAAAGCTATTGTTTTGGGACGAGAGTTTCCCACTACATTAAACACCCTTGGTATCTTTGAAATCCATTTCTTTGTGTTTTTAGTACCAACTTGATTTTCTCCTCAAAGTTAGGGAGATACAAGAAAGTTTGCTAAAATAAAGAATCCCTTTATTTCCTAGAGAAGATAGATTCTTTTGGAGCAAGAATCCTAATGTAGATCTCTTAGTTAAGTCATCTTACACTATGATTTTGACTAAAGAAATTCCTTCTCTTTGGTACAAGGAGGTTTGGAATCCCCTACTAGTTCCTAAAATTAATTTATTTTGGTGCACTATTATGCAAAAAAAATCTCGCACAAGAAAACTTGATCAAGAGGGGATTCCAGTTACCAAGTAGATGTACTCTTTACAAGCAGGAGGAAGAATCTACACCTCACATTTTGATCCACAATAAGTTTTCACAAGACTTATGGCATAAATTTATCAGCAAGCTTGAGATAGTAAGGGTTATAAAAAACACTATTCAACAGTTACTCATTGAATGGAAAAGACTCATTCATTACCCTATTATTAATATTTTTTCCCCTCACTTGGTTTGGATCTTGTGGAAGGAGAAAAAAATTGAATCTTTAGAGGTACAAATAATTCTACGGATAATATTCTCCAATCCTTTTATAAACTACTTATGAAAAGTACTCTTGTCACCACCTAGGATTGTGCAACCTTTCCCTCAACTTTCTCTAAAGATAAAATATCTAAAAATTAGTGATTACCCAATGCTTATGCTACATAAAATTATTGCATATTCCTAAGGAGGAGAGGAACAAAATGGAAACCAATAGGCCCTAGATGGTATGAACTTTAAAATTTTGATGGTTTTCTAGAAGTAAGATAATTTTTTTAGAAGGTATCATCATATCTAATACTAGGATGATGACCTTAGTATATACTAGCAATTTGGATGGGTACACCAATAATCAAGCTAAGGAGATGGCCCTTGTTTGGGGAATCAAATTAGCCTTGTCTATTGGGATCAAAGTAATGGAAATAGAAGGGGATTCTAAAATAATTGTAGATACAATAAAAGGGGTGGTAAAAGATAGTTGGTCCACAAAGGGAATTCTAGGAGATATCTGAAAACTCCTCCTTAGACTAGATCTTTTTGAGATCAAGCATTATTATAGGAAAGGAAACACAATTGTTGATGCTATGGCTACCTTCGACCTTGACACTAAAGGTATTAAATGTTGCCATAACATTGACAACATTCCTCCCACTAGTAGATTTGGGGTCAAATTTTGACGACCATTTGTCAAATTTGTAATGCCCATTTGTTGGCATTTCAACATATGTGTTTGTCGCCATTTTTGCATTGGAAATTGTGACGGAAGAGATAACCATCGATTCACTGAAACCCAATTCTGTCAAAAATTTGCACATGAAACTAGCTTTGTTATGGCATTTCCTAGGATCCATCTATCAAAATTTTGACAAGAACACCTATACTTTTTGACGTTAGAACTGTTGGAATAGCGACAGATCTACAACCAATGTCTGACAGATAAAACTATCAATGAAATAGCATTACTGTTGCTCTAGTCTATCAAAAACTATATATCTCTAAAATTTCGATGGTCGGAAGAGCGACAGTATGGGAGTATATGTCTAACAAATATCCTCGTCGGATATATAGCATTACTATCGCAACAATTATTGAAAAGTAATTTTCTCCGACATTTTATTTGTCAAAGAGGCGATGGGTTGGCCTATACTCCAATGGGAAACATTGTTGAATGTATAGCGCTACTATCAGAATTAATTATAAAGTGTCAAAAAATTAACGGATATGCACATTAAAAATAAGAAAGCTAAAGAGACCATCATAGGTTGTCTCTTTCTTCGGTCTATATTATTGATAGAATTTTTTACCTTTCATTAGCTCATCAAATCCAGGGATTTGAAAGAATTTAATAGAATATTTTCATGACAACGTATATTATTTAAGTTGACGTTGCACGAATTTATCTACTTCGCGCACTTGTAGACTATGAGGATGGTGATAAAGAAGCATCTCCTCCCATGGCCTACATTACTCAAGCCATGGGAGGGGATGCTTCTTTATGGCCATCCTTGTTGTATACAAGTGCATGAAGTATATAAATTTGTGCAATGTCAACTTAAATAATATACATTGTCATGAAAATATTCTATTAAATTCTTTCAAATCCTCGGATTTGATGAGCTAATGAAAGGTAAAATATTTTGTCAATAATATAGACCAAAGAAAGAGACCAACTATGATGGTCTCTTGAGTTGTGTTATCTTTAGTCCTAGCTACTAGGTAAGGCTTGGAAGACTTATATCTATTGATCATCGAGAATAATCACCGCCTTGCATTTATGTACACTACACAAATTGATCCCAGTCTCACAAAAACATTTTACACTTGTGTAGCTCATCAATACTGGAGGCCTAAAGTAATTATATACGATCACTAGTACATTTTGTGTATGGATGAGAAACAGTATAACAAGTTTCTAGATAACCATTTTTTAGAAGAGGAATGAGTGGAGGCCAAAGAAGGGATAATTGTGAAGGTTTTATAGACGTAGGTTACAGAATCATCATCTCTACATTGGTACTCAATCTGGCCTCCACTCCATATACATCTTCTCAGAATCTAATAACTCTCCATCATTGATTCCCATCATTTTTTCAGCATCTCTGTGGACTGAAACCTTAAATTATTGAGCTTCTCTTTGTTTCGAGAATAGTTTAACATTATCTACTTAACAGGGCCAACCACATGAAGGTGGAAGCTCATCTAGCCCCTCCTAGGATTCTCTTATGACCCTTTATGATATTTTAAGACCTCTAAGATGTATTCTTAGGGATCGTAAAGGGTCGTAAAGGGTCATAAGGGGTCTTGGGACACAACAGTTGAGAAACATAAATGTAGGCATCATGGTCACAATTTTTTGGAGACACAACATAATGGAGTGGTATTCCCAGACGATGCAAAGTAGTGGTTTCTTTGCATTGTATGGGAATACGACTCAATTATGTTGTGTCTCCAAAAAATTGTGACCATGATGCCTACATTTATGTTTCTCATCTGTTGTGATATCTAAATCGTAGTCTGTAGTTGTTGCAACAGTAGAGCCTTTATTCCACAATAGAAAGGAATACATCTTTTTAGCCTGGGTCTGGATCCTACCCCAATTGTCGAAGGATGTAGGGCCAGGCTAGAAAGATGTCTTCCCATTCTATCTACAACATTATGTCCATCCATGATCTCAGGAATATCATCATCTTTCCACTCTTCATTTGCCAAAATATACCACTTCTTCAAGCTTGCAAAGTAATCTTATTAATAAAAGAACTCTTTCCAACATTAGGGTACCTACAGATCAAAATAGTTGATTTTATTGGTGCTTGTGCTCAAGGATATCGATTCACTATTTTGAAATAGCCAAATCATTTTTATTTCTATTATAGAGAAAAGGAGTGGGAGAAAATGAGCGGGTGAAAGTTGATCGAGCATGAGAGAAGGCATTGCATTTTATTTGATCATGAATGCTCTCTGAAATGACCAATCATATTTTTTATTCGATTCTTTTTGGTGCTTTTTTTTCCCATATTCAGTAGATAAAAATCATGGCGGCAACCACTTAGCCATCTTTTTTTATGTTCCAAGTATTTTACAAAGATACAGGTATGTGGATTTACCATTCAGTTACTTGCAGTTATTGGTCAAATGCAAATATTTTATCAAGTTGAAAGGGCAAGATATCAGTTTGGTGTTTTCGGTTTATGTCAAAAGTTGATTTGGTAAAATCCTCAAAAAACACACTACATGTTCTAAAATGTAAAGAAGTTGAATGTTAAATATAAGATATATATCTCATCCATAGTAATCAAAAGAAAGGACATGAAACTTATAAGGAGATTTACCAATCCAAAAATATAAGTGAATAGGAAACATGATTGGTACCTTATGAATTGGTTTTTGAGGTGCACAATCTTCATCAATCTCCTCAGAAGAAGACCCCTCCTCATGAAAAATGCATTTAACACAAAAAAAAAATCTACATAACTGAACTAATGGCATGTTTAGAACAAAGAAATAGAATAATAATAATATGCTGAAAATGCTATTATGTTTAATACATGCAAAAGGACCAGTCCCAACAATTATTAAACATACTTTACCTGATATGATAATAACATGCTAATTAAACTGATAAAGGTGTTATCTGCATTTAATCTACCAATTACTAATTACACAAAAAACAAATTTACAAAACTGAACCAATGGCATGTTCTTCGTGTGGTACAAGGAAAATTTGGCTATGAAAAAAAAAGTGAAATGACCTGATCATTTTTATTTCGATTGGATAGAGAAGGAGTGGGAGAAAAGGAGTGAAAGCTAAGTGTGAGAGAAGGTATGTGATTTCTTCATCTTTCGAGCATCTGGCATCATATTCGACCGCAAATTTCAAATGCATTACATTTTATTTAATCATTAATGCTCTCTAAAATGACTACATTCTACTAGTGTCGTGCCCTAGCCCATGCTTTATCTCCATTAATTGATGTTATTGGTGTTTGTGCTCAAGGATATCGATTCACTATTTTCAAATGTTTGTATCATTTTGGTTGTGACTATCCCTCTAGTACATAGTCGGGAAACGTAACTGTCTAATGATTATATGTAATGTTGAATGGATTAAATGCTTTATTCTTGGTAGAAGTGAATGGAAGGAATAGTGTTGGTGTTAGGTTTCATTTATTATTGAATTCAATGGTTTCCAAGATGTGTTGAGGAGTTTTCTCCTTGTTTAATGTTAACTGTTCCTGCACAATCCACTCATACAATAGTGAAATGCTATGTGATTGATAATTTCATACAACTGGTCCTTTGGCATGTATTAAATACAATCCAATCACTTATTGAATGCTTTGGAGACTACTGGTTTGACTTTCCATGCGTTACCAGTGATTGAAATTCATTAAGGGATACAAAACCCTTCATTTTGGGGTTATTGTGTGTGGATTCAAATGTAGGTTTGATTTGGTTAATGTTTTGATGAGATCAATAAAGTATTTAAAGATAATCTTACATGTTTGGAGAGGTTTGAGAGGCACTTATCATGACTGTACCCTCACAAACAACAACATAGATTGGTTTTACTAAGTTTCCTTTCTCTATTTGGAGGTTTCCTTTCTCTGTCGCAGGGGTACAATCAATGGGTTCATTGACAAAATGATCCTTTGAATGGTTACTATGAATATGAATGATTTGATATAGCATATTGCTCATTTTACTTGAAGTTTGGAATAGCTTGTGCAAGGGTGAAAGTAGTTTTGATCATTTTGGTTGTGATTGTTCCTCTACACAGTCAGGAAATGTAACTATCTAATGATTATATGTAATGTTGAATGGATTAAATGCTTTATTCTTAGTAGAAGCGATTGAAGGAATAGTGTTGGTGTTAGGTTTCATTTATTATTGAATTCAATGGTTTCCAAGATGTGTTGAGGAGTTTGATCCTTGTTTAATGTTAACTGTTCCTGCACAATCCACTCATACAATAGTGAAGTTACAAAATTGAACCAATGGCATGTTTACAACAAAGAAATAGAATGATAATAATATGCTGAAAATTCTATTCTATTTAATACATGCCAAAGGACCGGTCCCAACAATTCTTAAACATACTAGTTATCTGATATGATCAATTGTTAATAAAGGTCTAATTCTGTAGACTGCTAACACGAAGGAAGATTTGACCTAGCCAAATCTTCCTTGTACCACACAAAAAAATGTGTGATAACTATGTCTACTCCAATGTTAATTGTTTAATAATTCATCATATCAGATAAAGTATGTTTAAGAATTATTGGGACTTCTATTAGACCTTTGTTGTAAACATGCCATTAGTTTTCAAATGTTTGGATTCACGTTTATTGATATTACTGGCATGTTTAATGATGACATTGTATATTTCTGAGATGCTCACTAAAATGACCGCATTCTACTGGTGTCATGCCCTAGCCCATGCTTTAACTCCATTATTTGATGTTATTGGTGCTTGTGCTCAAGGATATCCACTTTTTTGAAATGTTGACTGTGGTTATCAAATGGACAACCCGTGAGCTTCTAGCTAGGCATCATTTGTATTGATAGCTTAGGGAATCAAATGTATTGTATCATTGATAGTTGAGACTTTGTTAAAAGGAAATAGGACAAAGAACGATTTTGATTTAGTTTCTCTATTTTGATCTCTAAGTGGCTTACAACCCTAGAGAAGCATATGCAAATTTACGAATGCAGTTGCAAGATACATAGCAGTCGATAATTCATAAGAAATCCATGCATCCAATTTGAATGGCAATTAATACAAAGAAATAGGGCCCTCCAATGGCCCAATCATTTAGACCTTGACTGTCCCCTCAACCAATGACCCTTCAAAACTGGGTTATCATGCAATCAGTGAGTGATCCTTCATTCTCCTAGTCTACCCTGCATCCAAACATATTGGAAATACACAATACAATGATAACAAGTCTTTCACAATCCCCCTTCCCTCGAGGAACACTATCAACCATCCCTTCCACATAGCATTTCACTGTTGTATGAGTGGATTGTGCAGGAACATTTAACATTAAACAAGGAGCAAACTCCTCAACACATCTTTGTTGTAAACATGCCATTGGTTCAGTTTTTTAAATTTGTTTTTTGTGTTAAATGCATTTAAATGGAACATTAAGCATAGTAATAATATGCTTAATCTATTAGTAATTATAGATTAAATTCCCATAACACCTTTATCAGTTTAGCATGTTATTATAAGATACTAAAGAAGACCTGCTATTTGTCAGAGAAATCTTCACTGTCCCCCACAATGAAGACAATGAGGATTGACCTCCTGCCCCACAACAAAGAACATTGTAATTGTAATAAGAATAAGATATAATATAGTGTTAGAATAAAATTTGAACAAAGACATGTAATGCTTAAGTTAATGATCTAAAAAGCTACAAATATAGGAATTGAAAAAGAAGATAGTGCCAAGAAACATTTTCACAAATATGAAACGTGAGGAAAATTAATAACATTAACAATGCCAAGATTTACAACATTAAATTTCACCTGCGGATGAGTTTCTGCAGTGGGTTGCCCAACATCAAAAATATGTTGAGTTGCATTTGAGCTGTAACTAAGAGTATCATGTAGAACAGACCCTAAACTTTGAAAGCATTCTCCAGCCTGGCAATTCAAAATTCAATCTAGGCAAGCATCAGTAAGTGAAATAAATTATAGACATCAACATCAACATCATCATAATCATTAGACATAAGCTATAGACATCAACATCAACATAATCATAATCATTTGGAGGGTATTCGTTTTGGATAGTACTGTGTTTCTTGAAAGTTTTTGTGATGCTTCTAAACTTTAAAGACATATTTTATGACTTAATGATAATATAGATTAGTGTTTTGTTTTCTGATGGAATGTCATTAATCATTCATGGTCTTGAAGAAAATTTTGATTGTTTTGATTCTTGAGTCTTGACGTTGTTTCTCAATGTGATATAGATTGACCACAAGATGGTTCAGTTGGTCCTCTCTTTCTATTGAATCATTTGTCTTCTTCATGGTGTAAGTGTCAATTTGTTATAATCCAACCAGCATGTCATACCCTCACTTTTGACAAACTTCATAACATGCAAATCATAGCCAAAGACTTGGGTGATCAGCATACACAAACAATGATTACCCTTAGGAAACAATGATCATTAATATTCATTAATGGTGGGTGGTGATTCCTTGGTAATAAAGGCATTGACAACATTCATCATCTTAACCAAGTCATGGGTGGTGATCCTTGAAATAGCACAATTAGTAAAAGGAAAAAAAAACATAACATAATTTGGAGTGAGGAAGAAGGAAAATTGGAAAACAAAATATGGAATAATCAGGTTGGAATTGGAGAAGAATTCAGAAATAAACTTGAATTAGAAAAAAGCCAAGTTATCTGGTTCTTTGTTTGAGGTCGCGTTCTGGTTCTACTTTTCTTCTCCTCTGGGTTTGACTTGGGTTCCTTTGATAGGAACTTGGGTGCCTGGGCCAATCCCGGGTGCACCTGTAGTATTATAAATATGATACATGAGGTATTTTATTCATAATTTTATAGGCTAACTCATTATTATGGTAACATGGGTATGACCACACTTCATGCCTTATAATGGTACCCGACATGGAGTGTGGTTCAAATGAAGTTGAAAAAAATGTTGACTATAATGGCTATGATCATGATGAAGATGAATATGAATATTAAATCTAAAATATGGCTTGTAATTTGAATTTTCATTGTGAATGAAGAAACTATAGATTCAAGTTGACTCATTCTATGTTGTAGTATATTTGTTCCCTAGATCTACCATATTATATATGTGTAGCCTGTAAGGGACATCTTCTGCTCATCCATGTATCAGAGCTCGGTGAGAGTTCTTAGGAGAAAGACAAGATGTTAGTGGGAGATGGAGAAACCAATCTCAAAACACCACTTGAAGCCTTGCAATGTTGAGAGTGGGATAAAGGCTACACTTGAGACCCTATATAAGGAACAATCTTATTGAGCTTCACTTTGTTTCAAGAATAGTTTTATATTCTGTACTAAATAGGGCCAACCACATGAAGGTGGAAGCTCATTTGGGCCCACCCCCCCCCCCCCCCCTCCTAACATCACTCTAAATTCCCTGTTAACATCTAACATTCATTCATGATTTCATCCATTAATAAAATGTAACATTCATTAATTATGACATGATAACATTCATTAACATTCATTAACACATTAATAAAATGTGACATTCATTAATTATCACATGATAACATTCATTAACACATTATAAAATTTATGAACATTCAATACCACATAATTAAATTTATTGGCATATAAAAATCAGTCATTATCAATTAAGGTGCATAGATGACAATCATTTCTTTTTTTTCTTTTGATTTCTAGTTTTTAAGAAGTAATCGTTAAGAGTAGTATCGATATCATCATCATGATCATCTACCCTCTCAATATTAGATCTCAATGCATGCCTAGTTCTCTGTTGATGCAAAGGGGGGTCATCTACAATAACATATAAAAGGGTTAAATTAAAAATATTTTATTATAATTAAAAACATTAAAAACATTTTAAAGTATTTCAGTACTTTACAGGCCATAATTGTATAGCTCTTTACCTGATCTAGTCACATCATCAACATCAAGGTCAGTTTGTCTGGCCTTAGCCTCAACCTCAACCTGCTCGTTAACAGTGGCCTCTACACTCTCTACAGCTGCAATAAAAATTGTTACATTAATCCAAACACCAAATGCAATTAAATTTGTATTACTACACCAATCAATTTAAGATGTTTACTTGTATTACTATGATGCACATCCTCATTGTCATCAACACGTACAGGTTGTGTACGGAAAGAATCGGCAGGCTGCATTTCAATTTCATACGCATTCATGTTATCATTGTTTTCTTACTTAAAACAAATTTACTCACTATATGTTGGAACTTAACATCAAATAAACTAATTGGTAAATAATTAAATTGCAAATATCATCTATTTATCTTACTTACCATGACAAATCCATCAGTAGAACCTTGTGCACTTCTTATTCTTTCTACCATGAATTTATAGCCTTGTTGGAAGCCAATTCTCTTGTCCTCTTCTGTGAGACTTACATTGAACTCCGCACCCTACATTTTTTCTTGGTATCATCAAATTTTATTTTATTGTTTCAACAAAACAAAAAAAGATTTCAAATTATAAATAAATATTTAAAGATCAAAGAATTATTTTCAGTGTTAAAAGCCATCTACAGATTGTATTTTTCCTCATTCAATTTTGACAATATTAACACTTACAACTCACGCAACAAGTTTTGAATAACCACCAGAGCCTAACTTGTGTTGCCCATGCTTTTGTAGTCTTGCCTTTGTTGCCTTTGATGTGGCAGGAAATCTATGAAGAGATTGAAACATGTTAGTTCATATAAATATGAAGAGTATTTAGTACACAATTACATTCTTAATAGTATCACATACCTTCTTCTATTCTTTGGTGGTGTATTTCCTTTTTTTATTTCAGTTTTCTCATTCGCATCCAAAATAAGAGATTTCCACTCTAAATCAGGAATGCAAGGGGGGCATTGGTAATGTGGTTTTTTGGTTAATGTACACCTGTACTGGTCCCTAATATACCTCAAACATAACCTAGCTCTTTGAAGGAGCTTACCCTTCTCAAATGCACGAGGTCCAAAAAAGTTTGTCATACTCTCTACGAGATCATCTTTTAAGTTTTGATTTTGGGTTTTCTATCTTTTAAGAATGAAAACAGTGTTAGCTTCAAAAATGGATGTAATGATAACTATCCTAGCAATGATATGAAATCAAAATAGTGGACTGGGGTTTAGTTCGGATATGATGTTCCACCCTGTACAGATGGTGGGCCCGAATATCCGCAAACACTTGTCATTAAGTTTAGTATAAAAAACATCATTCCCTACAAAATAATCATGAGATCATTAGTTGAAGGATATAATAGTATAAAATAAGAATACAATAGATGTAAGCTTCTCATATTGAATGCAAGGTGTAATTAACATACGATTGTATAGTAAAAGAAAGGTCCAATCTTTAAAGTACCTAGAAGTTTTGCTATTTTCAAGGGAACTCCTTTTCTCACAAGCAATATGCAATCCTTCACCATTCCCATACTAGCAATACTAGTACATCCAGGAAAATCACCATCAAGTGTTGCATCCCCTGTTGCATAAATTGAATCCATTACGAAATGGCCCTAAGAAAGAACACTTCAAGGGAAATAAACATATATATAATGATAGAGAAAATAAAATCTATGTATGAGTAGGTGGTGCCATGGCGTCTGTGGCCATGCTACGTGTTGCTGACATTGCAGGATGCAATACATTTGAGCTTTCCATCATATGAGGCGGCGATAGTAAATGATCATTGGCACATGCTGAAGAATAAGATTGTTAGAGCATAATAAAACTAGTGATTAGCATGCACAATATTGTTAGAGAGTAAAAAAAAAATATAGTCCAACATGCGATCTACCTGAACCAGCTGCAGTACCCTCATCATGGCCGTGAGGATCAAAATTATGCAAAAAAGTTGTAAAAGCAACACATCCGCTTATTTTTTAATGACAAAAGACTATTATAACATAAAAACTATTATTGACATTTTTTTATAATTAAAAATTACATTAATACTTACTCTATAATTTTGAGATAGGTGCATCAGTTTAGTTGCCCTCTTTTGTGACTCAAGAGTCAGAGGGAATATAGATGCCAATTCAGCCAATCTTTTTTCAATTTTGTGGAGGCATTTTTTAATTATAGAGGCCGACTCATCACAAGTAGCCAAATCAACAACTAAGTCCTTGTCAAAGGACTCCTCTTCAGGGAATACGGGTTCCTTTCCCTTTCTCTATTAACCACCTGTCTATGACAACAATATTACTAACACTATTAGAATTAATCTAAAACAGTGATGAAAAGAATATAATAAAAAACTTTATTTAACATTTTGCTTCTATCTAATTTGTAGTACAATAATAAAGAGGTTTACTTGCTGGGAAGAAGTGCATGCACGATCATCATTGTCCCCTATGTGGTTGCTCCATATTATGGTCTTGTGTTATTATTTAAAGTTAACCAATAATTAGAAAGGACTACATTAATAAATTTCATTAGAAGATGATGATGGAGATGAGGTGGATGGTGAGGAGACTCTCTAAATGTGGTTGGCAAAAAAACTCAATTATTTAATGGTACATAGTATGTACTTGCACCCTAATGATAGTGACATCATTTGTATCTATGCAATTCAAATTGTAATCAATAAGCATCTCTTCCCTTGCACTTATTGATTTTATTGCACATACAAATACATGATTTCCCTCACGTGCCTCAAATATGAAATTGGGTTGGTTAATAGTTGATAGAGGTCACGTGCTATTTATAAAACCTACAATATTCCTTGATGCTTTTGGCCTTCCGTCAATGTATATAACCACTCTTTTACTTTCCTCATTATCTTTTTGTTGAATATAATTTGCCGAGAGTGCATATCTACGCATACTTTTTTTATATTGAACAATTCGCATCCAACTTTTGTAATCATAACAAGGTCCAACATACTCCATCAATTCAACAACTTTGTTGTAAGAGACCTTTATGCCATCCATGGAAAATAGGCCCAAACCATGTATTGACGATGGTGTAATACTATATATCTTGCCTTTAACACTAAAATCAATGTTTATTGGAGGAAGTTCCTTGGTGACCCATTATTTTTGTAGATTTTGGTACCTAGAGGGCACCTCGATGTCACCTTTTCTTTCATCATCATAAGAACATGACCCCCCTTGAGCAAGGAAAAATTTCATGCGTTTATTGAATTACCTTCTAGTCTTTTGACCTCTAGGTGATCTTCCTAATTCAAACATACTAAATGACTCACTTTCTTCGCTCGAGGAAGACACATCTAACAAATACCTATTTTTTGCTACCTACACTCCATCAAATGAGAGAGATAGCAAGTAATGTGAGATATTATGAAAATTTTCAAATACATTAATCTCTATAGGATGTATTGACTTATACCTATCGATCCATGAGACTGTGTGGGATGCTCATGAAAGGGGTCCACGTACCTACATATGTAATTCAATTATCTAATGTTAGCTAAAAAATTCATGATACATATACTCAAAACCACATAGTAAGTACATTAAAAACATAAGCATCTCATATTATGTACATCATGAATTAATTAGATTAAGCATTGATTGCATAACTGCACATTTCTATCAAGAAATCAATATTAAATAGATTAAGCAATGATCATGTAACTGTACATTTCATTCATGTCATTCATCTTCTTCTTCATCCAACTAATCACCATGATCATCGTTGACATCGACATCATCACCACCATTGTCATTGTCATCGTCGTCATCATCGGCATCAACATCAACATCATCATCATCATCATCAGTAGCATCATCATCATCATCATCATCTTCTTCTTCAAGATAAATTGCGTCTGGAACATCATCGACTAACTGTTGTTCATGATCATCATCTATATCATCTTCTAGTTGTTCGCAATCTTCTTCTTCCATCGTATTATACCTCATCAGCCTTCCTCTTGGATCATGTCTAACAACAAATGACCAACCCGATTTATGTGGAGCCTCTGAGTAAAATACCTACTCACATTGGCTTGGAAGAACATAGGGCTCATCCCCAACTGGCTTAAACCACCTTGTATTAATCATTGGAAATCTATTGTCATGTTCAATAACAGTTCTATCAAGATCATTTTGATTAAGTCATAGAATGTACCATCTGATGATGAAAAGAGCTAATATGAAGGAATTAAAGTCACACTCAAGTATATCATCCAAAATGTCATAGTATCAATTTTCAGACTCTCGAGGATGTAAGTCATTTCTAGATGAAATATTAGTCACCTGAAAGACTGCACTTATCCCAAAATCATAAGTTTTTTTTGTGTCATCCAACTTTTTGATGCGAAATTTATGACCATTGCAAAACATATCCTTGTGGTGTTTGACCTACAAAAATATGTAAATTATGTATAAATTAATGCATTGAGAGTTCATAAATGTACGAGTGATTAACAAATTTATACGTACCTAGAAATCTCTTAAACCATGTGCTAAATCTATTTCCCTTTGCATAACATTTGGATCTCCATTATGATGAGCTTCATTAACCAATGAAGACACAACTTCCCATGTTAATGTGCGACCTAAATGATGACATCGTTCAATCCATTTTGTCATCCAGTCTTGATTGTTTGCAATATACAAATGTATTACATCTCACTCATGAGCAGCTATACAAAAAATAAATAGATGACTTACGACAAATTAATTTTGAAGATTAAGAATTAATTAATAGCTACAATAACATCTTATAATTTATTACCTCTCACTTTTCTCATTCTACCTTTCCCCACTAGGTACTCCCCTTCAAATTTTCTAATGGTGTCGAGATCCCAAATGCGATCTATATGGATCTTTGCTCCAAGCTTAGGAAGATATTTAGTAACATACACTATAGTCTGGTATACCATATATCCCTCCACCATAGAGCCCTCAGGACGTGCTCTTTGCCAAACCAAAGCCTTCAAAAATTTTAGGTGCCTCTCAACCATTCACATTAACTGAGTGTGTATAGGTCCACACATTTCAATCTCCTCAACTTGGTGTATGAGGTACTATTCTTGTGCATTGAAAAAGGTTGAAGGTAGACACTTTTACATTTTACACATTAGATGAGGAATTCTTCTCTTCTAGTATTTTATATCTGCTTTATGAATTTCTTAAGATGACAATCACCTACAAGACATTCAAGACACAAAAATATATAAACACGAGACTTTACAATATATACAACAAATTGAACATATATCATTGCTTACCTCATGTATTTTCCAAGATCATATATCACTTGTTTGATTTTATTGTCAAAGTTTTCTAGGAGAGATAGGGGTAGCACGTACTGCAACAATTATAAAAATAATCATGTCATTTTTTTCTCATATAATACAATGAGAAGTACATGCAATTTACAAATATATTGTAAATACAAAAGAACATGACTTACCTTGATGAAGGTATGCCAATCATGCATTTTCAACCCTGGCCCAAATTCACTTTTCTTTGATATGGTATTGCTTATGTTTGCAGCAAATCCTATGGGAAATCAAATTTTTTGTATGACTTCTTTTATGGCATCACTTTGTTGTTCTGTTAATAACCAAGGAAGGGCACTTATATTAATCCGTTCTCCATTTCTATTTGATTCAATGAAATTTTTCATTGCATGATTGGATTCATGAATGTCGTTACAAATTTTGACAAATTTTTTTTTGTCATGTCTTCCATCCAATATCTTCCACAATGTCTCTGTTACATTCTTTCCAATATGTATAGTATCAAACAAATGCACAATTTGCAGCTGCTCGTAGCAGGGAAACCTACTAAATTATCTGGGATAACTTTCTAGTCTCTTTGGAAGGTGCTCAGTAGTGTTTCCTTGATGACATTCACGATCATCAAACACATAATCAACAAACAAAATATAATAAAAATATACAAATTCCAAACATAAACCATTAGGTAGAATGGTAGTACCTTGACGATTAACTCTATTATATTCCAACTTCCATAGGCGAGGTGTCATTCTCCATGGCTTAGATGTAGTCTCTTCTTTCCCATTGAAAATATGTTTTTCGGTAATTCGATAGTTATGATTTTTGTGGAGAAAGTGTCTATTCTCATCAAACACCTACTTTCCTAAACTTTTTTAATGATGAGATTTCATCTTTGGACCACAAACTGGACATGCAAATTTTCCCTTTGTTTGAAGACCTACAAGATAATGATATAATTGGATTAAATATGTTAATTTTTATTTTTAGAATTATCATGTGCAACTTGAATTCACCATAACATACCAGAAAAATGTGTTAGCCCTGGGGCATCATGTATTCTCCATACAAGCATTGCATGGAATTGAAATTGTCTATCTCCTATTGGTCTAGAGATGTCATACATAGTGACACCTTTCCATAACTCCACCAACTTGTCGATAAGAGGCTCAATATATACATTTACATCTTTAACTTGGTATTTACCTAGTTGAATGAACAACAACATTACATAATTATTGTGATTATTTTATTGCAAGATTTATAATTACATGCATGTAACTATTAAATGATCAAATACCTGGAACAATCATTGCCAACATAATGTGCTCCCTCTTTATTGACATCCATGGAAGAATGTTATTATTGATGACAAATATAGGCCAAACAAAGCAAACAGATCTTAGCTCTCCAAATGGATTGACGTTGTCTGCTACCACTGAAAGCTTGAGATTTCAAGGTTCTTCAATAAAGTGTGGCCACTTTTCCTCTATGTGCTTAAATATAGAACCATCCGTAGGCATTTGAATAATGTCATCTTGACTCCTATTATGTGCATGGTAATCCATAAATTGTGCCAAGCTACTACACCTGAATAATCTTTGAAAATGTGGTATAATGGGAATGTAACAAAGAACCTTGTGAGGCACCTTTTTTGTTATTTGATCTATTTGATATCTATTCATATGACATTCAGGGAATTCTATTGCAAATTCATGTTCTTTATGATAAATAATATGATCATTGGAACAAGCATCTATTGCTTGATACTCTATTCCAATATCTTTCATAGTGACACATAATTCTTGGTATGAGCGAAGGAGAATATTCGATGGTGGTAACAAAAACTCACCTATCAATCTATAGAAAAAAAATATAAGTTGTTAATATTAACAATATTATGGTACATGTTTCACCATTTAATTACTATAATGAGATATATGACATACCTTAGCATACATGACATTGTTGTGTTGGATAAACCATTCATAACCTTCAATTTCAACAACAACAATACAATAGAGAGAAGAGTTGTTTGGGAGCCTTCGTAAAGGGGTGTGGCTGCCTTCTCAAGTAGAGGTATATCATGGATGACATCAACATCATCCTGATCATCATTATCTGGTGCATCATCGTCAATACCAAATGTGTCATGGATCAATGTATTAGTACCATCATCTAGCGCATCATCGTCATCTTCCATGGGATCATAATCTTCAGCTTCAATATTCGCACCTCCATGGTCCATATCATGTACTCCCCTAGGGGTATCGACCTATATAAAAATGATGAACACAAATAAACCATGATAATGATCTCATCGAGTGTATTTCATATATATCTATATATAAATTTTTAAATAAATATAATGAAAAACTTACCAATTCATGATAATCAAACCCTCCTTCAATGCTACCATTATCCCTACAATGTCTCTTAGCTATTTTGATTAGCAATCTTCTAGTGTTTAAGCCCTTACAAATATTGCAGGGACAATAACATTTTCCATTTCCTCTTCTTTTCAAGTTCAACCACAATCTATTGATTGTATCCCCATTACCTTCTTCACTTGGATTGTCTGACATGATCCTTCTTCACTTAGATTATCCATAACCTAAATATATATAGAAATTAAAAACTTAGTTATGAAATGATGTTGTAGTATAGTATACCAAATTGAAACACTTCTATTATTGTAGCCTTCCACCTCAAACTCTTTCCTATTGTGGCAAGAAAGAAAGATATTCAAATAATATAGTAGTTTGTAAATCAAATGGAGGCAAGTTGTTGATTAAGGGTGTAGGGAACAACACCTGTCAGTACTTTTATCAAATTGTAAATTTCAATTTTGAACCATTCTGTGAATATAGAACATAGATGTAATCTCATAAAATAACAAAATGTAGACACGACAAATTACTTATTTTGTTATTCTACATTACTTACTATTTGAGTGCACGTTCCACCTGCAACTTGATCAAGTCTTGTTTGATGCTTCAATTTTGTGTTCACTGTCCTATAGAAGTATACAGTTTTTTATTTCCCCAATATGTTATTCAAAAAACAATAATAGAATAAAATACTTGTTGAGAAAGATCAGCATAGGAGTATCATAAACTCGAGATCCAAAGGTAACACAACATTATAAGACTCTTACATTCAACCTTCAACTCATGCACCTAATAAATAGGAGAAAAAATACATGAAATTGAAAAATTTCACAAATGAATTATGGGGGACAATGAAGATTTGTCTGACAAATAGCAGGTCTTCTTTAGTATTTCATGAATTTTTACCACATATATTGTTTCAAGCCTTTGAGTCCTAGAGAAGAAGAATGGTGTAAGTTGAATAGATCAGAGTGAATGGGGTGTTGAAACATGGTGAATAGACCATGATGAGATGATACTTGATGTCGTGACTAAGTTTCCCTCACAAATAGTGGCATAGACTGGTTTTACTAAGTTTTCTTTCTCTATTTTGAGGTTTCCTTTCTCTGCTACGGGGGTACAGTCAGAGGGTTCATTAACAAAATGATCCTTTGAATGGTTACTATGAATATGAATGATTTGATATAGCATATTTCTCATTTTACTTAAAGTTTGGAATAGCTTGTGCAAGGGTGAAAGTAGTCTTGATCATTTTGGTTGTGACTGTTCCTCTACACAGTCGGGAAATGTAACTATCTAATGATTATATGTAATGTTGAATGGATTAAATGCTTTATTCTTGGTAGAAGTGAATGGAAGGAATAGTGTTGGTGTTAGGTTTCATTTATTATTGAATTCAATGGTTTCTAAGATATGTTGAGGATTTTTCTCCTTGTTTAATGTTAACTGTTCCTGCACAATCCACTCATACAACAGTGAAATGCTATGTGGAAGGGATGGTTGATAGTGTTCCTTGAGGGAAGGGGGATTTTCAAAGACTTGTTATCATTGTATTGTGTATTTCCAATATGTTTGGATGCAAGCCAGACCAGGAGAATGAAGGATCACTCACTAATTGCATGATAACCCCACCAAGCTTCTTTCCTTTAAGTTTCCACAATATCTCAAAGTATGATCATTATTCTTTACTTTCTTCTATATGCTATTCTTTCTATGGTTTTGTTATCTCAGAAATATATCAAAAATATTGCCGATGTGCATATAAAAGTAAAATATTATCCTTCAGTTGTTCCACATTGAAGCATTTCCTCTTGGGAGTATTCTCTTCATTTGTACAATATTTGTCAAAAATGGTTGCCATATTTCTTCAAGATCTATTTTAATCTTTATATTGCAATTTTGATTAGATTTGACCAATAGTTGATTTCATTAGTATTTTATAGCATATACTCCTAATGTAAAATGTAGAGAGAAAGAAAGAGACGCACTAGGTATGAATTACATGATATACCCATCATCACTTAGCACTTAAATAATAAATTATGGATAGGGAACAACCCCTAACTTCTGGATGTTTGTTTCATGTTGGCCTCTTATTATATACAAAGTTAGGCCTATCTTAGGCTAACAACCACAGTGTAGGGGCCATAAATTATGGATCCAAAAATAGTGCACACTTGTATTAAATTAGGTTCACTATACTACAAGGGAATGAAAACCATGCAATAGTGCCTCATGGGGATGGAAGCAACCCTTCACCAAGAAGATGATTGTGTCTACAATATTTACTAGAGGCAAGGAACATAATTTGGTTCTAGCAATTACTCCTAGAAGATAATGACACCCACAAAACACTTGGAAAATATAGCACTCACTATATCTTTTATCACTCTTTTAAAGCTGGGACAATAAATCTCAAAGACTGATCAATGAATTCTTGAACACAAAGAACCATTGGTAGTTATGATTCATGTGTACAATAGCCAACCACCAGTTGTTCCAATCATGGTGCCCAATAATTATGTTAGAAAAAGCATCTACAAATCCCTTACACAACCATAATAGATTCAAACCATGAACCATAAGAACCTAACAATGGGACGAACAAAGATACAACCTAAACAAATCTTGATCATATTCCACCCTATTCTAAGCCCCAAGAAGTAACTCTATCTTAAAGCTACACATTCCTCTAGATGAAGCTCAAAGGTTAGGTAGCTGAAGCATAGCAATACTTGAATGAATATAGGAATAATTTTATGTGCAATCATTTTCTAGCTTGGTTTGTGGGTTTTCCACATAATATTTTCCCTTTAACCACATTTATAGTTTGAGAAAATCAGAAAAAAATGTTTTAGATTTATATTATCCTTTTGAACTAGCACACTTCCATCAAAATGCATAATCATTGGTCATCTCAAGAAAATTCCTATTGATTAGTAGGATATCCTTATAAAAATTTGATGCATGGATTTCTTGTGAATTATCGACTGCTATGTATCCTACAACTATGGAAGGAATAGTGTTGGTGTTAGGTTTCATTTATTATTGAATTCAATGGTTTCCAAGATGTGTTGAGGAGTTTTCTCCTTGTTTAATGTTAACTGTTCCTGCATAATCCACTCATAAAATAGTGAAATTCTATGTGGAAGGGATGGTTGATGTTCCTTGAGGGAAGGGGGATTGTGAAAGACTTGTTATCATTGTATTGTGTATTTCCAATATGTTTGGATGTAGGGAAGACTAGGAGAATGAAGGATCACTCACTGATTGTGTGATAACTCAGTTTTGAAGGGTCACTGGTTGAGGGGACAGTCAAGGTCCAGATGATTGGGCCATTGGAGGACCCTATTTCTTTGTATTAATTTCTATTCAAATTGGATGCATGGATTTCTTGTGAATTATTGACTGCTATGTATCCTGCAACTGCATCCATAAATCTGCATATACTTCTCTAGGGTTGTAAGCCACTTAGGGATCAAAATAGAGAAACTAAATCAAAATCGTTCTTTGTCCTATTTACTTTTAAAAAAGTCTCAACTAAGAATGATACAATACATTTGATGCCCTAAGCTATCAATACAAATGGCACCTAGCTAGAAGCACACGGGCTATCCATTTGATAACCATAGTCAACATTTAAAAAAAAATGGATATCCTTGAGCACAAGCACCAATAACATCAAATAATGGAGTTAAAGCACAGGCTAGGGCATGACACTAGTAGAATGCAGTCATTTCAGTGACAATAATATACAATGGCATCATTAAACATGCTAGTGAATCTATATCCTTGAGCACAAGCACCAATAACATCAAATAATAGAGATAAAGCACTGGCTAGTGCATGACACCAGTAGAATGCGGTCATTTTAGAGAGCATTCATGATCAAATAAAATGCAATGCATTCGAATATGATGCCAGGGGCTTGAAAGATGAAGAAATCACATACCTTCTCCCGGGCTCATCTTTCGTTCCTTTTCTCTTGCTCCTTCTCTATCTAATCAAAATAAAAATGATGAGGCCATTTCACTTTTTTTTCATCTATACCCTGAATCTGTCAAAATTCCAATGGTCAATTAAACACCCATCAGAATACTGACACCATCGGGGCCTATTACAAAAAAAACACCAAATTCTTAATAAAAAATTACCCGTCAAAAGCTTATGTCAAAATTTGGCTCCAAATGTAGTAGTGTCCAAATATTATAACCGTTATTTGGGAGAAAAGTAAAGTGAAGTATTAATTCCAATGAGCTTAAGGGTTTTGTGGTTATTGATGAAATGTATTTACAAAACCTTAAGTTTCCACTATATTTATATGAAAAAGTTGTGCATTAAGGTTAGCACCCATGGTTTTGGTTGCAAAGAACTATTGGAGGAAGGTCTGAATATTAAAGGTGAAATTCCTCTCTTATTAGAAAATTAATTATCAAGATGGGGACTATACTATTGTGTATTTAGTCTATCAATGTGAACCAAACCACATTTCATTTTCGAAGTCTATCATCACTTTAGTGATGCTAATATTGATAAGGAAACTCAATATATCACAGCTTATAAAGTGTAGTAGGTACATTATACCTACAACCTTTGGCAATAGAGCCCTTACCATCCCATTTATGCATATTTTAAATGTGCCTTTTACCACCCAACCTTATTTTAAAATCAAAAACACTTGGAGTAGGGATAATGGATACTAGCCCATTATGCAAGTTTATAGGTGTTGATATCATAATGTTGGTGACACAAGTTTAGAGGGCATGGGTCAAGATGCTGCCAGAAATTCTAGTTGGACCCAATGGAGATAGTGATAGATCCAAAATAGTTATATGTGGTGATGTCAAAACTATTGATCAAGGAAAAAACTATGTATACCAACCTTAGAAAATGATCCAGCCAAAATATTGACAAATTTGGTGGGGCATACAAAATAGGAATTGACAATTACCTGGCTATTAATAAGGGGTGTGTGAAAGAGTTTTCTAGTTGGAAGAGGGACATGAAAGAAAAAGAGTCTACTTTGGGGAAGGGAACCTCAACAGATTAAAAATGGACTTAAAATAGGTATGGTTGCAAGAGAGGCTTCCAAAGGGAGGAGAAAGATGGTTAAATAGGTTGATACTATTGGAAGGAAGATTGATAATAGTGACTGTGTCTCTCACATCTTTGACAACTTCAAAGTTGTGGATGAAATGGGGAAATAAAAGGATGAGGATACCTTCACTTTCAATGGGTGTGTTAGTTTATTAGCCCTCTCAAAAGAGGTAAGGATGCTTAAGAACAACATGGAGTACTTGATGAATAAGATTCCTAATATGGAAAGATGAATGTAGAATGTGGAGAAATTTGGTTGTAGAGTCATGTACAGTGTTGCGACCACATTTTTTATTTTGTAGAAAGATCTTAAGGATAATGATGAAGGTAACAATAGGTAATTTCTCAAATTTATCAAATAGGTTTGGATCAAAGTTATTAATAGTGCTAGGCATGGCCCTAGGTCCTAACACTATTTGACCCCTATGTTTCTTTCTTTTGTTCCTCTCCCTTTAGAGTTTGACTTTTTTTGTAAACCAGTGTCCAAACTTTGGGCTTCTACTTTCCTTTTTCTATATGGTTTTTTTCTAATTGGATTGCCCAACTATATGGACATGTGGATATTATTTTGTAAGGGTCGACACCCTTTTTTTTTTTTAAAGTACACATCTTCATATAGATCAAAATTTTATGGTAATGCCTCACAAACTTCTTAAAGAGATTTCAATGCATGAAGTGGTTGTAATATAAAAATTATACAATTAAAAACATCTTATTTTTATGTGTTTGTGTATCCATGGACTTCTCTAATATGTTCTCTATCTTTCCCTCCATTGTCTCATTACCCTTGATTGTATTTTTTATTAGATAAGTAGGGAGAGGGCCCTAATCCCCATATAAAGTGATACAATAGAAACATTAAAATGATATACATGAACAACAATAAAACAGTGAAGGGGTCTCCAACACTGTAAAAAGACAATACATCCCTACCAAAAATGAGCTCACCACTAAACTAAAACAATTAACAGAGAACAAAAAGACTATAGATAAACCATAGTATATAAATATCCACTAACATAACACTAACTATAACTACAGAAGTCTTAGATAAAACTTTGTAAGCTCCATTCAGGAGCACAAAACTAGACCCAATATAAAATAGACCATTATAACTAACTAGAATTATAAATAGCCTTAATAAAGTTGCATTCCTTTTCCATCTTGTCCAATGCCTCTATTTAGGTGTCCTTCTTATCCTTTTGAGGGTTTTGACCCTTCATTCCTCTGTAGCTGCCTATCTTTTTGAGTTCCTTCTTAATTATAAACTTCCCAGTGGTGATGTCAATCATGTATTGTTTATTATTCTTTTTGTGATGCAAATTAGAGAATAGAGAGACTTCTCTAACCTTAATATTTTCTCATTAACCATGTTCTCTACATGGTCTAATATCTCCATAATTCCTAGTTGAGGGTCCTCATATTTTTTATTATCCTCTCTAAATTATTGAATGTTCTACATATCTGACCCCCCTTCAAGGGATAAGTCTGTGTTCTCATTATCAAAATCGCAAACATCTTGGTTTTCCTTAGTATACCCCAAATCGTCTAAATTATTTAGAAAGGTTATCTCCTACTCCTCTTGTTCTTCTTCCCCCTTACAAAAATCATCTTTTCTATCATACCCATCTTTCAAATTATCTTGAGAAGACAAAAAATCTTGCTACACTACAATTTTCTTTTTCTTTTGAGGGAGGTTCCATAACAACTATAGCCAACCTACCTAATATATGACTCCTCAAAGTAGAACCAACCTCCTCTATCCCAAAATTCAAATCCTTCCTTTTGTTATTATTAGCATCTTCCAAAATAGTGATAGTGAGCCCTTAGTTATGAACAAGTGTATTGGGCTTTTTTGTAGAGAATCCAGGTAGGTCAACACGCATATTTACTAGTTATAGGGTAACCATGAGTAATTTATTAATAGTTTTAGGGGTGAGACTACCTTTTTTCTTCTCATTATTGTCATGGGAGTTAGGAAGAGAAGGATCGGTAGCAAAGAAATCTTCAATGGCAAGTCTTTTAGGAACAATTGTCATAGCTTGTGAGGGAGGGGAAGGGGGGAAATATTAATGTTTAACAAGCATACAATTACCATGTGGTTCCATGCCAAGGGCATATTTATAAAGAGACATGATTAGGCCCTAATGAAGTGGAGAAGAAACACCTCCCTCAATAATTTATTGTAAATAAGAAAGTAGGGAAAAAAGAATGTTAATATTTTCATGATGTGTAACATGGTTTAATGGTGAGAAATGGTATTTATGAACAACTATATATATACACCCTCAAGAGTAAAATAATGTATAATGTGTAAGCTAACAAGAGAATAAGGGGGAGGAAGGTTCAATCTATTATTATCATTTTAAATTCTCTTCAGTTGCTCCATGTTCTTGAGAAATTTGTTAATTAAAGTCTAGTAATTCCCCAAGCTTTTTTTCATGATTCTCATCCCTAAGTTTTCTAGGCCCATAGCATCTACAATCATTTATAGAGAGACAATGAACTCCAAACCACCCACTTTAATCCTCCCCTCAATCCAAGAATTGGTAAATTTAGAGGTGAGGGTATTGTTATACCGTTGTACTGCCATAAAAAAAGGGCCAATCTTGTTTTCACAAATAAATCCCACAACTCCACATTTTTTTAGGGCTTCACAATTTGCCAATTTAGATATTTTGTGAGGTCCCTCATAGCTTTCATGGGTTTTTCTTTCGTAGACTAGAGATTTCTACCTTCAACAAATAAGCCCCAATTTTTTACCACCACATTCATAATATTAAAAAATAACACCCAATTTTGTACCCCCAACCTAGGAAAAAAAACTCAAATTAATAAATTGAGAGCATCTCTTCATAATTAATAGTAATAATACCATTTCTTAGGAAACCTTCTTCGTGGAAAGTAAATCTTGCATATTTAATTTTAGCATGACATACTAATGGTTTCCTTTTTTCATCACCACTTTAATGTGTAAAGTCCACATGAAAACATGATTTCAAAATAGTATATGAATAAAGTGGGAGGCTTTAACAATATAGCTAGGGTGTGATGAATTAAAATTGAAGGAAATAGTCATATCATTTCTTAGAGAATTTCTTTTTCTTATCTCATCATGCTAGCCTTTGCTAATATAGAAACCAACAATCCAAAATAAGATCCATGTAATCCGCCTCTTCTTTAAAATATAGATCCTCATCTAGTCATGCCTATCAACATTCCACATCATACTCATAATCCATATCACCATATTTAAATTAGAAAATTTTGACCTCATTTGAAATGATCATTTTAAAATTTGATGAGATTTTATCTCTATTCTAATGATTCCAATTTTGAATGTGGATGCCATCACTTGCAATGAAGTCAAACACCATATTCCCAATCTGATAGATATGGTAAGCTTTTATTTGCAAGAATCTCTTGAGGGACCTTATACTATCTCTAGTCAATGTTCTTATCTCCCAACAACCTTTAAACTCCTCTTTAAGGATATCAATTATCAATTTGGAGTCACCCTCAACTTTAATCCCATTAAATCCCAATTCTTTAGCTAGTGTTATTCCTTTCTATACAATGATAGCCTCAACAATGTTATTGGATTTGATGTCTAAAATCATTGTTGCACATTCAATCAACTTCCCTTTATGATCTCTTAGAATTTCACTTGGACTTTATAACCCTAGGTTTCCTTTAAAACAATCATCAAAGTTATGTTTTATCCAAACCTTATATATGGGGCTTGTTAGTTTTCTAATCTTCTTGGAATTCTTTAAATGCTCTAAAAGAGGTCACATTGATATTCAACTTCATTTGATGTTTTATAGTCAGATAAACCTCTCTACTTGGCTTTGAGAGATCTCTAGATATTCTTTTATTTTTCTTTCCATAGACCCCAAGTCACCATTGCGGTTATTTTCTTCCAAAATCTCCCAAATAACATGACTATAGGGGAAAAAATTAAGACATTACTTTCAGAAGTTAAGACATTACTTTCTCAATGTTGAAACACATGTTATCATTCAATTTGATGCCTTAAAGTATCTTTTCTCTAAGACCAATCTTCTTAGATGCTTCAAAAAATGGGTTATGTTGTTAATTAAATTTGACCTAAATTTTGTCTCTCAAAAAGACACTAGAAAGGCTAAGATTTAATTGACCATTTAGCTAATGCCCCATCACCATTTACTCTTCCTATTCAAAACTAATTTTATGATGACCATGTCCTTTGGATGTGAACAATACTTGGGACATGTTCTTTGATGGCTCTATATATCAAATTGGCTCTAGTATTGGTGTTATCTTGGTACCTCACCATGAAGTTGATTCCACTGTCCTTCCACCTAGATTTCTTATGCACTAATTTTATTGTTGAGCATGAAGTCCTTATTGCCAAATTAGAACCATATTTATCTCCTAAATTCAACATCTACATGTGTCTTTGGTGATTCACAATTGATCATAAGAAAAGTTATGAGAATATATCAAGCCAAATAAACTAAACTCTCTCAAAATCATGAACTAGTCTTATCATTGTTAAAGAAATTTTCTTCTTAAACCATAGAACCTATCCTATGGAAAGATAGTCAACATGTGGATGCAATGTGAAGTGTTCCTTACCATATATCCCTCATAGAAACTATTGGTGTTCAAAATGGATGCTTATGCTCTTAGGCTGCCAATATACCCTCGGATAGATTTTAGGAGTGGTTAGTTCCAAAATGTATAGGGATCTTAGGGAAACTATACCAACTATAGGGACAAGACTTCCCTCTTCATTTCTGGCTTTGCAAAACCAAGGCGGGTGCACCTAACCCAGTGAAAACTACACTTCACACACCAAAGACTGGGTCTAAACAATAGATTGATAGTAAGAAAGTACTAAATGCTAACCTCACATTCATTGACTCTCCATTACTATACAGTGACAAAACCACACAACCAACTACTTAAAACTTAAAAAGGTTATTGATTTCAATATTTTTGGGATGCAATAACTTCAACCAGTGTATGTTAACAAGAGGAATACTCATTTAGGCCAGTGCCTCATCTATTGGGAAAGAGTCCTTAGACACAAAGACACACAAATTTGAGAATACCTGAGAATTCATAGCCATAAATACATTTATCCTAATCTTTACTGCTTACAAAAACATCCTTACGTAGACAAGGGAAAACCCATATCCCACCTAGAGCATAATTTAATCCAATCCTAGATTAGAACTCAAGAATGAAGATACATACATACAAACAATATGTAATGAGCCAGAAAACTCAAAGCTTACTTAACTTGGAACAAAGGAGAGATAAGAACCAAATATTTGTATTAAGTATGATGAATTCCTTATGTGTATACAATGAACCACAAAGCACCCTGCTTGCAAACTATAGCTTAAACCTACAACTTTCTTCTTTCATTAACAAACACTGAGTCAAAAAACTATTACAGAACCTTGGGACTAGAAACTCGAGACTAAGTTTGAACTTCGAAACTGGAACCCCTCTAAAATAAAAAATTCAACATTATATACCACTTGTTACCTTGGAATCCCCAACAAGTTAGGATGCAACAAGTTGCAGATAACCAGGGTAAGGGTTAGGGTTTCCACCCACCATACAATTCAAACAAATCAGAAATTAATACACTGGGAGGGAAAACCAAACAACCCTAAGCAATCAGATCTAAAAACCAATCTTCACTTATGGTAAATCCTTTGGAAAAGTATTGAAGATCAAGAAATTCTTGCAAATTCATCTGATTTGACTCCTGCAACACACCTCAAGCAATGTTATTCATTCTCCCCATAGCATAAAACTCCCTGCAATCAATCATCATACTCACTAGACCACACTGCAACAATCGGCACCACCAAAATAATCAAATCTAGTCATGAAAGCATTAAAAACCAGTCCTCTCTATCACTGAGAAACCCACTGGAAATTTGAATTCAAATTGCAATGGTTACTTTATGGCTCAAGCAGCAAATTGGTGGTCGACATTCAAATTTGAATCAACTTTATATCATGACCGTCCGATCGTGATATTTCGCGGGCCTTATGAATTACCTTTAATAGGAATCCTGGTTTACATTTAGCGACCAGGTGACAAAGCATTTTCCTATTTGTGAAATGAAACCCCAACTCATGTTTAACTTCAGTGAATCAACGAACAAAGAAAAACACTTAACCTCAGTTCATAATTGGTGAACGGGTGATTGAAGGATTTTCGCCAGTTCGCTGAACATTTTTCCTCTCTACCAGTTTATTTAGCTACTACGCAAACACTTGTTCACCAAATCTCCAGACCTTTTAGCACTTCACCATTTTATTGCGCAAAAGAGAGAAACCTTTGGACTTTTTCGGTGCCGCTAACCGTTTATCAGATCCACCAAAAAGACTGAGAGATTCACTGGGCCCGCATCAAGAAGATCGACGGTTGTCTGAAGTTTGCATAGAGCCAAAAGATTCTTTCAGATTATAAGACAACCGTTGAATGGAGAATCTTACCCTACCCTGACAACCCTCTAACAAGATATGAAATCAATGGCGGGCGTAAGATCACAAGTGTCAGAGAAAACCCTTAAGATCATACGCTGGTCGTCGATGCTCTGACAACGTCAGAACTCACTGAACTAGAAATCCTAGCCCCACTGACATGTCCGCATACCTGTAACCCACAACCAATCAAAACCTGACACCTCAGCAACACATGGCAATCGGTCCCACCATTCTCAGCAATCACTTAACCCTTTGACCATTCGACGAATACGCGACTGTAGGGAAACTCCAAGTCACAGAATACATTACTTAACCCATGTTAGATCAAATGATTCAGTGAACAAAGCTTTTCACTGAATCATGAAGTCCCTTCATAACCTTGGGTTACTCTTCACGAACTGGCAAACACATAAAGAAGATGAGGGCCCACTGATGATCTAGTGAATTAGCGACCAAAGACTTTTCACCAATTCACAACAAAACTTGAAACACTACCACTTTATCTAGAGATTCAGCGAATACACCTATTTGCCCATTCGCTAAAAGTTTAGAACTCTACCAAATAATTATGAGAATGCACGAACACCAAATATTTTTATTAGGACCACCAAAGATTTAACCGCTCCACCAGAACCTTAGACCAGAAATTGGGCCCGCCTGAAGAGAGATCAACGGTTGTCTCATCTTCGCATACCTCTGACAAATTCTATCAGATCTTACGACAACCGTTGGATCAACTTTTATACTGCTTTGCAGATTCCTGACATAGGACCCACTAAAAAAGGTCGACTCAGCACCTCGTGGACCAATTAGATACCGCCAAATTAGCACACCTGGCAAGTGGACCCGCTTTAAAAGAAAAGCTATGTCACAACATGAAATCAACGGTGGGCGCAAGATCTTATGAGCCAGAAAGATTCTATCCACTTATAAGACCGCCGTCGATTTAGAATCACACTGCAGGGCACTTCCATTTCATGAATGAATGACTAAGGGAAAAAGATATTAGTGTTTTCCAGGTCACCAGATAAAAAGATAAGACCACCAGGCATTTAGAGATTACGCAAACACTATTCTCTGAACCGCCGAAAAGTTTACAAGGCATGAAAAAGTATTAACGATTCAGCGAACACCGGGAGAGAAAATAACCATGTGCACTAAGGGATTCTTAAGTGGTGCAAAAAGGTAACACAAAATTAGAACAAGGCGAGATAAAACAAGGGTTTTTTCATGGCAACGGCTAGATTTTTTAAATTTTTGCCTAGGGTTTTGCCAGAAAATAGGAAAAAGGATGCAGAGGCCAGGAAAAAGGGGATGCAGCCATGAAAATTTTTACCAATGCTAACAGTGGCTCATACTCGGGGATGTGTATCTCCTGCAGATACAACAAGCAAGCTAGAATCTCCTGGAAGAGCAGGCCAACTCAAAATCTTGACCCAAAAAGCAAAAATAGATGACTGTATAGGGGAAAACCTAAACTAATGTTCATGGAAAAGATACTTCGGGAGAAGTAAAACTTTAGAAATTATCCATGAATAGGAAATTCCAAAGTACCACCAGTTAAATCCTTCAAGACATAAGAATCTATCCCCCATTTTCTTTCAATAAGATAAGGGCCCAACCAAATTGGATCAAATTTTCCATGCTTCCCCTTATCTTCTAACCTTGCATTCCACATCAAGACAAGGTCATCAACTTCAAAACTCCTTTGAGTAGCCCTCCTATCAAACAAACTCTTACATTGTCTCTCTAATGTCTCATTTCTTTCATGTGCATCTCTCCTTACCTCCTCCAACTAGATCAGCTCATCCATTCTTACTCTCATCTCATCTCTCAAATCTTCATCATATGCCTGGATGAACTTATACATCTGCGATAAATTATTTTGAGGCAATCTAGCACTTATTCCATACACCAAATCAAATGGAGCACAACCTATGGCCTTCTTAATAGTTACCCTGTCAACCCATAGTGCACACCATAACTTTGAGTCCTAGGCCTTCTTATTCTTGTCTAATACTCTCTTGAGAATCTTAATCAGACTTTTATTACTGGACTCAACCTGGCCATTTCCTTGTGGATGATATGGGGAAGAAAATGAAATGTGTATCCCATATTGCCGACAAAAATCACTAAATTCCTATGATCTAAAACACATTTCATTATCAACCACAATTACCTCTGGGCAACCAAACCTGGTGAGGATGTTCTACATCACAAAGTCTATCACAACTTTGCTAGTAGCCTTTCTAGTAGGGATAGCCTCAACTCACTTGGTGAAATAGTCTGTTGCCACTAGTATGTAAGAATGTCCACCACTAGACTTGTTTGGAATCTCCCCAATAAAATCAATACCCCACTTTTGGAAAGGAGCCTGAACTACAACAGGTCGGAGTGGCAAATTCCCATTAAATTTCAACTTTCCAGCAAACCTCTGACATGCATCACATCTTCTTACAAACTGATGTGTATCTTTAAAAACTATGGCCCACCAAAATCCAGACCTAAGGATCTTGTAAGCTATGGTCTTTTCCATATGGTGTCCTCCACACACACCTTAGTGCATTTCCTTCAACAAAGATTCAGACCTCTCATGGTCTATGCACTTTAGCAATACTCCTTCATTGCTTCTCCACCATAACTCACCATGTATAATGGCATACCTTTCTGATTGCAACTTGATAGTTCTCCTTCTATTTTCATGCATCTCAGGGGGAAGAACCAATTTCTGCAAGTAACCAATAACATCTTTGTACCAATCACAATGATCCATATCACAAATGTAGGGCCTTTGTTCTTCTTCTAACACATTCACATGATTTGCAATTAAATTGCTTTGTGCCATTAATTTTTCAAGACCTAAGCCTCTTACTAAATTTGTAATCTAGATATCAATATTAAATTCTTGGATCCTATTGATCCATCTACATCTTTTCCCTGAAACTTCCTGTTGCACCAATATATCCTTGACTGCAGCACTATGAACATAAGCAACCACCTTAGCTCCTACAAGGTAACATCTAAAAGCCTTGACTGATTTGACTAAGGCATAAGCCTGTTTCTTAGTAATATCATATTTCAATTCTGCTAATTGTAAGGATTTACTAAAAAATGATATAGGTTGTTCATATCCATCTGAATTCTTTTGCAATAAAATTGTTGCAACTATATGACAAGAAGTAAAAGAAAATATCTGCATGGGGTTACCATAATCTGGTGTCCTTAAAACTAGAGCATCCTTGATGGCCTTTTTGATACTTCTGAAAGATTCATCTACTTCTTCATTCCATTCAATCTTTGCCTCTTTTTTCAAAATCCTAGAGATAGGGAGACTGATTTCTGCAAAATTTGTAACAAATCTCCTTAGGAAATTTACCTGCCCAAAGAAAGATTGTATTCCTTTAACATTTCTAGGTGGTGAAAGCTTATCTATAGCCATGACCCTTTCAGGGTCAATTTTCACTCCATCCTTGGACACAATATGTCCTAAGAGCTTGCCTTCCACAACACCAAAAGAACACTTCTTTGGATTCAAAGAAATCCCATACTCCAAAGCCCTAATAAAAATCTTTTCAAGATGTTCACAATGTTGATCTTCCTTTTCTGAATATACTGTGAGATCATCTTGATATACCACTAGAAATTTGTTTATGAAGTCTGCAAAGGCCACATCCATAGCTCTCTAAAAAGTAGCTCCTGCATTTGTCAGGCCAAAGGGCATTCTAACATAAACATATGTTCCCCAAGGGGTAGTGAATGTAGTCTTGAACTATTCTGACTCCTTGACCATGACCTGATTATATCCAGAGAAACCATCCATCATGGACATTAACTCTGATCCAGTAACCCTTTGCAACATATTCTCCATATTAGGCAAACCATAATTTTCCTTCAAAGAATTGACATTCAAATTCCTAAAATCAACACATAACCTAATGTCACCATTCTTTTTTCTGACTGGAACCAAGTTTGACACCCAAGTAGAATGTCTGACAGGCTTGATAATGCCAGCATCCATCATCTTTTTGAGTTCATCTTGCATTTTTGGTGCCAAGGTAGGGTTCACAGGCCTTAACTTCTACCTAAAAAGTTTGGTACCTTCCTTCAATGGTATTTCATGTTGGAATAGATCTTCTCTATAGGCTTTCAAATCATCATAAGACCATGCAAAGACATGTCTAAATTTTTTGAGAAGATCAATCAGATTATTCCTAGTTTTTTGAGATAAAAATTTACCTATGTAAACATTTTTGGGTACTTGACTTGTTCCTAAATTTATTTCCTCCAAATCATTTATTTTATCAATAAATTTAGGAAAGCAAGTCCCTTCCTTATCATCAAATGCTCTCTCAAGAGCAACCAATCCCCTTGGGATCCTATTTGGCTTTAGTTTCAAAACTTCTTTCCCAAGGACATTTTCTTTTCCATCTCTGATGTCAACATAAGTGCTGAAATCCATTTCCTGACTATCAAAATGAGATTCACACTGTAAAAACCTTAGTATATCCTGATCATCAGAGAATACCTGCCAATTCTCAACATTGTTTGGGATAGAAGGCCTAGACTTGCACTCAATCCTGGATATCCCTACAAAGGTAATATCCTCTGGCCTTAATGCTATGTTTTCCAGTAAGTCAGCCATCCTATTTTGGCTCCTATCCACCCAATCAATACCAAAGGCACTGAAACCTTCAATTTCATCCCAAACAACATTTCTATATTGTTTCAGCCTTTGATTCTTTGATGCATACTTTGATCTAATCTAAGAAACTATTAACTCAGAATCACCAATCACCCTAAGATGTTTGATTCCATGTTTTGATATACACCTTCATGAAATAACAAGATTAACTAAGAACAACAAGAATTAGAGCAACATAATCTAACAAATGCACAATTAATCTATCAACATCTCATGGTTCTCTAAATTGAAGTAGTAAGTGAGGCTCTCAGCTGCAAATCCTCACTAGTGACACTCTAATTATGAGAATTGAACTAAGAATGATATGCAAACTAGATTTAATTATCAAATTCTAGCTCTATTTGATAAGAAAATCTCTAAAATGATCAACAATTGAAGCTAATTATCAATGAAAATGCTAAGTGAGTGGTGTGGATGCAAATTGCAAGAGCTTTGCTGCAATTCAAAGATATGGAGTGGATGAATAATGCCTCAAAATGCCTTCTATTTATAGGATTTTCCAAGGGTAGGGGGTAGAGTGAGATAACCATGGTTATGCTTGGGTAAGGTCAATTGGCTTTGCTTTGTCCCTAAATTGGGGGACAAACATTTAAATGGTTTCAAAAGGCTGGACCATTTCAATAAAAGTGAGTGATTTGTGTCCATTTTGTCTCCTTTTTCCTTTGTTGAGGGAAATTAGATATTTATTAATTAATTAAAGTAATTAAATTTAGCCATGAAGGGTAAGAGGTTCATTTTGATTTTTCATTTCAACAACTATGTCATTAATTGAATTTAATCAATTTCTTAGTGTTTTTCCCCTTTTCAAGCTTTATTTAATCATTTAATCATTTAATTGAATTTTCCTTTGATTTGAATTGCCTTTGTTCCATTTATTGATTTTTAGTGCTATTTTGATGATTTGTTGCACCTTTCTGATTGAATTAAGCCTTTGCCAATTTTTCATGTCTACAAATGCCCCTCTTTGGATCGATGTGCGAAGAACACCGATTCAAAGATTCCCTTAGTATGATGATCTGATTTAGGTCCTGGTTCTGATATACCTCTGATCGTTCTGATTAATGTACTTCCTGATGACGATGATGTGCCTCTGATGATGGTGCTGATATGATTCTGATGCCTCTGATATGATATGGGTCCTGGTTTGATGATAGGTCCTGGGTTCACTGATAAAGGTCCTGGGTTGATTGATTGCTGATACATTGATAGATTTGATATGATAGCAGATTTGATATGAAACCAATATGCAATTGATTTGCCTCCTGATATGATAATGATACTGATATGATATGATATTGATATGATACTGATATGATAACTTGATGTGATATGATATGATATGCCCCACTGATAAATGTTTTTGATGTGATGCCCATTTGATACTCTGATGCCCCCTCAGAAATAAAACATATTAATTCCTTGATTTGAACGATTTTGAGTAGTTGGAATATGTTTTGATTTCTGATACCATTTGAAAGAAACAATCAAGTTTGGTTCATGCCCCGATTAATGAAAATGTCCTATAATAGGTCCAAAGTAGATTTTTAAGTGTTTATTAGGACCAATTTCACCTTAAATAGGGTAAAACCCCTCATTTTACTATTCATTTGCACCGTTCCCTCTTGAGATTTGAGCTCTGATTTTAGGCTTTTTTACACGATGGTGGTCCCACATCGCGAGCATCGATTTGAGAGAGCGCACCGGTTCAGTCGGAGAGCGACCGATGGTCCTCCGGTATGTCATTCAAATTTTCCTCATGTTTTTAAAGTAGCATTTATGACCTCATTTAATGCATTTAAAAATTTTGATTCTGCGTTTGTGAAAAGAAATGTCGCCTCCGTGCTTTTTAATTTCGCCTGAAAATTTAAAATTTCGCCTTTGGTAAATTTGATGTCGCCTGCCTTAGGTTTTCTCACGCATATAGAAAATCATTTATCGCCTAAGGATAATTTAATATCACTTAGGGTTTTAGTCATTTTAATTGTGTATCGCGTGATAATAAAATGTCGCGTGCAGAAAATATGATACCGCTTCCGTGAAAATAAGTCACGTGGATGAACAAAATCACGCGTATGGATAAAGAGATGTCACCTCTGGTAAAAGAAATGACGCCAGAAAGAAAAGTCACGTAAGTAAAAAAAAAATTTGTTTATTTGAGACTTTTCTAGGACGTCTAATTGCTCGATTGCGTCAACTTGATTGATATCGATCACGTCAATGAATTCCATCGAATGTTCAGTTAGGGTGTTCCCTTTGTTTGATTTCAACAACGAATTAGGACATAGGTAACTATAATATCGAAGAATAAGGTTAATCAATCTTCATCACGAATGATAGGTCATGGATCTAATCGTCCATTCATTTTATGCTCAAATGCTTAGAGACATAAAACTAGGATCATCCTTCCTCAATGCTTAGAGTTAGGATTGGTAGGTCTGATAGGTATATTTAAATTGATGACTATGATTGATTGTTTGATTTCCTGATAGTAAGTTACTCATGTAATTCCATTGTTTTGATTAAACAGGAGGATGTCCCTATTCTGTACCTTCAGACTGTACCACACTAGGTGATGGAGCTTAGGGCGTAGTTGACTGAAGCAGTTGATTGACTTTATGCTTTCCTTTTTACCAGCTCTCAAACAAGATCACATTGGTTTGCCCCTAATGTCTAGCAAGATATAGGACATGAAAGATGGATTTTCAAGCTGATGGATTAGAGATGGAAAGGCTATGATGGAAGAAGTATGCAAATGTGACCCATAGGACTATCTCCTCAAGAGTACCCAAGCTAAGGAAAAAAATGATATAGCAATGTGAAGCATGTTTTTGGATAAGCCATGAAAGTCAATGATACAGGGCTAGATAGTGTATAGGATAACGATCTGCTGCCATGAAAAGGAGTGATCCAAAAGAGTGGACATGTCAAGAAGTTTTTGATAACAATTTTTTTTTTTTTTCTTGATCAAGACCAAGGGTCAATTTGGGTAAGATGTGTATAAGATAACACAATCAAGATAAAGGAGTGATGGAGGCTATGAAGGGATGTTTTGGGATTATGAAAAAGTTGATGGAATAATGAAGGTGAATTTGGGATAAGCAAGATCATGATAGGGTAACATGGATGTAACAAGTACATAAGCTGATGGAAAGGATAAAAAATGTTAAGATACTCATTGCTCATGGATGTGTTCAACCTTGTCAAGATGAAGGTGATAGAGGAATATGGATGAAAGTGAGGTAAATGATAGGAAGATGGAAGATAGAATGGATGAAACTTTGTCCCCAAGTGTAGAGTGCAAGAAGGAAGAATTATGCATGATGCCTGTTTGCCAGGTTTTCATCATGGTACTTGTCTAAGGCACCACAAGAAGTGGTTTTCACCCTAGATTTATTTCTTTTTATTTTTGCTACCAAGGTGCCTATTGCTAGGTTTTCACCAAGGCACTTTTTCTCTTTTTTCATTTTTTTCTTTTTTTCTTTATTTTTTTCATTTTTTGTATTTTTCAATATTTTCCCAACATTAGAATCTTTGGACAATGCTCCTCTGAAAGATATGCTATAATAAACCATGGGTATGACTAGGATGCTCAAAGATATTGACTTCATGATCTCTGTAGGCATGACAGTGTTTGATGCTCCAGAAT
The DNA here is from genome assembly GCA_027943335.1 of Chamaecyparis obtusa. Taxonomy (NCBI): domain Eukaryota; kingdom Viridiplantae; phylum Streptophyta; class Pinopsida; order Cupressales; family Cupressaceae; genus Chamaecyparis; species Chamaecyparis obtusa. Next base: position 3,310,541 of record BSBK01005461.1, read on the forward strand.
CAATCATGCAATTCTTCAACAATTTTCCATTTATCATAAGGGACAAGAAGAAAGGATCCACTGTCCCTGATGCAGTATTTACAACATTTGCATCCAAATACCTCTGAGGAATCTTAGAGACAATTTCTTCATTTTTACTATCAGGTGTGTCATCTAAAGAAGCTACATGCTTATCACCTCTATTCATTTCTTGGATCTTTACAGAAGAGGCACCATTTACCCAATCCAAAGCCTTGACCTTGTGCTCTTCTATTCTCATCATTTCTAACAATGGAACCTTGACAGTTATTTGTGAAAGCAATTTAGTCATATCAATGGGAACATATGTATGGCTACCCATGTCATCCTTAATCATAGTGACATCTTTATCTTCTTTTTGGATAGTCAAATTAGACTTACCTTTGTGTAGAAACTCATCCTCCTTCTGAGGTATGGGAACATCAATCTCTGGTGTCTTTGCTTTACCTTGAGGTATTACAACAGGTCTCCTATCTTCTTTTTTACTTTAACCTTAGTGACAACACTAGCATCCTTCTCCCTCTCCTCATGTTGTTGTGTACTCTTCTCTGATTTCTTGATAAACATGCTACCAGGTTTACCATTTGTGCTTCCAACTGTCCTATTTCTCAAATTATAATTGCTCCTGGCTTGAGTGACCATGTCTGCAGTGATTTGAACAATTTCTTCATCAGAGGGTCTCCTTAAGGAAACATGTTCCTCACACTTCACTGTACCACATCCAACATCATCAAATTCTTCTTCCTCACCATCAGTAGAGTCAACCTCATCCCATGCATGTGAAGAAGCCATTGCACAACCACTCTGATCATATTGTTCATCATGTTCTTGATTCTCAGATAAATTTAGAGCAATAACACAATGCTCTGGACTATGAGGAGATTGACAAGCAACACACCATGGGACATCATCATTCATATTAACTGAATTTCTTTGTAAAGGATCAGGAATCCTATCATCAAGCCTATCCCTCTTAACTAGAAAAATGGGCTTGCCATCCTTCCAATGAGTATTGTATGGGTAATTTTGCATTCTTGGTTGCCTACTAAAATTACTTGAAATAGGCCGGTCATTTGTTGCAACCCTATTGTTTCTTTTTTCATCAAGCTTTAGATCCTCTAAAGCACTTAGAATCTACTTTAGATTATCCTCCTCCTTTGGCTTAGAATTAGTAGACCTTCCCATCTCTTTCTTATTTGCACTTGAGGCCTATAATCATCTCTTCTCCCTAATTTCCCTAATATTCTTCTATTACTTTCTATGTTGATAGCCAACTTGTAAGCCTCCCCAAGATTTCTAGGGTTCTTATCCCTTAAGAGGTAACCCATCTTTGCATCAAAAGCATTTAAGTATGTCACAAGACACACTCTGTCATCTAACTTGATAACTTGCAGGAGCCTATGCAGAGCCTTTTGGAATCTTATATTAAATTTAAGGACCTCTTCATTCTAATTTTTTTTTATGTTATTGAATTCATTCAAAATAAAACCCTCATTTGTCTTATCTCCATAATGTTCCTTGAAACAATTCTTAAATTCATTCCAAGATCCTATACTAGCATGGGGCAATCCTCTAAACCAATCCCTAGCATCCTCGGTCAAAGATTGTACAAATAATTTCATTACAACATCATCAAGCTCAACATTATAATCATCTATTACATCCATAAAAAATTTTAGATGTTCTTCACATGTAATGACATTGTTCCCGGCAAACTTTGGGAGCTTCTTTCTAATTTCATTAGGAATTACATTAGGATAACCAAGAATACCAAAAAAGATAAGTTGTTTGTATCTTTCATGAACAGGAACTCCATGTGGTGGATCCATTCCTTGAGATGTAGATGTCCTTGTGTTTGAACCAGTAGGGATCTTAGCAACATCTGGAATGCCATTTGTTTGAGTTGCAAGGTTACCATGATTTCCACCTTGCCCCAAAAAGGAATCAGCAGCATTTGAAGATCCTGAGGTATGCTTGAGGAAATCAATCTTCTTCCTCATTTCTGCAGTAGTAGCCTCCAACTCTGCTTTCTCTAATTCTTTAGCCCACATTTCTTTCTCTTTTCCAGCCTTCTCAAGTCTACATCTAATCTCAACCCTTGCTCTAATGGGTTTTCCACATGAACTTGTTCATTGATCTGAACTCCAATAGCCTTCTGTTTGCCCTTATCTCTAGGCCTAGTTATCTCATGTGTCTTATACACAATAGGTTGTTCCTCTACTCTTTCAAGCTCTGGGACAAAATTAATTGCCTCCAAATCTAACAACTACCTCTTTAGCTGATCAACCCTTATCATTGCTTGTCTTACTCTATCTTCTTTGTCCTTTTCTCTTTGTTGTCTGATAGCAACTTGTTCTTGGACTCTTCTTTCCAATTCATAGACCTCCTCAAAGATCTCTTCTAATTCTGGGAGATTAGTCTCAGACTCATCATCTCCCACTTAAAATTCATCCTCATACTAGTTTAGTCCCAAATCAATAGCCTCTTCATATTCTGAAATATTTTCTTCTTGACTAGGCTTGGTTTGAGTTTCTTGTCTTGTATCCTTTTTATTTCTCCAAGTATGAGAAACATTTCTTTTCTTCTTTCCTCCCCTTGTCTAACTAGGCCTAGAAGTGCTTGGAATACCTTCTTCCATTATGTTTTCAAGATGCTCCTTTCTCCGGGACCTAGTAACTCTGTAACTCATTTGTAAAAATTCTACTGACTAGCACTGCTGCATAGATGTTTGAGTCACCACCCAAGAATATTGGGAATCTTAAAATCCAACTTCCTCACTTAACAAATATCCAAATGAGATGATAAGACAAGGGACAAGAATAACCCTAATTTTTCCAATGATGACCTACTAGTTAATATAGACTTGTGTAACACTTCCCTAGTGAAGTCACCATCCTGTCGGTGACTCGGATGGGTAAATCAATCTAGTCAACAAAAAATTTTGAATATTAAAACATAACCCCAACCAGAGATCCTAACACGTATAATTCTTCATTGTTCTCCCCAGTAGAGTCACCATCTTGTTGGTGTTCAAAATGGACGCTTATGCTCTTAGGCTGCCAATATACCCTAAGATAGATTTTAGGAGTGGTTAGTTCCAAAATGTATAGGGATCTTAGGGAAACTGGACCAACTATAGGGACAAGACTGCCCTCTTCACTTCTGGCTCTGCAAATCAAGGTGGGTGCACCTAACCCAGTGAAAACTACACTTCACACACCAAAGACTGGGTCTAAACAACAGATTGATAGTAAGAAAGTACTAAATGCTAACCTCACATTCATTGACTCTCCAGTACTATACAGTGACAAAACCACACAACCAACTACTTAAAACTTAAAAAGGTTATTGATTTCAATATTTTTTGGATGCAATAACTTCAACCAGTGTATGTTAACAAGAGGAATACTCATTTAGGCCAGTGCCTCATCCATTGGGAAAGATTCCTTAGACACAAAGACACACAAATTTGAGAATACCTGAGAATTCATAGCCATAAATACATTTATCCTAATCTTTACTGCTTACAAAAACATCCTTATGTAGACAAGGGCAAACCCATATCCCACCTAGAGCATAATTTAAGCCAATCCTAGATTAGAACTCAAGAATGAAGATACATACATACAAACAATATGTAATGAGCCAGAAAACTCAAAGCTTACTTAACTTGGCACAAAGGAGAGATAAAAACCAGATATTTGTATTAAGTATGATGAATTCCTTCTGTGTATATAATGAACCACAAAGCACCTTGCTTGTAAACTATAGCTTAGACCTACAAATTTCTTCTTTCATTAACAAACACTAAGTCAAAAAACTATTACAGAACCTTGGGACTAGAAACTTGGGACTAAGTTTGAACTTCGAAATTGGAACCCCTCTAAAATAAAAAATATTCAACATTATATACCACTGGTTACCTTGGAATCCCCAACAAGTTAGGATGCAATAAGCTACAAATAACCAGGGTAAGGGTTAGGGTTTCCACCCACCATACAATTCAAACAGATTAGAAATTAATACACTGGGAGGGAAAACCAAACAACCCTGAGCAATCAGATCTAAAAACCAATCTTCACTTATGGTAAATCCTTTGGAAAAGTACTGAAGATCAAGAAATTCTTGCAAATTCATCTGATTTGACTCCTGCAACACGCCTTGAGCAATGTTATTCATTATCCCAATGGCATAAAACTCCTTGCAATCAATCATCATACTCGCTGGACCACACTACAACAATCGGCACCACCAAACTAATCAAATCCGGTCGTGAAAGCATTAAAAACCAGTCCTTTCTATCGCTAAGAAACCCACTGGAAATTTGAATTCAAATTGCAACGGTTACTTTATGGCTCAAGCAGCAAATCAGCAGTCAACATTCAAATTTGAATCAACTTTATATCGTGACCGTCTGATCATGATATTTCATGGGCCTTATGATTTACCTTTAATAGGAATCCTGGTTTACATTTAGCGACCACATGACAAAGCAATTTCCTGTTCATGAAATGAAACCCCAACTCATGTTTAACTTTAGTGAATCAACGAACAAAGAAAAACACTTAACCTCGGTTCATAATTGGTGAACGGGTGACTGAAGGATTTTCGCCAGTTCGCTAAACATTTTTCATCTCTACTAGTTTATTTAGCTACTACGCGAACACTTGTTCGCCAAATCGCCAGACCTTTTAGCACTTCACCATTTTATTGCATGAAAGAGAGAAACCTTTGGACTTTTTCGGTGCCACTAACCCTTTATCAAATCCACCGAAAAGACTGAGAGATTCACTGGGCCCACATCAAGAAGATCAACGGTTGTCTAAAGTTTGCATAGAGCCAAAAGATTCTTTCAGATTATAAGACAACCGTCGGATGGAGAATCTTACCCTGCCCTGACAACCCTCTAACAAGATATGAAATCAACGGCGGGTGTAAGATCACAAGTGTCAGAGAAAACCCTTAAGATCATACACTGGCCGTCAATGCTTTGACAACGTTAGAACCCGCTGAACTGGAAATCCTAGCCCCACTGACGTGTCTGCATACCTATCACCCATGACCAATCAAAACCTGACACCTCAGAAACACATGGCAATCGGTCCCACCGTTCTCGGAAATCACTTAACCCTTTGACCATTCAACAAATACGCAACTGCAGGGAAACTCCATGTCACAGAATACATTATTTAACCCATGTTAGATCAAACGATTCAGCGAACAAAGCTTTTCGCTGAATCGCGAAGTCCCTTCATAACCTTGGGTTACTCTTCGTGAACTGGTGAACACATAAAGAAGATGAGGGCCCACTGATGATCTAGCGAATTAGCGACCAAAGACTTTTCACCAATTCGCAGCAAAACTTGAAACACTGCCACTTTATTTAGAGATTCAACGAATACACCTATTCGCCCATTCGCTGAAAGTTTAGAGCTCTGCCAAATAATTATGAGAATGTGTGAACACCAAAGATTTTTATCAGGACCGCCAAAGATTTAACCACTCCGCCAAAACCTTAGACCAGAAACTGGGCCCACTTGAAGAGAGATCAACGGTTGTCTCATCTTCGCATACCTCTGACAAATTCTATCAGATCTTACGACAACTGTTGGATCAAATTTTATAATGCTCTACGGATTCCTGACACAGGACCCACTGACAAAGGTTGACTCAGCACCTCGTGGACCAGTCAGATACCGCCAAATCAGCACACCTAGCAAGTGGACCCACTTTAAAAGAAAAGCTACGTCACAACAGGAAATCAACGGCGGGCGCAAGATCTTATGAGCCAGAAATATTCTATCTGCTTATAAAACCACCATCGATTTAGAATCACACTGCAAGGCACTTCCATTTCGTGAATGAGCGACTAAGGGAAAAAGATATCAGTGTTCACCAAGTCGCCAGATAAAAAGATAAGACCGCCAGTCATTTAGAGATTGCGCAAACATTGTTTGCTGAACCGCCAAAAAGTTTACAAGGCATGAAAAAGTATTAACGATTCAACGAACACCGGGAGAGAAAATAACCATGTGCACTAAGGGATTCTTAAGTGGCACAAAAAGGTAACACAAAATTAGAATAGGGCGAGACAAAGCAAGGGTTTTTTCATGGCAACGGCTAGATTTTTTGAATTTTTGCCTAGGGTTTTGCCAGAAAATAGGAAAAAGGATGCAGAGGCTAGGAAAAAGGTGATGCAGCCATGAAAATTTTTACCAGTGCTAATAGTAACCTTCACAGATTACCAATTTATTATCCATAATTTTCTCACTCCCATTATTTGTAACAAATACAGAAAAGTTTCTTGTTGTTACAACATGGATCTTAATGAATGATACTCTAATATTTCTTGATATTTGTGTGATGGTACTTTTCGTAATCCCACAAGTAAAGACAAAAGATTTAAAATTCACATATTTGTCCTAATATATCATTCTTTGTAATGTCCTTTACAAGAGAGGTTGTAATTGTCTTCTCCTTCATTGTCTCAACAAATCATAGATCCACAATTCCCTTGAGGAAGCATGTTTAGGTACTCGCGAGGTATATTTTGGTGGTAAATATTTAGTCCAAAAGTTTCTCTAGATTGGATACTATTGGAAAACCATGGGAAAATATTCTTATACATTTTTTAAAAATTGTCACTAGTGTCAGTAACAGAATAATTTGATTCATGGTCTTGTCCATGAGCTTGGATCCCAAGTTGCTCCTTGTCTATTATCCTTATGGATTTTGGATATTATTGGCTTAATCTCCCCTCCTTATCAAGAATATAACTTCATCATCACAGCCACATATTACTTTAAAAATTGGGTTAAGGTCATTCCTCTTTGATCTACAACCACTGAAGTAATTTCTAATTTATCCTAGTTAATATAATTTCTCGATTTATTATACCTTCTACCTTGATTTATGATAATTGTGCTTCATTTAATAGAAAATAAATGATAAAGTTCCTTGAAAAATATTGCATTCAACACCATTCTTGTACTCCTTACTATCCTAAATCGAATTGTCAAGTTGAAGCTTCTAATAAAGAAATTGAAAAAATTCTTCATAAAATTGTTAACAAATATGGTAAGGCATGCTCAATTATCTTACACTCTATGGGATTATTGAAATAGTATCCATACATCCATGCATAGTACTCATAAGATTTTTATTGTGTCAATGCAATTATGCCTTTAGAGTTAGAGATTACTTTATTGAGAATTTATCTCAAGGGTATCCTTGACGATGACACTTACAAAGAGAAACGTCTCCAACATTTTGAAATTATCAATGAACAATATATAAATGATCTCGAACATATTCAATCTTATGAAAAGACTATGCAAAAAAGTTATAACAAAAAGGTTATCCAACGTTCTTTCTTAATTAGTGACTTGGTGATCTATGAAATTCAACAGTGTAAATAATTTACCAGGGGAAAAAGGAAAGTTCAATCTGAATTATCTTGGACCTTAAATAATCATTGAAGTAGATGGATCAAGTGATTACAAAATAGGAGATGTGGAAGGTGCACCTCTAAAAGCTCTTATGTAGAATTATGCTTACTTCTTCCTCTTTCTTTTTTCCCCTTACTGAATCGTGTGCTAGCATATTTATTCTTTAAAGCGTGTTATGTTAGATAGTTACATAGTCTTTTTATTTAGTATTCATTACTTCTTTCATGAAAAAAAGGCTAGTTTGTCTTGGGTTCATTTTGTAGTTTCTTTTTCATAGATTAAGAAATTATTTTCTTACATTAGCTTATTGTTCATTGCTCCATGTGCTATGTTAGTTAAATCATGTTGTGTTTGGTTAAAAAATGTTCCAACTAGATCATATTGATATTTGATTTAGCATAGGTACATTTCATTTGTAACTGTTTTATTTGGTTGAACACTTATTAAATTTTTTAATTAAATCACACATGCATCAATTTAACCATTGTGGAATTTCTTATAAAATAAATCACAATAGTATTGAATTATACATACATATTCATTACTATATTTTTTATAGACTGATCGAAGCAATAACTTACATTATTAATCAAGAACAAAAACTAATTGCATATAGTATGTGAGTAGGTTTTTTGAGCAGGTTTTTTTGTAGGAAAAATAGTATAATTTCCAAACAATATCTCGATAAGAGGAGCACCCTTCAAGCCAAATTGGATTTATAATGGATGGGATGCAAATGGAAGCAATGGAAAAAGGGTTTAGTGGTTAGAGTGGAGATAAAATTGCGAGCGGATAGGAGATGAGAATTAGAGAATATATGAATTAGAAGGAAATTGATATTACTATCGACATAATTTTTTACAAAAAAAGAATTTATGTCGGGGTAAGGAGTCAAAGGAGATAGAGAAGAAGATTGTATTCTCAAAGGAATTGTTGCAACTAAAAATAGAGGATCTATAGAAGTGTGCCCTAATAGGTAAGTTCTAGAACCTTAATCCTGGAAATGAGAGATTATCGGAATGGATTATCAAGATGGGTTAGAAAAATTGGGAGGGTTTTGTAGATGTTTTTTGTATAGATGAAGTGCTTGGGGTTTTCATTACAATATTTATTGGGAAATAGGAAAGAGATCGAGTACATAGGTGAAAATCATGGTTCATGTATTGGGAATGTTTGTATACCTAGATTTGGACCCTGAATCTCAATCCCAATATGTGCAGTAACCCTAGAATTTGTTTTGGGTGTCTCTACCTACCATGATTCTGAAATATAGGGATCTAGACCTAATAGAGATCGTGGGCAATTATTTAGGTATTTTCCTCAAACATGATCTAGGTTTGTTTGATTATGATAAGTTTTCAGTTAGGATATGCATTCTAAAAGACATGAAGAAACCATGGCTGAAGAAAGTGAAGTTTATATGAAAATAAGGGAGTTTCAAGTACTTGATTTGAATAGATCCCAACAAGAAGATAGAGAGGTTACATGAAAATTTAGGGAATTTCACTACATAGTGTAGGAGTTTTGTGGGAGATCATGTTTAAGTTTTAAAAGATCAAACCTCATCAGCTTGCAAGTGTTCATTACAGAATCAATCATAAATGGTACCGAATGGATCAGATTAGAAGAACAAAATATTGGTTGGGACGGGAGGTGAAAAGGTAGGAGTAGATCTTGATTCCATTGGAAGAAGAGGTGAGGTAGCTCAAATAATGGAGGTATCAACAGATGATGAGGGGCATGTGGTGGGAGAGGAAGGGCCTATGTTAATATTAGAGATAATCGATAGGGAGGAAGTACATGTCATTTTCAAAAAGATAGATAAAACGGAGGAAGAGTACAAAGATAGTCAAAACGGAGGAAGAGCCAATTTTAATCCTAGAGACAACTATTAGGGGAAAAGATAGTATGAAGGGAATGTGAATAGATGAACCTTGCAAGTGGGTGGATATATCTAATGGAATGAGGATTGTAGATGGGGGTGATGTTATTGGCAGAGAGATGTTGAAAAGGCATAGCTCAAATTTAGTTATATAAATGGTGACAATTACGGAGGATAAAATTAGTAAGGTAAAGAACACATAACAAGATGTGGAGATAGTTAAGGATACGAATAACCCATCTACAAGAGAATTGATAAGAATCCAAGAAGAGGGATCTATGAAAGAGGCTAAGCTAGTAGATTGTAAACTGACTGAGTAGACATTAAAAGAAGAGGATTTGGAGCAACTAGTGGATAAGTTACTTTTACAAGTGACAAAGGAAAATATTGATGAGATTCCCATAGAAAAATTTTAATGGAGATGAAATGATCTTGGGTTCAGATGAAGAAATAAGATGAGAGGAAGTGCAAATTGAAAGTGATAGAGAAATGTACAATAAAAAATAGAAGTTTTCTATTTTCCAAAAAGATGTAGACTTGTCTCAGATTACAGTATGCACATATTATAATAAATAAAGGGGTAGACCTCTACAGACTATGTAATGTTTCATTCCAGACATTTTCCAACCTCTCATCACTAGTGTTGTTGGTAGAGTGGAGGTATTGAAGTCGTACAACAAAAATCTAGATCGTACAATCAAGCCTATGTTCGTATGTTCAACCAAACTAAACCAATGTGTGCAATACAGTCTAATGTAGAAGTCTGTACGAAGTGAATGGAGTGCATGTAGTGATCTTGGAGTCCATACAGTGTGGGTTGTAGCCCATATAGTGGGTAGAAGGGTCATACGGTGTGAGAGGCAGGTCGTACGGTGATTAGACAAGACCGTACAGTGACAAGACAAAGTCATACAAAATTAGACAAGGTCATATGGTGAGGAGGCAAGGCCATATGGTGATGATGCAGGGTGACCCCACAATAGTGGGTTACACTTTTTTAGACATGCTGATTTTTGCTGAAATGACACATTTTTAATAAAATATGATTATTTAAGCCTTGAGGGGCTCAATTTGAAGGAATTAATTAGAAATGGTTAGCTCAAAGCCTCTTAGATAAAAAAATCATTGATATAACATATATACTCTTCATTCATACCTACAATGGAGTCTCCTTCGCACCTATTAAAATGCTGATAAAAAATCACTTTGACTTTATCTTTTGGTAGATCAAATGAATCCATTCAAAAAACCTATCTATGTAGTAAGGTACTACTAAGAAAACTCTTTCCAATTATTATAATGTTAATATATATTAATTTTATTATGACTTTGTATTTTTAGTTTTACTAAACATAGATATTTCACCGTATGTCCATCTCTATGTTCGATGCTTATGAAAAAATAGTAAATGAGAGAAAAAAAAAATTTAAAAATATCTATGCCCTAGGTATTGAAGTTATCTTTCTATCAAAAAAAATAAAAATAAAATTGGACAAATACACAAAAAGTTATAAGCTATGTAGTCAAGGTATGTCAAAATTACAGCTTAGTCAACTTCAAACGTACATAAAATATGAAATAATCATGATAATGTCATAAAACCAATTGCATGCCCTCCATATGGACATTAAAAAACTAAATTTGAAAGAATTACATTGATATCTATTTTAGAAAAAAAGTTATGCTCTACGAAAATAATGCAACTCTTTGAAAATGACATTTTTAGCAACATACCAATTTTTGTGGGAGAAAGAAAAAACCAATCAAATCAATTCAAAAATAAAAATAAAAAATATATTTAGATTCTAGATAGAAAATCTTAAAAGACTCTAATTTACTTCATCTTCTGATTCTTAACGGTTTAACGACAATATTCATTCGAATCTAAAAGTTTTATTCAAAATTTAGAGTACAGTGTCCATTCAGGCAAAAAAGTGTAACCCACTATTGTGGGTTCACCCTGCAATATCATATGGTTTGAGAATATCATACAATAATGAGGGAGGTCATACGGTGATTGCAGATACAATTAAGGTCATACAGTTTTCCTTTTGCCACAACATGATGATCTTTAATATCTGATAATACTTGTCCTTCAGAATGGTTTAATGGATTTATATCAGTTTTTCACGATATAGACCAGATTGATGAATTCCAGTTACCAATGATATTATCAATGATTACAGGATTCAATAATGATAGCACTTCAGACACTAGAGTCCATGACACCACAAGTTGTATTAATGTCAAAGATGCAAATAGATTCCATAGATGTATACAAAGATGGTGTTTCAGAATTGTTAGATCTGAAACAAACAAAGTACAACAAATTTTGCACACATTATAATATTTGAGTGATATTTCCAACGGCGGACTAGGGTGGTTGTAAACCACTGAAACTGCAACAAACCAAATAGGGAGGATCTTTCACCTCTGAAATGATAGACAAAAAAACTCCAACTAGAATTTTCAATACAAATAAAATATTCCAAGATGCATACCAACAACTACCTACATGCCAGTCATAAATACCCCTTCAGAAAAACTCCCAAGGGTTTACAAAAGAACGTTGACATAAAAAATCCCTACAGACAAATATAATATAAATGCCCCCCCTTTTATTAATTAAGTAAAGGTCCATTTATAATATTACTTAAATTTTGGGACCATTAATTAATTAAAAATAATTTATTAAAAATGAGGATATTACAAATCCTCGCCGCCAAAAGATTGCTTTCCCTCAAGCAATCCATCATCAATACTCCAGGATTCCAAACTAGGCATGAATACTGATAATTGTATCCACTAGAACCCTCAAGTTGCAACATGACCACGTGCATGCACTTGGAAGTAAGAAAGAAAAGTAACTCTCCATCAAGCTTCCATTGCTCCACTCTAATATAATTTTTGTCATGCCAGAGTCACTAGGATCCCAGTGAAACTAAACATCAAACACATCGATGCTCAAATCCCAAGCCAAGTGTGGACATTGGTAGCAATATCCGTTGAAAACTTTGTCCTGATTCTAGACCACATGCACATAGTTGGATTTAGCTGAGACTAGTAAATGATCATCAAGATTTCATTGTGCCAATCTAATATAAACATTTCCATGCCCTTCATCAGGATCCCAACAATTCCAATTGATGAAATCTTTCATCCCATCATGTTCAATAGTCTCTTATGGTATGGCCACAGACACAGATGCTAATGCTAACACAAACTTAGCCATAGACACAACCACAACCATGGACATAGCGACAGCGAGGGACATAGACACAGACACCATGACATCTGACACACCCTCAAAGATGGATAGAACTTCAATAGTGATGATGTCAGACAAACCTCTCCTATGGAAATAACCTCAGTGGACAAAGCCTCAACGATAGACAGAGCCTTAGAAGCAGACAAGGCCTCAGTGATGGATAGAGCCTCAGTGGTGGACATAGCCTTAGTGGTGGATAGAGTCTTGGTGGCGATGATGAAAAAGAGAACCTCGATGGCAATGGCGGCAAAGAGAACCTTGGTGATGATGGTGACAAAGAGAACCTTGGCAGCAATGGCGACAGAGGGAACCTCGACGACAATGATGATAGAGAGAACCTCGATGATGATGGTGATAGAGAGAACCTTGGTAGCAATGGTGATGGAGAGAACCTCGGTGGTGGACATAGCCTCAGTGGAGGATAGAGTCTCGGAGCAACAACAACATAGAGAATCTTGGTGACGATGGTGATAGGGAGAACCTTGACAATGATGATGATAGAGAACTTTAATAGGGATGATGACAGAGAGAACCTTAGTAGTAATGATGATGGAGAGAACCTCAGTGGTGATGATGATAGAGAGAACCTCAGCGACAATGGTGATAGAGAGAACCTCAATGATGATAGTGATAGAGAGAACCTCAATGACAACAGGGACAAAGAGAACCTTGACAACGATGGTGACAGAGAGAACCTCAATGATGACAGTGATGGAGAGAACCTCTATGATGATGATGATAGAGAGAACCTTGATGATGATAGTGATAGAGAGAACCTAAGAAATGATGGTGACAGAGAGATCCTCAATGGTGGATAGAGCCTCAATGGCATATAGAGCCTTAGTGGAAAGAGCCTCATTAGTGATGGTGATGGTGATGGTGATAGAGAGAACCTCAGCCGTGATGACAACAAAGAGAACCTCAACGATGATGGTGATAGAGAGAACCTCAACAATAATGGTGATCGAAAGAGCCTCAATGGTGGACAGAACCTTAGTGGCGTACAAATCCTCGGTGGACAGAGCCTCAACGATGACAGAGAGAACCTTGGTGGTGATGATGGCATAGAGAACCTCAATGATGAAGGTGATAGAGAGAACCTCGACAGCAATGGTGATAGAGAGAACCTCAGTGACAATGGCAACAGAGAGAACCTCGATGACGATGGTGACAACTAGCACCTCGACATTGATGGTAATGAAGAGAACCTCCTCGATAGAAAAAGCATCAGTGATATATAGAGCCTCAATGGATAGAGCCTTGGCGGATAGAGCCTCGATGGTGGGTAGGGTCCTAATGATGGTCACAACATCTGTGAAAGATATAGCTTACTGCACATAAGGAAGGTCTCTATACTTAACAAACTAAAATCCTAGCTCATGAAACTATGTAGTGACAAAGTTTATGTCAACTTGATCTGTCCAGGTTATCTTGGAAAGATCCATGCAAGCAACTTCTTCAAATTTTAGGTGTTCTCCACATGTGGGTCTAGTAGCAAGATTTAACAGATCCTCCTGGAACAACCTTGTAATCATGCCTTCACCCTCCTCGTATAATGCATTACCCTTATTTTCATCATCTACTTTCTCCCACTTGTGCAAATGAGATATTATTTTTTCTTCACAATGCTTGAATACATTACTGACCAATCTACACGCTGCCATAGAAGGGACACATTCTAGATTACAAACAACCCACAACATAGATATGATAGGTTGGGGTATTTCAACCATCTCTTCAATGCACAAAATCATAAGGCTCTCCATAGCAACCAAAACCATAGTATCATGACACTCCTTGATTATGACCAAGAAGTGATGAAACACATCATGGATCAAGTCTTGCAACTCTAGATCTAAGAGGAGGTTACTTACTTTGACATTTGCAAAATTCTCTAATATTGTAGATCTCCTACCAAAAGGGTCACCACTAAAGTCATCAAGGATTTGAAAGTTGTCAATGATCAAATGCAATATCTCTATCATGGTGTTTTCATCATACCATTCTCTAGGATCTGAGATTCTCAATATCTCACTAAGACATGTTGCAGCTACCTACTTCATTTCCTTGTCATGGTGTCTCAATAGCCTGGGTTGACTCAAGGCATCCTTAATCATAGAAAGGATCCTCTATATAAATCTTTATGGTAATTGGTCCACCTTACACAAACATACTTCCAATATATCTAATGGAAGATCAACACCCTCGCCGAGTTCTTTGTCAATCTTTTGTAGTTACTTCAACCACCACTTTCCATCACTACTATCTATAGTTGAACATGGACCTCTAATCTAGCCATATACACAACATAGTCATTGCTCGATCATCAAAATTATGAAGGTGAGTATGAATTACTCAATTCACAATATGTATCGATTCGACCTATTGCCTCCTAATTAATTGGGGTGTTTGAATTACTCTCAGAATGAGAGCCAACAACCAAAAGACCAAGCTAATATGGAGGATTTAAAAGCTTGAAAGATAAGAAAAGTACAATTAATCTAAGATGAATATGCAATTAAATCTAAGAATGAAGAGAAATTAATCTAAGAATAAAGAGCAATTAATCTAAGAACTTGAAAGAGATATGCAAATTAAGCTAATAGCAATAAGAAACTTACTCTACTATGAGAATGCAATTACACTAAAAATGGAAATTAAACTAATGTGCAAAGAAAGCTTGAAAATATGAAATAGTTGAGACTAAAATTCGCTATAGTTTATGTGCTCTAAAATTGCCTTTTTTCAAATGAGGAAGAAGGTTCATAATATAGACAACCCCAGGGAGAGATTGAAGAGGTTCTTGAAATGAAACTGTTGACTCTTCATTCCCAATTGAGACAAATATTGAGGAATTACTTAATTAAAGAATGAATTATTGCCACATATGGATGACCCTTCGAGTAATTTGAATTATTAAATCCAAATAAGATAATCCATTCAAATAACCGAGTAATATTAATTCCTTTTATGTGTATTAGCTAAAGGGGGTGGATTTTAATTTAACTTAAAGCACTTAGGACTTTAGAATTAAATCAATTTATCATAGGGATTATTTAGCTAATAAAGTCGAATGCTTAGGAATTAATTATAGTGTGAGATTAATGTAATTTAGGGTTTTTGTAATTGACACCAAGTCAAATAAATTCAAGTAGGAGAGAGAAAATTGCCTAGTAAAATAGGACTTTAATGATGTTAAATCAAAGAAAATGCACCAAAATTGATTGAAATTATAAGGTGCCAATTTTGGGGTATTACATTTGCCCCTCTTTGAATTGATGTGAGAGCAGTGTGTTGATTCAAAGACTAGTTTGATGTGATGGATGAGGTTTCAAGATTACCCCCAAAATGAAGCTTAACCCTCAAAAGTCAAGGTTAGGATGCCAAGACACTGAAATAGATCAAATTATAGAACCATCTCCAGAATGAGACATGATTCTCCAAAGTCTAAGTTAGATTGCGAAGAAAATGGTCTAATGACAACTTGAGAGGAGACTGGAATCGAGGTTAGATTGCCCCAATGCCCAGAATGAGATTCAGTCTTTAGGAATCTAGGTTAGATTGCCCCAATACCCATTGATCAAATGATCACAGATGCAGACTTAGAACTAATCTCTAGAATCAGGGTTAGATTGCTCCAATATGAAGCTTAGCCCTCTGAGACCTAGGTTAGATTGCCTAGATTAACGGTCCAAAAAAGATTTTCGAGAGCCATCTCCAGAATGAAGCTTGACTCCTAGGAGTTAGGGTTAGATTGCCCCAATACCTAAAAGATTTTGAAAACCATCTCCAGAACGAAGCTTGATTCCTGAGGATCCGAGATAGATTGCTCAGATACCTAAAAGATAGATGACAAGATGACAAGATGTGAGGCACGATGATGCCCCAAGCGGTGAGGACTTTGATATAGATTAGATTAATAAGAGACCAGTTTGACAAGATTCAAATGATGTAATTATCTTGCCCCCTCGGGAGAGAAATCAAAAGATGACATGTCAGAAGGATGATTGACAACAAGAAGTTGTGGAATAGAAGTAATCAGACTAGTTCAAGAAGTTGTAGAAGCAATTTGAAGTAATTTGGAGGTCCTGTTGACCAAGTTTGACCATGATTGACTATGGTTGACCAAATTTGACTAGAGTTGAATTGAGTTGACTTGAGATGAAAACATTGAAGATCTCAAGAAAATGATGAGATGAGAATCTGGCAGGAAAATAATGCTAGAAGGCTAACTACACAAGTGTCCGATCCCAAAGGATCCCATAATTTAAAACACAATTTTGAGCCATTTAGAGATATTAGATTTTGATTTCAATCCTGAAAATGGATTCAAAATGGTTGATTTAGCCAAGGGTGCAATTTTTGCACAAAATGGAGCACTTTTGAAAATTAGGACAAAAGCTATATAAGGCCCAGAGGGGTCATTTTCAAATCATTATTCATTTTGTCTTCTTGCGATTTGAGCTTTGAGAGAGAAATGGAGGGCATTCCAGTACATACACATTGATTTGAGCACTCCTACCACCACAACCGACCACCAAAGTATGACCCACCTATGAGTAGTCGATAAACCTCCTTTCATTTCAAATTTTATCACTTTCTAGGTTGATTTAGGCTAGATTTAGCACATTTTAGGGCTAGTTCATCCAATGTCGCCTAAGGAAACAATTTCCTCACATCAGCCTAGGTCACCTCTCATGTGAGGAAATAATTTCCTTGCACAACTTAGGGCATCTTCGCCTGGAGCTTCTCTGTGGTCTCGCGCAAGGCTGTTGTCGATGCTACACGAAATTTCACCCTAAGGATGAAACTTCGCACGAGAGAAGATCCTGTCTCGGGAAAAATGCTACTGCAGTTTACAAAGTCTTCATCCAATTTGTGTAGAATTAGCCAATGAGAACGTCCCAGAGTCCTGTTTAGGATAGATGTGTATCCTTACTTGTTATTACTTTGAGAAACCATCATATTTAGATACTGATCCAATGTTGTCGCTTGCTTTGTAGGTTGACTTCCCAGACATCACTTTTTAGTCACATCATCCTGTGATCACCACACTAGTGAAGAGGTTGACTAATGTTGAGAGTGCCCACATTGACGGGCTAGGATTAGGGTACTTGTGTGATATACTTGACATTCAAGTAAATCACGGTCTTCTTTGTGCACTGGTCGAGCATTTCCATTCAAAAATGAACACATTTCACTTGTCACTAGGGGAGATGACAGTCACTCCCGAGGATGTTTACAGGGTATTGTGGATACCCTTCCATGGTGCTTGGGTCGAGTATGACATTTAGTCGAGGGCAGGCACACTGGCGCTGAGGGCCATTTTTAGAGATGAGTTAGTGATGGGTCGGGCCATCTCATGGGATGAGCTGGTCAGCAGATATGGCGGTGCTCATCAGTTAGCAATCATTTTGGCCATGTTCCTGAGCTGCTACTTGGTTCCAGATAGAGGACAGCATGGTTTTGAGTGTGGTTGGGGTTGCATGCTGCAGAGGATGCTGGATAGAATAGCCACTAGATTCAGATGGGGTGAGTGTATGCTCGTCCAAATGTATCATGAGATGCACAAGGTAGTGTATCGAAGCACCAAGACCATGGCAGCTGGAGTTTTTGTTCTACAAATCTGGGCCTAGGAGCATCTCCCTATTTATAGGCTAATTTTCCATGATACACAACAGGCCCTGGAGCCTTATATATACAAATACATAGGTCTGATGACCCAAACCACACTGGGTAAGATAGAGCAGTGGCATGGGCAGCTTGATGATATGGTAGTAGTCGTATGGAGACCTTGGGTAGTCACTGAGCCATGGGACGATGCTTGGTGGGGGCTATCACATATGTTCATCTCACATCCACTGATCGGGTGCACTATCTCCATCACAGGAGTATGCCACATATGCTCACTTCGTCGATGAGATGAAGAAGGGATGGCAGCCCAGATTATATCAGGGGAGGTGCACTATAGAGGCTTGAGTGCCTACAACATGATGGGATTATATGGTGGATGTAACCAATGCAGGAATCATGCCTACATACAGAGATTACTTCTTGGTACATCCTTTCCCCAGATTTATAGATCTTGTTGGCATGGGTCAGGGGGGATAGCAATAGCTAGCATAGAAAAATCCATAGGGCCAACATTAGTAGGTACCTACTCAGCAGCAGATACCAGTACAACAGCCTACATAGTAGCAAGTTGCACAGCAGGGGCCACAGCAGCAACAGCAAAGATAGGGAGTGTTGAGGCTGAGGATAGGGTAGGTGGATATCCCTCCTAGGACTATGGGACTAGATACAGGTGTTGGGAGTAGTAGGACCCAGTAGAGGTCCACTAGGTAGAGGATACGGGACCCATCACAGTAGACACCTCCTGATAAGGAGGCACAGTTCAAGGATGTGGATATGGCAATCAGGCCACATAGGGGCCACCACAGCTGGCATAGGTACAAGAGGCTCTTAGGAAGATCCAAGAGAGGGTGAGGCAGGTGCAATGTGAGAGGGATGACTATCACACACAGGTCATCGTCCAAGAGACACAGGTAGCTGAGAGAGAGCGAGAGGTCAGAGATCTCTAAGAGGAGATGGTGAGAGCATGACTAGAGGCTAGATATGAGTCTACCCAGGTAGCCTACTACTACGTGGCATATGTGAGAGTTGTTCCAAATTTTTCAGAGTAGATGCCTCCATTTTTTGAGTACGCCAAAGCACCTTAGGGACCCCCACTGTAGGAACCTCCACAAAAATTGATGCCTCCTCCTCAGAGACTGATGCCTCCTCCTTAGAGACTGATGCCACCTCCACAAGCACCACCACAGGGACCACTATCACCACCTCCTCTAGGTGGCGATGGATAGAGTTAGCCCATTTGATACTATATATTGTAGTCCATTTTGTATACTATGCTTGAGTAGCACCATTCTTTTTGTACATGACACTGATCGACCGAGATATATCTATATGAGATCATCATTTTGATATCATCGTACTTGTTTATGTATTGCTTTAAAGGTGATGTTCATGTTTTATGATATGTTTCCTAGATGATTTAGATGTATGGATTAGATATGTATGAGATGCACATGCTTTCTTTTATGATATGAATATGAATATGCAATGTGATGATAGATGGTAGATGGATATGATGAATGAAATGTGAAATGTAAAATATAATGTATAATTTGATTTATGCTTATAATGGATGCACATGTGTATGGATATGCAATGAAAATGTAATGAAAATGCAATGGAAATGGTACTAATCATCTCATGTAGGATGTAGCAATATATGACAAGTACTAACCAAAAGAATGTTTTGAAGATCGAGAGCGAGGATCAGACACTTGTGCAGCCATAATGAACCCGGGACAAAGATGAGAACCTTCGATGAAGAGATCCAGAAGAAGACAATCAAGAGAGCACCAAACATTGTCTCAATGAAAGCCTAGAATGAAAATGCAAGCCTAAACTAGATGCAACCCTAGGACTTGGTTGTTGGACTCATCGTATTATCATCATAGAGTTTTTAGCAATAGACATTCACAAGATACCATACAATCTTCACTGACACTGCAATCATGAGAATATGAATATGGCATAAATTTTAGAGTTGTTGGAATGAGGTGTAAGCATTAAGGAACAAGAAGCCAAAATGACCTGAACACCTATTCCTTTTGATTTAGCAAGTTAACATAAGCATCAAAGCATAATTGCTAGAATGACCTGAATTTTTCTTGCAAACAAACACACCAAACACATGAGAGTTCCTTCCTTTGCTAAAGAATGCTCGCAGTGACCCTTACATTCACTTAATAGGATGAGAGTTTTCAATTTTACTTGTAGCAGAAAGAAGTCACTCAAAATAGATAAGGAAAAGAACCAACCTCACCAAAGTGTCCATATAAAAGGAGTCAAGGTACACATGGCCATCCAACACAAGATGAGGTCTCTCATAGTGGACACCCCTCTTAGAGAGATTCTTTCAAATCATTGGAACTAAACCAGTAAACAGAAAGCCAAAAAAGATCATCCCCCTAATCTTCATGTTTCTCAGTCAAGAGAGACGTCTTAGATTTGCTCGAGGGGAAATGACAAATGAAAGAACAAACACACAAAAGAGAAAAGCTCAGCATGCTCCAGAGAATCACAAATTTAGTTTTAGTTTCAGTTTAAGTTTTTGATCAAGCGGATTGAATTCGGATCAAAAGAATACAGCACGAAAAGTCATCTTGAAGAGAAAATCAAAGAGCTAAACGAAGTATCAGCAGGTAGACATGACATGAAATGTTGGTGACCGATACATGAGAGATCCTCAAGAAGAGAGATCTCAATGATACTAGTGAAACATCAATAGGAAGACATAGTGAGAACCATTGGTGACTGATATACAAGAGATCCTCAAAAGAGAGATCCAAGCGATAGCTAGGTATCAGTAGGCAGGCATAGTGAGAACCACTGGTGACCAATACATGAGAGATCCTCAAGGAGATAGATCTCGAAATAGCTGGGCATCAGCAGGTAGACACAATAGGAACCACTAGTGACTGATGCAAGAAAACATCTCCGAAAGTGATATGCCAATGCCCCCTAGAGCAGGAAGGTGCCCCCAAGTGTGACCAGTTCCAATCCATGTAGAGTCAAGGAAAATCTTGAAGATAGGCAAAGCGAATGCATGAGCTAGCAAACCAAAGCAAGAAACAAACTAAAGTAGGAAACTAGGAAAGCAAGAGCCAAATGGTGTTGAGATGAGATATGTCTTCAGGAAACAAGAGGTGCCTATTTACTAGGTTTTCACCATCTTGGCAAAGATTCTATTTTTGCTACCATGACGCCTGTTTACTAGCTTTTCATCAATGGCACATTTTTTCTTCTTTTCAATTTTTTTTGTTCTTTTCTCTCTTTTTTTTTTTTGTATTTTTGAATATTTCATTTTTTTTGTATTTTTTCAATTTTTCAATTTTTATTTTTATTTTCAAATTTTCTATTTTTTTTATTATTATTAAGGCGCCTGTTTACCAAGTTTTCACTAGGATAATAGATACATCAAAGTGCCTGTTTACCAGGTTTTCACTAAGATGATCATTTTTTCAAGACATTTTAGAATTTTTAGGATTTTTTGACAATATACCATTTTTTGGATTTTTTTAGGATCAATAAATGTGTACATGAGCACACAAAGAATGCCTCATCTGTAGAATCTTTTCAAGTGAAGAGCGTTGATCAGCTCTTTGAGCTATTCTCCTTCAGTGGTGGAGAGTTGATAAGCACCAGACCCAAATGTTGTAGTAATAATGTACAGACCAATCCAATTTGGTTCAAATTTTCCTTTCTGGATTTGCTGATGCTAATTCTTGGGGTTTTCTCTCAGGATGAGATCACCCACTTGGAATTCCCTTTGTCTGAATTTCTTATTGTAAGCTCTAGACATTCTCTTTTGGTATGCTCAAAGATGATCAAACACCACCTTCCGACATTCACCCAGTAACTCAAGCTCTTGAAGCTGAGATATTCTAATGTCTTCATCAGTGATGAGGCCCCTTAGAGAGACTCACAATGTAGGAATCTCAACCTCAATAGGAAATACTACATCTTCTCCATAAACCAAGGCAAAGGGCGTGGCCCCCATTGGTGTTTAGATACTTTTTCTATAGGCCCATAGAGCTGGATTAATCTAGAGCTACCAATCTCTACCAGATTTATGAACTGTTCTGTGCAAGATTTTGAGAATTGTCTTATTAGAAGCTTCTGCTTGTCCATTACCCTGAGGATAATAGATAGACAACCAATGTTGAATGATCTTGAATTTGGTGCATAACTCGTTAAGGTCCTTGTTCTTGAATTGCTGCCCATTGTCAGTGATAATGGATGAGGGTACACCCTATCTACAGATGATATAGTTCAGTATAAACATAGCCACAGACTTGCCATCAGCTATAGTCAGAGGGACTGCCTCAACCCACTGAGTAAAATAGTTTGTAGCTGTGATGATAAAATTATGTCCTCTTGAAGAAGAAGGATGTATCTGACCCACCAAATCAAAGGTCCACTACTAGAATGGCCAGAAACTGATGAAAGGAATAAGCTCTTTAGCAAGAGCATGGATCATATTTTCATGAAATTGGCACTGTTTACAAGCCTTGGCATATTGAACAACCTCTTTCTCCATATCTGGCCAGTAGTAACCAGCTCTAATAATTTTATGAGCTAACATTAGACCACTCAAATGAGACCTGTAGATACCTTCATGTACCTCAGTTAATGCACATTCAGACTCATCAGGTTCTAGACTCCTAAGGAGGGTACCGTCTAGACCCTATCTATACAAGTCATTTTCTATGATGACATACTATGAAGCATTATGAATTAGGTGATGCTTTTCATTCTAGGTATAGGTGTCAGGAATGATTTGGTCACGAAGGTAGGAATAGATATGGTGTTAACAAGATGAATCATGTCCAATGACTGAATAGATCATCCTAGATTTAGGAATTTCATAGGCTGGGTAGCATAATGTCTCCACCAGGAATTTATGTTTGAAGTCATTTTTTGGCATCTATAACAGAGAGGCAAGAGTAGACATAGCATCTGATGCTTTATTATCTACCCTTGGAATTTTCTGAAAAGAAATGTGTGCAAAATACTATTTGAGATCATCTACCATCTGTTTGTAAGGCACTAGCTTGTCATCCTTTGTTTGATAGATACCATTAACTTGGTTGATGACTAACTGAGAGTCTCCAAAGACCTTGAGCTCATCCACATGCCATTCAATGGCTATCTTCATACCGTTAATGAGAGCTTAATATTCAACGATGTTGTTTGTGCAGGGAAACAACATTTTATAAGCTTTGGGCAATGAGTATCTTTGAGGTGTTATAAACAGAATGCCTGCACCAGATCCTTGTTGAGTGAATGATCCATCAAAGAACATGTTCCAAGCTTGATGTGTGAGAAGCATAATGGATTCATCTGGGAATTCCATGTTTAAAGGCCGGTGATCTTTCAGAGGAGGTTTCACCAATTGATCAGCAATTGCCTGTCCTTTAATAGCTTTTCTTTCCACATACTCAATGTCAAATTTGATGACTATCACAACCCATTTTGCTAGTCTACCTGTGAGGGCAGCCTTGCTCAGCAAGTACTTTAATGGATCAATTTTTGCAATGAGCCTTGTAGTGTGAGCGAGCATATAATGCCGCAACTTCTGTGAAGAAAACACTACTGCTAGACAAGCTTTCTCAATGACAAAATAGTTCATTTCATACGAAACCAATGTTCTGCTGATATAATAAATGGCTCTTTCTTTGTTGTTCTGATCCTCTTGAGCTAGGAGAGCACCCAAAGATGTGTTCATGGTAGAGATGTATAGTATGAGTGGCTTCCCATGAATAGGAGGCATCAATATAGGTGGATTAGCAAGATACTATTTAATCTGAGTGAGTCCTCTGTCACATTCTTCATTCAATTCATAAGTCACACCCTTATGCAAAGTTTTAGTGAACAGTTGTGACTTGTCAGCCAACTATGAAATGAAGCATCGAATAGATTGTAGCCTTCCCTGAAGTCCTCTCATCTGACTAATGTTTTTAGGTGGAGGCATGTCCATAATATCTTGAACTTTTTCTGGATCAACCTCTATGCCCTTAGCTGAAATTATGTCACCTAAGAGTTTCCCAGAAGTGACACCGAATTCACATTTTTTTGGATTAAGTCTGAGACTAAATTGTTCCATGCAATCAAGTATGGGACCCAAATCTATCAAATGAGTTTTCTGCTACATGATTTTGGTTAAAGTGTCATCCACATAATCTTCCATTGTTTTATGCATCATATCATGGAAAATGGTAGTGACAGCTCTTTGATATGTTGCTCCAGCATTCTTAAGCCCAAGAGGCATGACATTCCAGCAAAAGGTGCCCCAAGCACACGTGAAAGTGGTATTTTCTTGATCTTCTGGTGCAATTTTTATTTGATTATATCCACAGAAGCCATCCATCAAGGAATACATTTCATAACGTTCTGCCATATCCACTATCATGTCAATATTGGGTAGTGGGAAGTCATCTTTTGGACATGCCTTATTTAGATCCCAGAAGTCTGTGCACACACAAATGGATTTATCATGTTTGGTGACTGGAAAAATATTTGAAATCCACTTTTCATAGTCAATCATCCTTAAGAAACTAGCCTTAAGAAGCTTCTCTAGCTCTTCTTTGACTAAAAGGGCCATGTGTGGATGCATCTTTTGAAGCTTTTGTGTGACAGGTTTAATACCTGGTGCAATGGACAAATGGTGCATGATTAGATTGGGGTCTAATCCAAGAATGTCAGAGTAAGTCTATGCAAAATTTATTTTCTTGCTTTGAAAGAAGCTAGTGAACTCTTCCTTTTCTTTTGCAGATAATGACTGTGCTAGATGAATAATTTGTGGAGTAGCCTCTGTACCCAGATTCACTAGTTGTGTCAGCTCAATCAATACTAATGATCTCTCCTGAAAGTGGCTCTGAAGTGTATCAAGTATCTCATCCTTGGGTACCTCAGAGAGGTTTTCACCCTCAGATACATCTTTTATTTTTACTATTTTTGGCTCTAACACTACCACAATGTGGTTTTCACCATCAAAGCATTTATTTTTTCTTTTTTTAATTTTTTGTCTAAGATACTTGATATGCCTCTGTCATGCTGACACTACCTTTGTTGGTGGAGGACATTACAAGTTCAATAGCATGGAGGTAACAGGATACAGCGTAATCATTATGGAACATTAGGACTTCATTGGATGAGGAAAGGGAGTTCCAGTTTATCAGCTCAGGATTTTTGAGTGAGAGAGAAGTAGTGGCTGGTTCAATTGTGTTCATGATATAACCATCAAAAGCGCAGATGAGCAAGTCAAGACCTAGAGCGATCTCATCCAAAGGAGCGTTCAAATCCCTATGAGACCTCACATCGGAAGTAGAGGACAAGTTAACACCAATGGCATCTAATTCATGCATCCTAACACTAGACCCTTCACCTACTTCGAGAAGTATTCCATAGGTATGCACTATGTCTATATCTTTATCATAAGTAGCATTAGACAAAGAGTCAAACTCATATTCATGTGAGTCAGTACTTGATGTGGGAATTCCATTAGCAATGGCTGTTGTGTGTGTGAATTTTGTACCTAGTTGTAGACACAACACTTCAGTAAAATATTAGAGGTTAGCAGAAATCAAAAATCATGTAGTGAAATGGAAACTAATCTAACCAGGTGATTTATTGCCTTCTAGTAGATGCGAGTATGTATTCTTAGATTGGACCAAGATCAGTGACCTTGACAAAACCTAAATGAAGGATTTGAATGTAGAATCTAGATATGAGATGAATGCAAATTAATCTATATTTTTGGGTTTTCTGTGCAATAAGATGAAAGAAATTGATATGAATCTATTCTATATGAAAAATTGATATAACATGCAATTAATCTAACAATGATATGCTATATGATATGAATGCTTAAAACAATGAAAATCTCACAACAACTTTGATTCACAAAGATTGATTCTTCGATCTCCAATTCGATGGCGTGGGGATGCAATTCGTGGATGGATCCAAAATGAAGAGCTGAGGCCTTAATTTATAGAAATCTAGGACTTTGGAGGTGCATAGAAAAAGCCATAAATCACTCTTGATAAACTCAGGTTGATTTTTGAGTTATCAAGAATTAAGAGATAAATTCACTCACAAAATCATGCAAATTAGCTTTTTGATTTAAATCAGAAGTTGAGATCAGCTTTCAACTCAAAAGAGAGTTGAGTTTATTTTTGAAACAACTTGAATTGATTTTCTGATTTAAAGCTTAACTATTTTTTGGATGTGCATAATTAATTATGAATTAATTTAATAAATAAAGTGATTTATCCTCAACTTAACTGATTTTAAAAATAAAATGATTGATTTATGGGTTAATAAATTATTAAATGAAACTTTTATTCAAAAACTATATTATTAAATTTGACAATTGACATTAATTAATTAAATAAGAATTTAATCAATTAGTCATAGGATATTTGATTTATTGTCAAAATGAAATAATACAATTTAAGAAAAAATATAATTAAATCCAATTAAATAATTAAGTGGCAGTATTAAATCTAATTAATTAAATATTCAAAATATTCAATTAATCAAACTTTAGGATAAATAGGATTTATCGCCAAATAATCATTAAATTAAAGATAATTAGGATAAATAGGAATAAAGAATATTCCCCGATGCAGAATTTAGGATAATCAATTAAGATTCGATAATGTGTCGATGTGCCTTAGGTTAGGACTTTGATGTTGATTTCATTCAATTTGAAGATGTAGGAGGTTAATGAACCTATAGCCCATTTTTGGGGTATTACATTTTGCCCCTCTTCGAATTGTTGTGCGAAGCGCAGTGGTTCAAAGATAGTTTGTGTATGATAAAGATGTATGAAATTGATTTGAAAGGTTTGAAAGATTAATCGATTCTGAGACAGAAACCGATTTAAAGATTTAAAGATTCAAGATTTAAGATTTAGGTCCTGATTGACGAAAGATAATGTCAACTATAGCAACAATGAACCGATGATTGCGAAAAAGTGTCAAAATGCCTGATTCTGAACCTCAGGATTGTGAAGAAGTGAGTGACCGATTCCAGACCCGATTGTCGATAAGAATCACATTGGTATCACATCTGAACCCTTTTGTTACGAAGAACCAAGGAAATAACACTAATGAACTGATGGTAATGAAAGACTGATACAATTTACAAGATTAAGAGAATACCAGATTGATATGGATCTCGATGAATCTGATATGCCCTGAGCGATGATTGATTTTCCCCAAGCGATGAGGTCTTTTTAATGAATCAGCAACTAGACATGATTGTTGTCTTGATTACTGAGGAAAGATATTGATTTATAGATTTAGATTATAGAATTTGAATGATGTGCAATAACATGCCCCCCTCGGGATAAAAATTGAAATCTAACAAGAAAAGTCAGCGTTGAATAGTTCAGAAGCATGTTAATTGATTTGAGAAGTGGTTAAACACGTTCGAGAATGTATTCTACATCATTTGGAGGTCCAAAAGACCAATTTTGACTAGGTTTCACCATGATTTGACCATGGTTGACCAAATTGAAATTTCAATAGTTTGATGTAAGATAATCAGTTAAGTTGAATACTGGATTTCTGTGATGATTGAAGGTCAATTATGCAAGTAGTAGACCGTCCTGGGTTCAAAAATTTTTAATCACAATTTTGACATAGTAAATGATCTCATATTTTAATTTTGATCTCAAAAATGGATTCAGAACGTCGAAATTAGCCAGGGGTGCAATTTTTGTGAAAAATAGAGCACTTTTGAAAATTAGGTCAAAAACTATATAAAGGCCGGAAGGGTCATTTTCAATTCATTTCAACCTTTTGATTTTAGAAATCTTGTGGAGCCCTTTGAGAAAAAAATGGCAGAGAAAGTGGTAGAACCAAAGGTACCTATGAGTTTGCATCAATTTGAGCACAGCTGGAGACACTAGAGACCTCGGCAATACGGACATCCGGTAGGTGGACCTCTTTGCTTCTCTGAAAAGTCAATTTTTCCATGATTTATAGCATTTTTAGCATTTTTCGTACACGTTTTAATTTTGAATTTTTACATGCATGAAAACTCACATGACTCTCCAACAAGACTCATACGACTTTTGACTTGCAGCAAAGCAAGTTGTGAGTGGTGGTATGGATCTGATAGAGGAGGATACAGGATTTGATCTAGATGCAGAGGTTAGATGCCATAAGGCACAAAGAGCAGAGACTACAGAGTAGACTACCCCAGATACTGAGATGCCAACAACTGATGTTGATCCTACTATTCCTCTTACTCCACAAGAGACTATCAGATGGCTCAGATTATAGGTCAGGGACCTGAAGGTTCACAGTGCGCGGTGGGAGGAGAGATACATAGAGGCTGATAGACAGCGCACTAAGCTTCGTGCAGAGGTGCAGAGATTACAGGCTGAGGTGATTCATCAGACCGCATGGGTAGCTTACTATGTGTCCACTTATTACATTGTTGTTCCTACTACATAGAGAGTCCCTACGTACTCCTAGTACATGATGGCATCATAGGGAGCCAAAGAACCTAGAGCAGAGGTAGTACCAGATGCACCACCTCCACCTCCACCAGATGCAGAGGATCAGGCTGACAGTTGATCTATTTTGATATGTTCTGATATACTATGTTCTTTTTCATCATTGATATACTGTTTTGACTTTGATAGGTCACATGAGCATATTCTTTTGTACACTGTGCCAGTAGTGCACCCCTGACTAGTTCAAGATTTTTGATATATATGAGATCGATATTTTGGTGATGACTTCATTTGTACTTGTCATGTTTTCAAGTTATGATGGTATCGTGTGATGTTTATGCTATGATTAGAGTAGAATGTATGTATGGATATATGAAATGCAATGATTTCTTTCATATGTATGGATGTAATGCAAATGTTCTTGGATTATGAAGAGATGTATGTATGATTTATGCTTATGCACATGGATGTATTGTAATGCAACAGGTGATTATGATATGAAATATAAATGCAACGATACACATGATATGTTTTGCAGGAATTGATGAAGACAAGTACTCAGTCTTATGTCAAAAAGGATGTTTAACCCAGGAGGATAACTACTTGTGATTCTATGAAGAGACCTTCGAGGTAGGTTTCATCTCTTCTTAGATTTGAATAGGTGATTGAAGAATAATTTAAGTGTTGAAGTTTGTTTAGCCATTGTGAGATCATGCAAACATGCAAAATGCAAAGAAACATGCAAAGTAAAATGCAACCTAAGACCTAGGACCTAGTCACTGATCATGTGTCGCTCGATTTCATCATTGAATTTTTAGGTAACTGGATAAATCAATACAATGCCCACTAGTTATGAAACCATATACATATGAATATCAATTTGTATGCACAGGAATCAATACAACACCCACTAATTAAGAAACCATGGATATATGAATATTGATTTTGTTTTTGGAATGTTGGATTAGACATAAGCACAAAGGCACAAATGCCAAGATGACCTGAATATCATGTCCATTTTGATATAGCAATTTGTATAAGCATCAAAACATAGACGTCATGATGACCAGAATACACCTTGTGTTCAAACACATCAAATAGTTAAGAGATCATTCGAAATCCAATGTGAATTACCCGTAGTGACCCTTTATCATTCACATCCTTAGGTAAGATCACGTTTCACAATAGGAGAAAGAAATCACTCAAAAGAGACAATAGTTAGATCAAACTTCCTTGGATTTTCCAGGTATCAATGGCTGAGGTACACATGGCCATCCAATTCGAGATAGAGGCTCTTACAGTCAGACACCATTTCAATCTAGAATTTCCAAAGTTGTTAGATTTTCACATACAAGCAGAAGACAAAGAAAAGATTATGCCCTCATTCATCACTCTCTAAATCTTGTAAAGGACATCATCGAAGAGCTCGAAAGAACATAATATGCAAAAATCTCAATGCAAATCAGTAAGCATACATGAAGATAAAAGCATGTAAAAAGAATAGATTGTTTTCAGTTTGTGTTTATTGTTTGATTGTGTTGTTGTAGATGCAAAATCCTTTATGGAGACAAGATAGACTGACTGACTCAGATGAAGCTTCGAAGGACTCTAACTAGATATGATATGTCTAAGATACATTGGAGGCCATAGGATATGACTTTGATTGCCCCCAATTTTGAACATTGATAGGATACATATGCTTTAGCTAATTGGTGTATAGACTGACTTATTGAAAATAGGAATGCGGGAACAAACCAAGAGATATGTACAAACTAAAGCAAGACTAAAAGCTGGGAAAGACCAAGATTGTGCTGATAGATGGAGCATTTTGAAACAAGTTGCACTCGTTTGCCGAGTTTTCACCATCTTGGTAGAGATTCTATTTTTGCTACCAAGGCACCTGTTTCTAATTTTTCACCAAGGCACTTTTTCTTTTTCTCATTTTTTTGTATTTTTCATTTTTTTAATTTTTTTGTACTTTTGATATTTTTTACTTTTTTTTTGTGAATCATCAAGTCGCCTATTGCTAGGTTTTTACCAAGATGTTCATTTTTTCAAGACTTTTTCAGATTTTTAAGATTTTTTTAGGACATTTTACCAAACACTAAATGCCTTAGGCATAGAATTTCTTCAGATGGAGAACGTTGATTGGTTCTTGGAGTTGTTCTCCTTCAGTCATTGAGAGTTGATAGGCACTAGAGCCAAAATTAGTAGTGATTACAAAGGGACCCAGCCAGTTGGGTTCAAACTTCCCCTTGCGCTCTCTATGTGATTGATTTTTAGGATTCTCTCTCAAGACTAGATCACCAACCTTAAATTCTCTGTGTCTGACTTTCTTGTTGTAGCCTCTAGACATTCTCTTGTGATATACTCTGAGATGATCATATGCTACTTGTCTGCACTCATCTAGTAGTTCAAGTTCTTGCAACCTAGACACTTTGTAGTCATCATCAGTTACTAGACCATGCATTCTGATTCTTAGTGATGGGATTTCAACCTCAATAGGTAGTACCACTTCAGACCCATAAACTAAAGAAAATGGTGTAGCCCTAGTGGGCATTCTGATACTTGTTCTGTAAGCCCAGAGAGCTGGATTGATCATGAGATGCCAATCTCTTCCTGTTTTATTAATTGTACGGTGTAAGAAATTCAATAGATTCTTGTTTGAAGCCTCTGCTTGTCCATTCCCTTAAGGATAGTAGATAGATGACCAATGTTGTGTAATCTTGAATTTGTCACATAGATCATCTAAGTCTTTGTTCTTGAATTGTCCACCATTATCGGTGACTATGGAATGATGGATCTCATATCTGCATATGATATAGTTCAAGATGAACATAGATATTTGTTTCCCAGTTGCTTGCGTTAAGGGAACAGCTTCTACCCATTTTGTAAAATAATATGTAGTTGTGATTATATGGGTATGCCCATTAGAAGAATGAGGATGTATGGATCCTATAAGATCAAATTCCCATTGGTGAAAAGGCCATTGTGTAGTAGAGGGAATAAGATCTTTCCCTAGAGCATGAATTAAGTTACCATGTACTTGGCACTTTTGACAGTTCTTAGAAAACTTGATTGCATCTTTCTCCATTTCAGGCCAATAATACCTAGCCCTGATAAGCTTTTGAGAAAGTGTTAAACCATTCGAGTGTGACCCACATATACCCTCATGGACTTCCTCTAGTGCACATTGAGACTCTTCCCATTGTAAACATCTAAGTAGCGTACCATCTAAACCTCGTTTGTATAGATCATTACCAATGATGACATATTGGGATACAGTGTGGATAAGGTTTTGTTTCTCATACCGGTTAAAGGAATCGGGAATGATTTGGTCTTTGAGATAGGAGAATAGGTTTTTATATCAGGATGAATCATGACCTACAATAGTGCAAATCATGTGGGTTTTAGGGGAATCATATGCAAGATAAGATGGTGCTTCCACTAGGAACTCATAGCATAGCTCATGTTTAGGTTGCTATAATAAAGTAGATAGCATTGCCATTGCATCGGCAGCCTTGTTCTCTGTTCTAGGAATTTTCTCAAATGTGATAGATATGAAATATTTCTTTAGATCATCTACCATTCTCTTGTATGGAATGAGCTTTTCATCCTTAGTTTGGTACACATCATTGACTTGATGGATAACAAGTTGGGAGTCTCCATGAATGTGTAACTCTGTCACTCTCCAATCAATTTCTATTTTCATGCCATTAAGAAGGGCTTCATATTCAAAAATATTGTTTGTGCAAGGAAACTTGAGTCTAAATGATTTGGGGATTGAGCATCCTTGAGGAGTAATAAACAATATGCCTGCTCTAGATCCATTCTGTGTATAGGAGCCGTCAAAGAACAACTTCCATTCTCTAGAAGAAAGATTCATGATAGAGGAATTTGGAAATTCCATTTGCATTGGTGTGTTATCAATCATAGGTGCATCCACCAATTGATCAGCAATAACTTGGGATTTTATAGCTTTTCTTTCAATATACTCAATGTCAAATTCACTTAAGAGCATAACCCATTTGGCTAATCTACCCATGAGAGCAGCTTTGCTTAGGAGGTACTTGAGTGGATCAATCTTAGCTACCAAATGTGTGGTATGCACCAACATATAATGTCTCAGTTTCTATGATGCAAAGATCACAGCTAGACAAGCCTTCTCAATCATAGAATAATTATTTTCATATGCCACCAATGTCCTACTAATATAGTATATAGCTCTTTCCTTTTTGTTCTCATCATGTTGTGCAAGCAATGCCCCCAGTGATGCATCTGTAGTGGAGACATATAAGATCAAAGGCTTCCCTGGAATGGGAGGCATTAAGATAGGAGGATTTTATAGATACTTCTTGATATGGTTAAATTTTTTCTCACATTCTTCATTCCATGCAAATGTCACACCTTTATGTAATGTTTTTGTAAAAGGTTGTGATATGTCTACTAGCTGAGATATGAAGCGTGTGATAGATTGAACTCTTCCTTGCAATGTCCTCATTTGACTAATATTTTTGGGAGGTTGCATCTCCATGATAGCCTTTACTTTAGCTGGATCAACTTCAACGCCCTTCTTTGAAACTATGTATCCTAAGAGCTTTCCAGAAGTGACACCAAAAGCACACTTCTTAGGATTTAGTCTGAGACTAAATTTTTCCATTTTGTCTAGTATCTTGCTCAAGTCATTTAGATGTTCAGTTCTGATCATAGATTTTGCTAAAGTGTCATCAACATAATCCTCCATAGTTCTATGCATCATGTCATGAAAAATAGATGTCATGGCTCTTTGATATGTAGCACCAGCATTTTTAAGTCCAAATGGCATGACATTCCAACAGAAGGTACCCCATGCACATGTAAAAGGAGTTTTCTCTTGATCCTTTGGAGCAATTTTTATTTGATTGTATCCAGAAAAACCATCCATTAAAGAATACATCTCAAAGCCCGCAGTCATGTCCACTATCATATCAATGTTAGGTAGTGGAAAATCATCCTTAGGGCATGCTCTATTTACATCTCTAAAGTATGTGCACACTCTAATTGATTTATCTAGTTTTGAAATAGGTACAATATTAGAGATCCACTTTGCATAATCAATAACTCAAATGAATCCAGCTTTTAGGAGCTTCTCTAATTCAGATTTTACCAAGAGTGCAACATGAGGATGCATCTTTCTTAATTTTTGTTTAACTGGTTTTACTCCAAGAGCTATAGATAAATGGTGCATTATAAGATCAAGATCCAACCCTAGCATATCTGAATATTTCCATGCAAAGTTGATCTTCTTCTCTATTAGGAATGTTGTAAATTTTTTCTTTTCCTCTTCTGATAAAGATTGTACTACATGGATCAACTGTGGTTCTTTTGTTGTTCCCAAATTGATAGATTGAGTGGGCTCAATTAGAACTGGAGAGCTGTCCTATAAATGACTCAGAAGGACATCAAATATCTCATCCTTAGGCACCTTAGAGAGGTTTTCACCTTTGGATACATCTTTTATTTTTACTTTTGTAGGTTATGAGACTGCCACAAAGTGGTTTTCACCCGCAGAACTCCTTTTCTTTTTATTCTTATTCTTATTTTTTTGACTAAGATACTTGATGTTCGACTCCGTCATGCTAATGCTTGGTTCACTGATGGAAGTCCTCATAGGATCAACTACATTGAGGTAGCAAGGAAGGGCATAGTCATTCAGGAAGGTATAAATACCATGGCTCAGATTTGTGGAGGTTTGATCAAGAAGTTTAGGATGTTGGATAGTCAAAGTGGTGAAGGATTGGGAAAGAGTGTTTACGAATATGGATCTGTCATCATTGGTCCTAACCTGATGCTCAAGTTCAAAGGTGATATTACAACTTAAGACATTCAATTCATGAATAGGCTCAATGTCATTGTGATAGTCCACTTCATCTATCAGTGGATCAGACTCGATAAGTTCATCATTTCTCTCTAGACTTACGTTGGGTTTAGGTGTATATTGGTGAATAACTTCAACATGTTTCTCTGTAATAAGCTCATCTTCTTATGGAATGGATCCCCATTCATAGTCATTAGATTCCTCATCTATGCCTCTAGGAAATCTAAGAACATGAGTAAAGTCAAGATGAATACCCCAAGAAGGGTTACCCTCATATTCTGATTTGAATTCATACTCATGAGAATTTGTCTCAGAATAACTACCACCTTCCTCTTTATCTATTTGATTGTCTTCGAGATTAGCTGGTTCTTGTGTTACAACTATCTCTTGCTCTATAGTAGGTTCTTGTGTTTCTACTACATTAATTCTTTTGATTGGATCATCTTCAGCATCAAGGAGGTCTTTGATTTCTTTAGGCAAATGCTCATAAGGAATAAGCTCATTAGTGGTGTCTAAATCATCACTATCAGATTGTGCAGTTATTTCCTTCTTCAGATGATTTACTACACAAGGCTCAATTTATTCTAGAACATGTGGGGACTTCTTGCTAAGACAAAAAGGCTTCTTTGTGTATGCTAGACCTGTTGTATTCTTGTTGGCTTGACCACAATGTTCAAGAGGTGATAGAAGACCTTTACCCTATAGTCCTAGAGGTCCTTTTCCTTTATATCCCATCTTAGCTATCAGTTTATCCCCTGGGCCATATGACTTAAAAGGAACCTTCGATACTTTAGAGTCACTAGGTGGAACAACTTGGGATTCAAGTTCATCTTTGTAAAGCCATGCAAGCACATCTTCACCTTCTTCAAATTCTTGCCTAGGTACTTTCTATAGTATATTCTCCCATACCATTTTCCTTGATATTGACCTCTTTTGCAATGTCTTCCATCTTAGAGGTGGATGCTACATCTGTTTGCTTAGTTGAAGATTCTATGTTATTAGGAACAAGTTTATCTGCATTTGCCTTCAATGCATTGCAAGTTGTTGACACATCAGTTGGAATGGTTACCTCTACTCCGTCAGAAGGAAATTTCAAGCATTGGTGGTATGTAGAAGGAATAGCTCTCATCTCATGTATCCAAGGTCTACCTAGAAGGATGTTGTAAGCCAAAGGTATATCAAGAACTTGACATATATTATCTCTGATGACAGGACCTATTCTGATAGGCAAGACAATTGTTCCCTTGGAGGATCTTTCTTCTTCATCATATGCTTTTGATAGTTATTTTCTTTCTAGGATCAATGGTTGTTTCTAAAAATCCCAATTGTGTGATCAATCTATAAGAACAAATATTCAGACCAGCGCCTCCATCTATCAACACACGTTTGACACGGTGATTTTGGATCAAGACTTCAATATGCAAGGGCTGGTTATGCAGATGACTCAAGGAGTTATCATCATCCTCTGAAAAGGAGATATACTATGGAGACATAAGATGACCAACCATAGCCTAGAATCTATCTAAATCAAGATTATCAGGAACATTGGATCTGAGCAGAGCTTTGTCTAGAATGGCTCTATGAGCTAGAGATATCCGAAGCAACTCAAACATAGAGATTTTAGCATTAGTATGTTGGAGTTGTTGAACAATACTGTATGAAGTAGGCCTTGTGTCCTTAGGATTTGAAGATTTAGATGGTGCCCTCTATTTAGAAGTAGAAGACAAATTGAAAAGAACCTTAGGGACATTTTATTGATCTAGGATTTGTCCTTGTAGGTGTGCCTGAGCTTGTACTTGAGTAACTGCGTTAGCTGATTGATTTTCTCTATCTCTTCTTACAATTGTGATGACATTGCAACACTCAGATAGGCTTGGTTCAACCATATTGATAATAGTATTATTTCCAAGATAGGCATAATTGACCTTAGCACCCACATTAGGCTAAGAAGACAAATCTCCTTGGCTATGCTTTGGAAATGGTTCGGTGAATGTTGTGTGATCATTATTTCTTTTAGGATTATCAATCGTGATTTCTCTACTATCAATCTTGTCTTGAATGGTATGCTTCAAGTGCAAGCAGTTATTAGTTTTATGACCTTTACCTCAATGGAAATCACAAAATTCATTCTCTCTCCACCATTTTGGTTTAGGATAAGGATCAGATTTTTGGATCTCAGGTAAAGAGATGATGTTATTAGCCAGCAGAGTTCTCATAGCTGATTCCAAAGATTCTCCAAGAGGAGTGAATTTTCATTTATTATCAGCAGACCAAGATTTGTATTCTGGCTTCTTTTGAGATGATTCAGACACCTTTTGTTCTGAAGCTTTGATGGCTTGAGTACCAATGGTTAGATTGAAAGAAAGTGCCTTAGATGGGGCATGGAGACTATCAACAACACCATCTATGATGATGCCCTTATTCTTGTTCCAATTTTTGTTCTTGTCTTTAGAACTAGATTCATACTTGTCCTTTTGAAGTCTGACGTCTCCTTTTTTCACAAGTACTTTTTCAATTTTGATTGCATTATCCACCATCTTGTCAAAAGATGTATGATTTTTCATTTGTAAAGGGTAGTTGATTTCTGGAATGAGATTGTTGATGAAGATTTTGAGTTTCTTAGTTTCTGGAATAGGCCTAGCATATAGAGAGAATTTCTTTCTCCATCTTTTGAGAAATGTCAAGAATGGTTCTCCTAGATATTGCTTGAGATTGCAGATATCAATCATGGTGGCTAGATGTTGGATGTTGTAGGAGTATTGTTGATAGAACAATTTGATCAAATCCTCAAAGGTTTTGATTCTAGGAGGCATCCTAGAGAACCAATGAATCGCTACTCCTCCCAGAGATTGAGGGAAAAGACACATTAGATAGGTTGGTTCATGCATGAACTCCATAGATTGAGTATAGAATTCATTGACATGATCTTGAGGATCAGAGTTTCCATCATACTTATCATATTTTGGCATTTCCACCCTTTTAGGGAATGGTGGCATATACAAGTCTTTATCGAATGGAAAAGGACATAGGGCCTCCATGGAGAACTCTTTAGGTTCTTTTTCTTTTTCCATTTTGTTAAGTTTTACTTGCATAGCATGCATTTGTTTCATCATAGCCAAAATAGGCATCTCTTCCTCATGTGTGATGATATCTTCCACATTAAAATTGGGAGGAAGTTTAGCTTTTTGATAAGATAATTGTAAAAAGTATGCTTCTCTATCTTCTTTCAAGAAATGCTTCATCATTATTTTGAAGTCATCATCATTTTGATACCAAGCAATTTCTTCAGGTGTGGGTTCTTGATCTACACCATGTTGAGATTGAGCTCTTTGAGAACCATGATTTGTCCCCACTTGAGACATGGTAGTTCTCCCTAGGATAGATCAAGGAGGAGTTTTTTGATTACCGTCATGAGTTGATGGAGGGGATATGTATCCAGTTTTTCATCAAAAGTTGCCAAGACCATTGTTTTTGTAAAGACCGGAATTGTAGAGTTGCTCAAGAGTTGGACCCTTGATAGTGGTTATAGGTAAGGTATGGGATGCTTCTCTAGATTTCTTGTGAGAGGAAGCTCTAGTTTCTACCATTAACCTTGGGTGAAACAAAATAATATGATGAAGACAACTAAAGAAAGATCTAATTCAAGAAGACCAAATGATGCAACCTTGTCAAGGTTTGATTGATTGAAGTTTAGATTAGACGTAAATGAAGGAGACTGTGCCTTGGATGTATGGGTAGATGCCCAAAAGATAGAAGACACGAGTTCACAACACTTAGCCATTTTGAAGATGGATTGAAGATTGATAGTTATGACAAGGTTTTGACACAAGATGAAAAAGACTCAAATCAATTAACAGAAGGCTAAATCGGATTCGAAAGGCCACTTTAGGAAAATGATTGGATTCTCAGTAGTCACTGCTTTGTTCCTAACACAGTGATTTATTTGAAAGATTCTGGAAATAGGCTAGAAAAGCTGGGTCTCTAACAGTTCTAACAACTTTCTGGCAATTTTTCAAAATTTCTCAAATGACTTTCTGCAGGTTCGTACGACAGTGGGTAGGCTATGAAACAATAATTGACAAACTCATATGACAATTGCAAAACACGCACGACAGTTGATAGCAGGGTTTTTGATTTTTGAATTGACTGGCAGCAAAAATCATATGATAATATAACAGCTACCATACAACAATCTGGGGGTAATTAAATGACACTTTCCAAAATTTGTACGACTTTATGACTTTACAAGATGACTTTTGACTCTAGAAAGCTGTTTGATATTAGATTTTACAATTTTTTAGATTTTTAGTTTCAGATTGTTCACAAAATTATCTGTCCAGATTTGAAGATTGTACCAGATTGATTCATTCTTAGTAACTAGATAGATAAACAGGCATGCAAAATAGTAAGCAAGTGATTTCAATCACGTTTGAAAATAATGAACAGGGGACAAAGAAACCGTGTGCATGAACAAGCAAATGACTGACACTACTACATTTGGGGCCAAATTTCAATAGAAGTTTCTGACGGGTAACTTTTTATTATGAATTTGGTGTTTTTTTTTGTAATAGGCCCCGATGATGTCGGTATTCCGATGGGTGTTTAATTGACCATCAAAATTCTGATAGATTTGGAGTATAGATTAAAAAAAAGTGAAATGGCCTCATCATTTTTATTTCGATTGGATAGAGGGAGCGGGAGAAAAGGAGTGAAAGTTGAGCGCAGGAGAAGGTATGTGATTTCTTCATCTTTCAAGCCTCTGGCATCATATTCGAATGCATTTCATTTTATTTGATCATGAATGCTCTCTGAAATGACCGCATTCTACTAGTGTTGTGTCGTAGCCAGTGCTTTATCTCTATTATTTGATGTTATTGGTGCTTGTGCTCAAGGATATCGATTCACTGTATTTAAATGTTTGGATTCACGTTTGTTGATATTACTAGCATATATGTTTAATGATGCCATTGTAAATTTTTGTCACTGAAATGACCATATTCTACTGGTGTTGTGCCCTAGCCCGTGCTTTAACTCCATTATTTGATGTTATTGGTGCTTGTGCTCAAGGATATCCATTTTTTTGAAATGTTGACTATGGTTATCAAATGGATAGCCCATGAGCTTCTAGCTAGGCATCATTTTTATTGATAGCTTAGGGCATCAAAAGTATTGTATCATTGATAGTTGATACTTTTTTAAAAGGAAATAGGACAAAGAATGATTTTTATTTAGTTTCTCTATTTTGATCCCTAAGTGGCTTACAACCCTAGAGAAGTATATGCAGATTTATGGATGCAGTAGCAGGATACATAGCAACTGATAATTCATAATAAATCCATGCACTAAATTTGAATAGCAATTAATACAAAGAACTAGGGTCCTCCAATGGCCCAATCATCCAGACCTTGACTGTCCCATCAACCAATGACCCTTCAAAACTGGGTTATCATGCAATCAGTGAGTGATCCTTCATTCTCCTGGTGAGCTTCTAGGTAGGGGCCATTTGTATATTTGATAGCTTAGGGCATCAAATGTATATTGTATCATTGATAGTTGAGACTTTGTTAAAAGGAAATAGGGCAAAGAACAATTTTGATTTAGTCTTTGTATTTTGATCCCTAAATGGCTTACAACCCTAGAGAAGTATATCGAGATTTACAAATGCAGTTGTAGGATACATAGTAGCCGATAATTG
Organism: Chamaecyparis obtusa; assembly: GCA_027943335.1. Lineage (NCBI taxonomy): Eukaryota > Viridiplantae > Streptophyta > Pinopsida > Cupressales > Cupressaceae > Chamaecyparis > Chamaecyparis obtusa. The sequence goes on from BSBK01005461.1 coordinate 3,350,808, forward strand.
ACAAGAAATCCATGCATCCAATTTGAATAGAAATTACTACAAAGAAATAGGGTCCTCCAATGGCACAATCATCCAGACCTTGACTGTCCCCTCAACCAGTGACCCTTCAAAACTGGGTTATCATGCAGTCAGTGAGTGATCCTTCATTCTCTTGGTCTACCCTACATCCAAACATATTGGAAATACACAATACAATGATAACAAGTCTTTCACAATCCCCCTTCCCTCAAGGAACACTATCAACCATCCCTTCCACATAGCATTTCATTATTTTATGAGTGGATTGTGCAAGAATAGTTAACATTAAACAAGGAGCAAACTCCTCAACACATCTTGGAAACCATTGAATTCAATAATAAATGAAACCTAACACCAACACTATTCCTTCCATAGTTACAGGATACATAGCAGTCGATAATTCACAAGAAATCCATACATCAAATTTTTATAAGGATATCCTACTAATCAATAGGAATTTTCTTGAGATGACCAATGATTATGCATTTTGATGGCAATGTGCTAGCTCAAAAGGATAACATAAATCTAACACAATTTTTTCTGATTTTCTCAAACTATAAATGTGGTTAAAGGGAAAATATTATGTGGAAAAACCACAAACCAAGCTAGCAAATGATTGTACATCAAATTATTCCTATATTCATTTAAGTATTGCTATGCTTCAGCTACCTGACCTTTGAGCTTCATCTAGAGGAATGTGTAGCTTTAAGATAGAGTTACATCTTGGGCCTTACAATAGGGTGGAATATGATCAAGATTTGTTTAGGTTGTATCTTTGTTAGTCCCATTGTTAGGTTCTTATAGTTCATCGTTTGAATCTATTATGGTTGTGTAAGGGATTTGTAGATGCTTTTTCTAACATAATTATTGCACATCATGATTGGAACAACTGGTTGTTGGCTATTGTACACATGAATCATATCTATCAATCATTCTTTGTGTTCAAGAATTCGTTGATCAATCTTTGAGATTTATTGTGCCCAGCTTTAAAAGAGTGATAAAAGATATAGTGAGTGCTATCTTTTCCAAGTGTTTTGTGGGTGCCATTATCTTCTAGGAGTAATTGCCGGAACCAAATTATGTTCTTTGCCTCTAGTAAATATTGCAGACACAACCATCTTCTTGGTGAAGGGTTTCTTCCATCCCCATGAGGCACTATTGCATGGTTTCCATTCCCTTGTAGTATACTAAACCTAATTTAATACAAGTGTGCACTATTTTGGGTTCCATAATTTATGGCCCCTACACTATGGTTGTTAGCCTAATTAAGATAGGCCTACCTTTGCATATAATAAGAGGCCAACATGAAACAAACATCCAGAGATTAGGGGATTGTTCCCTGTCCATAATTTATTATTTAAGTGCTAAGTGATGATGGGTATATCGTGTAATTCATACCTAGTGTGTCTCTTTCTTTCTCTCCACATTTCACATTAGGAGTATATGTTATAAAATACTAATGAAATCAACTATAGGTCAAATCTAATCAAAATTGCAATATAAAGATTAAAATAGATCTTGAAGAAATATGGGAACCATTTTTGACAGATATTGTACAAATGAAGAGAATACTCCAAAGAGGAAATGCTTCAATGTGGAACAATTGAAGGAAAATATTTTACTTTTATATGCACATCTGCAATGTTTTTGATATATTTCTGAGATAACAAAACCATAGAATGAATAGCATAGAGAAGAAAGTAAAGAATAATGATCATACTCTGAGATATTGTGGAAAATTAAAGGAAAGAATGCTTGGTGGGGTTATCATGCAATCAGTAAGTGATCCTTCATTCCCCTCTTCCAGTGACCCTTCAAAACTGGGTTTTTATTTAGTTTCTCTATTTTGATCCCTAAGTGGCTTACAACCCTAGAGAAGTATATGCAAATTTATGGATGCAGTTGCATGATACATTACAGCTGATAATTCATAATAAATCCATGCATACAATTTGAATAGCAATTAATACAAAGAACTAGGGTCCTCCAATGGCCCAATCATCTAGACCTTGACTGTCCCCTCAACCAGTGACCCTTCAAAACTGGGTTATCATGCAATCAGTGAGTGATCTTTCATTCTCCTGGTGAGCTTCTAAGTAGGTGCCATTTGTATATTTGATAGCTTAGGGCATCAAATGTATATTGTATCATTGATAGTTGAGACTTTGTTAAAAGGAAATAGGACAAAGAATGATTTTAATTTAGTTTCTCTATTTTGATCCCTAAGTGGCTTACAACCATAGAGAAGTATATGCAGATTTACGGATGCAGTTGCAGGATACATAGTAGCTGATAATTCACAAGAAATCCATGCATCCAATTTGAATAGAAATTAATACAAAGAAATAGGGTCCTCTAATGGCCCAATCATTGGGACCTTGACTGTCCCCTCAACCAGTGACCCTTCAAAACTAGGTTATCATGCAATCGGTGAGTGATCCTTCATTCTCCTGGTCTTCCCTACATCCAAACATATTGGAAATAAACAATAAAATGATAACAAGTCTTTCAAAATCCCCCTTCCCTCAAGGAACACTATCAACCATCCCTTCCACATAGCATTTCACTGTTATATGAGTAGATTGTGCAGGAACAGTTAACACTAAACAAGGAGCAAACTCCTCAACACATCTTGGAAACCATTGAATTCAATAATAAATGAAACCTAACACCAACACTATTCCTTCCATTCACTTCTACCAAGAATAAAGCATTTAATCCATTCAACATTACATATAATCATTAGACAGTTACATTTCCTGACTATGTAGAGGAACAGTCAAGACCAAAATGATCAAAACTACTTTCACCCTTGCACAAGCTATTCCTCACTCTTAATGAGTTATAAACATGCCATTGTTTCAGTTTTTCTTGCAAGTTATGATAATTTTTGTAAACATGTCATTGGTTCAGTTTAGTGTATTCATTTTTGTTAGACAAATCTTCATTGTCTTCCTATTGTCTTCTTTATATAGTAGCATGTATTAATTGGTTGACAAATAAAGAAGCATTTAGAAAATCGGAAGATTTGGCTGATTAAGAGTGAGGCCTTCTTTAGAATCTCATATAAATTTGGCCGATTAAGATGAGAAGAAAAACACAATTCATTAGTTAAATTTTTCAATTTCATGTGTTTTTTCTCCTATTTATTAGGTGCATGAGTTGAAGGTTGAATGTAAGAGTCTTATAATGTTGTGTTACCTTAAATCTTGAGTTTTTGATACTCCTATGATGATCTTTCTCAACAAGTATTTTATTCTATTGTTGTTTTTTGAATAACATATTGGGCAAATACAAAATTGTGTACTTCTACAGGATAGTTAACACAAAATTGAAGCATCAAACAAGACTTGATCAAGTTGCAGGTGGAACGTGCACTCAAATAGTAAGTAATGTAGAATAACAAAATAAGTAATCTGTTGTGTCTACATTTTGTTATTTTATGAGATTACATCCATGTTCTATATTCATAGAATGGTGCAAAATTGAAATTTACAATTCAATAAAAGTACTGACGGGTGTTGTTCCTTGCACCCTCAATCAACAACTTGCCTCCATTTTATTTTGATTTACAAACTACTATATTATTTGAATATCTTTCTTTCTTGCCACAATAGGAAAGAGTTTGAGGTGGAAGACTACAATAATAGAAGTGTTTCAATTTGGTATACTATACTAAAACATCATTTCATAACTAAGTTTTCAATTTCTATATATAATTAGGTTATAGATCATCTAAGTGAAGAAGCATCACGTCAGACAATCCAAGTGAAGAAGGTAATGGGGATGCAATCAATAGATTGTGGTCGAACTTGAAAAGAAAAGGCGATGGAAAATGTTATTGTCCCTGCAATAATTGTAAGGGCTTAAACATTAGAAGATTGCTAATCAAAATAGCTAAGAGACATTGTAGGGATAATGGTCACATTGAAGGAGGCTTTGATTATCATGAATTGGTAAGTTTTTCATTATTTATTTAACAATTAAAATATATATGAAATACACTTGATGATGAGATCATTATCATGATTTATTTGTGTTCATTTTAATATAGGTCTACCTCCCTAGGGGAGTATGTGATATGGACCATGGAGGTGCAAATATTGAGAATATGGCTTTGGAAGTGGAGGATCATGGAGGTGCAAATATTGAAGTTGAAGATCATGATCCTATGGAAGATGACTATGATGCACCAGATGATGGTACTAATACATTGCTCCATGACACATTTGGTATTGGCACAACTGATGATGATGATCAGGATGATGTTGATGTCATCCATGATATACCTCTACTTGATAAGGCAGCCACGCCCTTTACGAAGACTCCCAAACAACTCTTCTCTCTGTTGTATTGTTGTTGTTGAACTTGAAGGTTATGAATGGTTTATCCAACACAGTAATGTCACATATGCTACGGTATGTCATATATGTCATTATAGTAATTAAATGGTGAAATGTGTACCATAAATATTGTTAATATTAACAACATATATTTTTTTCTACAGATTGATAGGTGAGTTCTTGTTACCACCATCGAATATTCTCCCTCACTCATACCGAGAATTATGTGCCACTATGAAAGATATTGGAATAGAGTATCAAGCAATAGATGCTTGTCCCAATGATCATATTATTTATCATAAAGAACATGAATTTGCAATAGAATGCCCTGAATGTCATATGAGTAGATATCGAACAGATCAAATAACAAAAAAGGTGTCTCACAAGGTTCTTCATTACATCCCCATTATACCACATTTGCAAAGATTATTTAGGTGTAATAGCTTGGCACAATTTATGGATTACCATGCACACAATAGGAGTCAAGATGACATTATTTGAATGCCTATGGATGGTTCTATATTTAAGGACATAGAGGAAAAGTGGCCACACTTTATCGAAGAACCTCGAAATCTCAAGATTTCAGTGGCAACAGATGGTGTCAATCCATTTGGAGAGCTAAGATCTGTTTGCACTATTTGGCCTATTTTTATCATCAATAATAACATTCCTCCATGGATGTCAATAAAGAGGGAGCACATTATGTTGGCAATGATTGTTCTAGGTATTTGATCATTTAATAGTTATTTGCATGTAATTATAAATCTTGTAGTAAAATGGTCACAATAATTATGTAATGTTGTTCATTCAACCAGGTAAATGCCAAGTTAAAGATATGAATGTTTATATTGAGCCTCTTATCGATGAGTTGGTGGATTTATGGAAAGGTGTCACTATGTATGACATCTCTAGACCAATAGGAGATAGACAATTTCAATTCCATGCAATGCTTGTATGGACAATACATGATGCCCCAGGGCTAACACATTTTTCTGGTATCTTATGGTGAATTCAAGTTGCACATGATAATTTTAAAAATAAAAATTAACATATTTAATCCAATTGTATCATTACCTTGTAGGTCTTCAAACAAAGGGAAAATTTGCATGTCCAGTTTGTGGTCCAAAGATGAAATCTCGTTATTCAAAAAGTTTAGGAAAGAAGGTGTTTGATGAGTATAGGTACTTTCTCCACAAAAATCGTAACTATCGAATTACCGAAAAATATATTTTCAATGGGAAAGAAGAGACTACATCTAAGCCATGGAGAATGACACCTCATTTATGGAAGTTGGAATATAATAGAATTAATCGTCAAGGTAATACCATTCTACCTAATGGTTTATGTTTGAAATTTGTATATTTTTATTGTGTTTTGTTTGCTAATTATGTGATTGATGATCATGAATGTCGTCAAGGAAACACTACTAAGCACCTTCCAAAGGGACTAAAGAGTTATCCCAGACAATTTAGTAGGTTGCCCTACTATGATCAGCTGCTTGATGTGCATTTGTTTGATACTATGCATATTGGAAAGAATGTAATGGAAACATTGTGGAAGATATTGGATGGAAGGCGTGACAAAGAAAAAATTGTCAAAATTTGTAGCGACATTCATGAATCCAATCATGCAATGAAAAATTTTATTGAATCAAATAGAAATGGAGAACAGATTAATGTGAGTGCCCTTCCTTGGTTATTAACAGAACAAGGTGATGCCATAAAAGAAGTCATATGAAAAATTTGATTTCCCACAGGATTTACTGCAAACATAAGCAGTACCATATCAAAGAAAGGTGAATTTGGGCCAGGGTTGAAAATGCATGATTGGCATACCTTCATTAAGGTAAGTCATGTTCTTTTGTATTTACAATATATTTGTAAACTACATGTACTTCTCATTGTATTATATGAGAAAAGAATGACATGATTATTTTTATAATTGTTGCAGTATGTGCTACCCCTATCTCTCCCAGAGAACTTCGACAATAACATCAAACAAGTGATAGATGATCTTGGAAAATACATGAGGTAAGCAATGATATCTGTTCAATTTGTTGCATATATATATATATACATATATATATATATATATATATATATATATATATATATATATATATATATATATATATATATATATATATATATATATATATATATATATATATATATATATATATATATATATATGTATATATATATATATATATATATATGTATATATATATATATGTATATGTATATATATGTATATATATGTATATGTATATATATGTATATATATATATATGTATATGTATATATATATATATATATATGTATATGTATATATATATATATATATATATATATGTATATATATATATATATGTATATATATATATATATATATACACTAATACATTTGGGGTGAAATTGCGACGGCAATTTGCGACGACAGGCAAATGTCATGCGATTTTGGCTTTTTTTTTTCAAATATAGCCCGACACCGTCGCAATTGCGATGGCAATACATTTGGCAACGTCACAAATTGCGACGTTGTCGGGATATAAGGACAAAAAAAAAAAAGGAACGTTGTCATTTGTGTTTTCAACAGCGTCGTAACCCTCTGCGAAATCACATCAGGATATAAGGGCAAAAAAAACAAGAACGTTGTCATTTATGTTTTCAACAGCGCCGTAACCCTCCGCGAAATCACATTGGGATATAAGGGCAAAAAAAACAAGAACGTTGTCATTTGTGTTTTCAACAGCACCGTAACCCTCCATGAAATCATAGCTACAATTTTTGAGTACGTTGGGTTTATTTTTCTTTTGTCATTATTATGTAATCTGGTATTCAGTTGTTAAAGAGCTAAAATACCCAGAAATGAGGACATATCTATGTTGAATTTATTGTTAGCGACTTTGGTTATTTATAAGTTTAATTTTATTTGTTCATCTTTCAAGCACAAACATTTTGTGGACCGTAACATCTTCATTGTTTCAGGTATGCAGTGAAACAGCCCTAACTTGCAATTGCGATGTTGTCAGGATATAAGGGCAAAAAAAAAAAGGAACGTTGTCATTTGTGTTTTCAACAGTACCGTAACCCTCCGCGAAATCACATCGGGATATAAGGGCAAAAAAAACAAGAACGTTGTCATTTGTGTTTTCAACAACGCCGAGAGAGATTCCCTCCGTGAAATCACAGCTACAATTTCTGAGTACGTTGGGTTTATTTTTCTTTTGTCATTATTATGTAATCTGGTATTCAGCTGTTACATAGCTAAAATACCCAGAAATGAGGACATATCTGTGTTGAATTTATTGTTAGCAGCTTTGGTTATTTAGAAGTTTAATTTTATTTGTTCATCTTTCAAGTACAAATGTTTTGTGGACTGTAATGTCTTCATTGTTTCGGGTATGCAATGAAACAGCCCTAACTTGTGACTACCTTCACGGTACTTGTGTACATTATCATGTTGTCTTTACATTGACTGTCCTCATTCAAGTGGCAATTACACAAGGGACAGTCACTGTGAGATGTCCTCATTTGTGACAAGGACAGTCACACATGAGGACATCTCATAGTGACTGTCCCTTGTGTAATTGCCACTTGAATGTATTGCTATTGAACCACATTAATGCTTTTCTTCTTCAACAAATGAGGAAAGTCACTGTAAAGACAACATGATAATGTACACAATTACCAAAAAATGATCTTGTTAATTGATGTAACACTTTGTCTTGCTCACTCCCTATCCTTCACTAGGGTCTCTTTAGGCCAATGTTTTGACTTGATAGGGTACTTAACTATCCCTACACTCTTTAGGTATCTCTACCCAAGATCCCACTCCTTCAACTAGTGCACACCAACAAGAAATACAATGAACTCTGCTCAATACCAATCTAGCTACAAGGACACTCCTAGTCTTGTCTTCACAAATTGAAACACATTCAACTAGAACTTTACTCCATGGAGAGGCTGGCCACTAGGACCTATATTGGTTTCAATATTACTCCTTCACCTATACTTTTCATCAGTACTTCAATCCGGTTCATCAAACCATGCCAATTGCACCCAAAAATAGGCTGCTAGCAATTAGGCCTTTGTCAAGCCTTTTTGTTTATATTAAGCCACCTAAAGGGCTTAGGATTCAGATGCCCTTTATTGAGAACTCCAAGATATCTAAGGTCTTCTCCTCCTAGATTTTTTGTACACCAACTGCTACAGCCATGCCTGAAAACAAGTATTTTGACACAACTTGGACAGTCTGACTAAGAGTTTGTTTTCTTAGCAGCCAAAGAAACTCACCCAATCTTCTAATTTGACTTGGGGCTTCTTTAGATGTGTGTCTACCTCTCCATGAGATTTTAGTTGAAGCAACCAATGCATTCAACTTGTTGTAATCTTCTTGTAATGATTTGTCATCCCTAACTGTGCTCAAATGACTCACCTAGGACATCATTGTAAACATAGAAAATGAGCTTCCCAGGGCCCCTCCTTCCAAACATATAGTACATGGAGTCTCCTCACCCATTCCAAGAGCCTGTACAAAATTGACAATGGAATGATGAGCTAAGACTCCATTTGTTCAACCTACCTGGTTCAAACCAATGATAGGGTACTTAACAAAAGAATTAACAAACTAGTTGGAATGCTTCAAAACTCAAAAAAAACACAACACAGAATAAAAAAACAACTTGTACTAACTTTTCCAATAGACACTGCGAGCTATCTAATCCATTAATCAACTGAAAACAAAGAAACAAAAAAACTCAAGAATTCACTAAAACCGTGTTACTCTACAAATCTTCTTAATTCCAAATGTTTTTCCCCCCAACCTTTTTCACAGATCGATGGAGGCCTCTTATAGTTGATCTGATGCCTAATTCAATGGTTTCATATAGTTACATAACCATCTTACTCAAAAATGCTCCCTTGCACAAATGTTGTCAATGTTGTGAATGACAACATTGACAACTTGTTACAACCTTTGGGATTTTGGTTCAAAACTTATTGTTCAAACACCATAAGACCCTAACCATGACTTAGTTAGGCTATTTAGACCTCACATAGGCCACTTCTACACTTCTTTGCCCAATTTGACCCCTAAATGCTTCATTCCCACTTTTGCCACAATATTGGTAACTTGGGTACAAATTGGCACTTGCCTTCACAAAGGTCACACATGAGGACATCTCACAGTGATCGATTGTCCCTTGTGTAATTGCCACTTGAATGTATTGCTATTGAACCACATTAATGCTTTTCTTCTTCAACAAATGAGGACAGTCACTCTAAAGACAACATGATAATGTACACTCACTGTAAGGACAGTCACAAATGAGGACATCTCACAGTGACTGTCCCTTGTGTAATTTCCGCTTGAATGTATTGATATTGAACCACATTAATGCTTTTCTTCTTCAACAAATGAGGACAGTCACTCTAAAGACAACATGATAATGTACACTCACTGTAAGGATAGTCACAAATGAGGACATCTCATAGTGACTGTCCCTTGTGTAATTGCTGCTTGAATTACACAAGGGACAGTCATTGTGAGATGTCCTCATTTGTGACAAGGACAGTCACACATGAGGACATCTCACAGTGATTGTCCCTTGTGTAATTTCCACTTGAATGTATTGCTATTGAACCACAATAATGCTTTTCTTCTTCAACAAATGAGGACAGTCACTCTAAAGACAACATGATAATGTACACTCATTGTAAGGACAGTCACAAATGAGGACATCTCACAGTGACTGTCCCTTGTGTAATTTATGCTTGAATTACATAAGGGACAGTCATTGTGAGATGTCCTCATTTGTGACAAGGATAGTCACACATGAGGACATCTCACAGTGATTGTCCCTTGTGTAATTGTCACTTGAATGTATTGCTATTGAACCACATTAATGCTTTTCTTCTTCAACAAATGAGGACAGTCACTCTAAAGACAACATGATAATGTACACTCACTATAAGGATAGTCACAAATGAGGACACCTCACAGTGACTGTCCCTTGTGTAATTGCCGCTTGAATTACACAAGGGACAGTCATTATGAGATGTCCTCATTTGTGACAAGGACAGTCACACATGAGGACATCTCACAGTGATTGTCTGTAATGTCCCCTTTTTGGCTAACTTGGAAAATAGGAACAATTACTCCACTTCTCAGACTTACTCTATCAGATACTTACAATTAAACTAAGTAATGGAGGTTACTTAAGATATCAACCGCTATTTCAGATTCAATCACAATATGTGTGCAAGATGATATTGATACCAATATGTTTAATAGCACTGTCGGATATAATGATATGAAATATGCTATGAATATGATGTTTCCTATCACTTATAGTGATAGTATAATGATGCTATGTCTGATATAAACAATATCGATATACAATCAATAAGTATTGCTTACAGCAATGTATTTGCTGTGTCTGATATGATGATGTAATTATGCAAATGTGTAATATCGCTATGAGTGATATGTTGCTATTTCAGATTCTGAATTATATGCTTGCAACTTCAAATATTGATGCTGTTTCTGACTATCCTTTCTATCTGTGCAATCATGGTGTTGTCTCTGATCTGCAATGATAAACTTGAAACCAAACTGTCAAAGGCAGATGCTCTATTGAGTATATCCAAATATGGATAAGTAAATAAAGTTCTAATGATGCCTTGAGTGACTGACGAGAATGCATTCTTATATTGTCTTTAACAAATGAAGAGATGCTATGAATGAGACGTGTCTTGTTTCTTCCTCCATGTCCCTTTGTTAATCACACCTTTCCATAATCTGACAGTTCACATAATATTATTTCATTATTTTTTGATCATAGATAACTCCCACATTGACTCAATATCAAATCTTTTTATGAAGGTAATCTTCCCTAATTGGTAGTGCAACCAGTAGTTAACATCCATTGTGTTTGTATTAGTTTGGTCTAACTATCATTAGTATTTAGTCAATCGATATTAACTCTTGCCTTATCCCATATTGTTATGATTATATCCAATCTTTCTACTCTGATATAAGTCGATATCATTTTCTGATAATTGTCCATTTATTGGTTGATTACTGGTAATGGAGTTTGATCTTCAAATTGACTTCCATTCCTGTTAATACTTAAGGATACATTGTACTTATTATCCATGACTGATGCCTCATTCATCAATAGCTTTTGATTTAATCACTGATGCTTTTGTGTTTCTACAAGATGTGGTTTATCTCAGACAATCGATAATCTTTCAATCCTTTAGTCGATATCCTCCTATGTGGTGTCTATTGATATAGATAGTAGAATTCAATCTAGTTTATGTTATTGTCATGATAACATAGGAAGTGATGGTGCATATTTGCTAGCGGGTCTTCATGTTTGATATTGCTTTATCAGATATGTCATTGTCTAAACTTGTGCAATTAATGATTATTTATAATATATGAATGGTTATCCTTCTTGCTTATCAATACATCTTCTGAAACACATAGCGACCTATCCCTTATTCATATCATGTTGATCTTGACTTCATAGTATTTGGTTCATTAATCATCCTCTCATGGTATCGATGTGTAATGACTAGTGATTGTTGTATCACTTCTTCATTCCTCATCGTGATAGATAATGCAGATGTTTAATGTAGATGTATATCGATTACAGATATTCGATATTGCTTTAAACGTTATTATTATTATTATTATTATTATTATTAATGTTATTGTTATTATTAAATATTATAATTAATGATGTTAGTAATATTAATAATATTATAATAAATATTATTATAGTGATAACATATTGTTTTATATTGAGAGGTTTATTAATATTATTTATATATTAAAATTATTATATCAATAATTGATTTAATATTATTACTTAATATATTATTATAATATAATATATATAATTTATTAATAATTATTTATTATTAATTTATATTATAATTATAATCATAATTATATTATTTATTAATATTTTAATATTATTTAATTAACATATTACTTATTATGCTAACTATATATTATTATTATCTTTTGATAATAATTATATATTATTGTTATATACCGTTAATAATAGATTATTATATATCATCTAATCATTTTATTATTATACTAAGTTCAATATGTCACGGCTCATGACATTGTCCCTTGTGTAATTGCCACTTGAATGTATTGCTATTGAACCACATTAATGCTTTTCTTCTTCAACAAATGAGGACAGTCACTCTAAAGACAACATGATAATGTACACTCATTGTAAGGACAGTCACAAATGAGGACATCTCACAGTGACTGTCCCTTGTGTAAATGCCACTTGAATTACACAAGGGATAGTCATTGTGAGATGTCCTCATTTGTGACAAGGACAGTCACACATGAGGACATCTCATAGTGATTGTCCCTTGTGTAATTGCCACTTGAATGTATTGCTATTGAACCACATTAATGATTTTCTTCTTCAACAAATGAGGACAGTCACTCTAAAGACACCATGATAATGTACACTCACTGTAAGGACAGTCACAAATGAGGACATCTCATAGTGACTGTCCCTTGTGTAATTGCCACTTGAATGTATTGCTATTCAGCCACATTAATGCTTTTCTTCTTCAACAAATGAGGATAGTCACTCTAAGGACAACATGATAATGTACACTCACTGTAAGTGTACATTATCATGTTGTATTACAAATGGACCTTATGTTGGTCGGGATATAAGTGTAAAAAAAAAAAGTTGTCATTTGTATTCAAGTGGCAATTACACAAGGGACAGTCACTGTAAAGGCAACATGATAATGTAGAGAAACGTTGTCATTTGTATTTTCAACAGTGCCGAGAGAGATTACCTCCGTGAAATCACAGCTACAATTTCTGAGTACGTTGGGTTTATTTTTCTTTTGTCATTATTATGTAATCTGGTATTCAACTGTTACAGAGCTAAAATACCCAGAAATGAGGACATATCTGTGTTGAATTTATTGTTAGCAGCTTTGGTTATTTAGAAGTTTAATTTTATTTGTTCATCTTTCAAGCACAAACATTTTGTGGACCGTAACATCTTCATTGTTTCGGGTATGCAATGAAACAGCCCTAACTTGCAACTACCTTCACGGTACTTGTGTACATTATCATGTTGTCTTTATAGTGACTGTCCTCATTCAAGTGGCAATTACACAAGGGACAGTCACTGTGAGATGTCCTCATTTGTGACAAGGACAGTCACACATGAGGACATCTCATAGTGACTATCCCTTGTGTAATTTCCACTTGAATGTATTGCTATTCAACCACATTTATGGGCCCATTTGGACCACAGCACACAGTAGCATCTACAGAGAACAATATCCCAGGTGTAACAAGTTGTAAGAATATACCAACAGTTCTAAGAAGTTCCCTAGCACATAGTAGCATCTACAAAGAAGAATATACAACATGAGGGCAGCCACTGTAAAGAAAACATGATAATGTACACTCATTGTATATGTACATTATCATGTTGTCTTTACAGTGACTATCCTCATTCAAGTGGAAATTACACAAGGGACAGTCACTGTGAGATGTCCTCATTTGTCACAAGGACAGTCACACATGAGGACATCTCACAGTGACTGTCCCTTGTGTAATTGCCACTTGAATGTATTGCTATTCAACCACATTTATGGGCCCGTTTGGACCGCGGCACATAGTAGCATCTACAGAGAAGAATATCCCAGGTGTAACAAGTTGTAAGAATATACCAATAGTTCTAAGAAGTTCCCTAGCACGTAGTAGCATCTACAGAGAAGAATATACAACATGAGGGCAGCCACTGTAAAGACAACATGATAATGTACACTCATTGTATGTGTACATTATCATGTTGTCTTTACAGTGACTGACCTCATTCAAGTGGAAATTACACAAGGGACAGTCACTGTGAGATGTCCTCATTTGTGACAAGGACAGTCACACATGAGGATATCTCACAGTGACTGTCCCTTGTGTAATTGCCACTTGAATGTATTGCTATTCAACCACATTTATGGGCCCGTTTTGACCACGGCACACAGTAGCATCTACAAAGAAGAATATCCCAGGTGTAACAAGTTGTAAGAATATACCAACAGTTCTAAGAAGTTCCCTAGCACATAGTAGCATCTTCTAATTGTCTATACCACTTCACAAGGTATTGTTTGCACACATTGTTTTTGGTTCTTTTGATGACCCTTGTTTTGAAATTGCTATTAGGCCTTGTAGCTTATATGTTTTGATTGCTGGAGAGCTTCTAAAGCTAAGCAAGAAGACCATTGCACGAGTTATAGCCGCGCGCTCAGGTTTGAAAATTGTATATTTTTTAATCTAATGTATATTTTAACTAGACTTTTAGCTTATTTTTGCTGTATATTTTAATCTAAAGGGAATCATGGATGTGAACTTGAAAGAATTTTGTACTTAGTTCTTATGGAGAGAATAGTAGTATTTTACGGTCTAATATCAAATAGAGTTTTCCAATTACAGAAAGTTAATGAATTCTAATAGCTTATATGTTTTGATTGCTGGAGAGTTTCTAGAGCTAAGCAAGAAGACCATTGCACGAGTTATAGCCGCGCGCTCAGGTTTGAAAATTGTATATATTTTAATCTAATGTATATTTTAATCCTTTTTCCATGTCATGTAATATGTCTTGCCTTGTAGCTTATATGTTTTGAAATTGCTGTTAGGCCTTGTAGCTTATATGTTTTGATTGCTAGAGAGCTTCTAGAGCTAAGCAAGAAGACCATTGCACTAGTCGTAGCCGCACGCTCAGGCATGAAAATTGTATATTTTTTAATCTAATGTATATTTTAACTAGACTTTTAAAATATTAAAGGATTTAACTAGGTCTAAGAAGATTTGTGTACTTTTGACAATTTTGCTTAGTCACTAAAAGTTGTAGACCGAAGTTTTCATAGCCCAATTTTTGCTTCCTGTGAAGAACGATCATGTCAGATAATATAAGTGAAGAACAAAATAGGGAGACAATCGCTAGATTGTGGTCTAACTTGAAAAGAAAAGGTGATGGAAAATGTTATTGTCCCTGCAAAATTTGTAAGGGCTTAAACCGTAGAAGACTGCTAATCAAAACAGTTAAGAGACATTGTAGGGAGAATGGTCACATTGAAGGGGGGCATGACTATCATCCACTGGTAAGTTGTTCATTATATCATTTTAACAATTTATATACATATGAAATCACTTGATGATGAGTTGAAGATCATGGTTTATTTATGTTAATCAATTTTATATAGGTTGATCTCCCCAGGGAAGTACATGATATGGAGGAACATGGGGGTGCGAATATCCAAGGTGAAGATAATGATCCCATGGAAGATGACGATCATGCGCCAGAAAACACAATTGAAGATGATGGTATAAATACATTGATCCATGACACATTTAGTCCAAGCGGATCTGATCATGATGATGATGATAGCCTCGATGTACCTCTACTTGAGAAGGCATACGAGCCCCTATACAAAGACTCCCAAACAACTCTTCTCTCTACTGTATTGTTGTTGTTGAACTTGAAGGTTATGAATGGTTTATCCAACATAACAATGTCACGTATGTTAAGGTATGTCATATATGTCTTTATAGTTAACAAAGGGTGAATAATGTACCACTAATATTGTTTATATTAACAACTTATATTTTTTGCTGTAGATTGATAGGCGAGTTTTTGTTACCACCATCAAATATTCTACCTCACTCATATCGAGAATTATCTACTATTATGAAAGATATTGGAATGGAGTATCAAGCAATACATGCTTGTCCCAATGATCATATTATATATTATAAAGAACATGAATTTGCAACACAATGCCCTGTATGTCATACGAGTAGATATCGAACAGATCGAATAACAAAAAAGGTGCCTCACAAGGTTCTTCGTTACATCCCCATTATTCCACGGATGCGACAATTATTCAGGTGTACTAGCTTGGCACAATTTATGGATTACCATGCACGCAATAGAAGTCGAGATGACATTATTTGAATCCTTGCGGATGGTTTGGCATTTATGCACATAGAGGAAAAGTGGCAACACTTCAAAGAAGAACCTCGTAATCTCAGGCTTTCATTGGCAGCGGATGGTGTCAATCCATTTGGAGAGATGAGATCTGTTTGCTCGGTGTGGCCTATTTTTGTTATCAACAATAACATTCCTCCGTGGATGTCAATAAAGAGGGAGCACATTATGTTGGCAATGATTGTTCCAGGTATTTTATCATTTGATAGTTATTAATTTACATGTACTTACAAATCTTACAGTAAAATGGTCACAATAATTATGTAATGTTACTGTTCATTCAAGTAGGTAAATATCAAGTTAAAGATATGAATGTATATATTGAGCCTCTTATTGATGAGTTGGTGGAGTTATGGAACGGTGTCACTATGTATGACGTGTCTAGACCAATAGGACAAAGACAATTTCAATTCCATGCAATACTTATATGGACAATACATGATGCCCCAGCGCTAACACATTTTTGTGGTATGTTATAGTGAATTCAAGTTGCGCATGATAATTCTAATTATAAAAATCAACATATTTAATAATCCAATTATATCATTATCTTGTAGGTCTTCAAACAAAGGGAAAATTTGCATGTCTAGTTTGTGGTCCAAAGATGAAATCTCGTCATTCAAAAAGTTTAGGAAAGCATGTGTTTGATGAGTACAAACACTTCCTCCACAGGAATCATAAGTATCAAATTATGGAAAAACATCTTTTCAATGGGAAAGAAGAGACTACATCAAAGCCACGAAGAATGACACCTCGCCTCTGGAAGTTGGAATATAATAGAATTAATCGTCGAGGTAATGTCGTTCCACTTAATGGTTTATGTTTGTAATTTATATATTTCTATTGTGATTTTTGTTTACTAATTATGTAATTGATGATCGTGAAGGTCGTCAAGGCACTACTGACAACCTTCCAAAGGGACTAAAAAGCTATCCCAGACAATTTAGTAGGTTGCCCTACTACGAGGACCTACAAATTGTGCATTTGTTTGATCTTATGCATGTTGGAAAGAATATAACAGAGACATTGTGGAAAATACTGGATGGAAGGCGTGACAAAGAAAAAATTGTCAAAATTTGTAATGACATTCATGAATCCAATCATGCACTAAAGAATTTCATTCACTCAAATAGCAATAGAGATCAGATTAATATAAGTGCCCTTCCTTGGTTATTAACGGAGCAGCAAAGTGATGCCATAAAAGAAGTCATACGAAAAATTTGATTTCCCACAGGATTTGCTGGGAACATAAGTAATCTCATATCAAAGAAAAGTGAATTTGGGCTAGGGCTCAAAACGCATGATTGGCATACTTTCATCAAGGTAAGTTATGTTCTTCTGTATTTACAATATATTCATAAACTACATGTACTATTCATTATGTTATGTTAGAAAATAATGAAATGATTGGTTTATAATTACTGCAGTACGTGCTACCTCTATCTCTCCCAGAGCACTTCAACAATAACATCAAACAAGTGATATATGATCTTGGAAAATACATGAGGTAAGCAGTAATATCTGTTCAATTTATTGTATATATTTATTATATTCGCGATTTGTTTTTCTTGCTATGTAATCTATTGTATATTATTTTGTAAAGTCTCATATTTATATATTTTTTGTGACTTGAATCTCTTAATGTAGGTGGTTGTCATCTAAAGAAATCCATAAAGAAGATATAAACTATTGGAAGAGAAGAATTCCTCATTTACTGTGTGAAATGAAAAAGTGTCTACCTCCAACTTTTTTCAATGCACAAGAACACTACCTCATACACCAAGTTAAGGAGATTGAATTGTGTGGACCTGCACACACTAGGTCAATGTGGATGGTTGAGAGGCACTTGAAATCTTTGAAGGCTTTGGTTCGACAAAGAGCACATCCTGAGGGTTCTATGGTAGAGGGATACATGGTATACCAGACTATGGTGTACATTACTGAATATCTTCCTAAGTTTGCTTCAAATATCCATGCAGATCGCATTTGAGATCTCGACCCTTTTAAAAAATTCAAAGGGGAGTACTTGATGGGGAAAGGTAGATTGAGGAAAGTGACAGGTAATAAATTATAAGATGTTATTGTAATAAATTATTTCTTAATCTTCAAAATAAATCGGTTGTAAGTCGTCTATTTTTTTTTTGTACAGTTGCTCGAGAGTGGGATGCACTAAATTTGTATATTGCAAACAATCTTGATTGGATGACGGTATGGATTGAACGATGTCAACATTCTGGTCACACATTAACATGGGAAGGTGTATCTTCATTGGTTAAAGAAGCTCATCGTAATGGAGATTCTAATGTTACGCAAAGGGAAATAGATTTAGCATATGGTTTAAGAGATTTCCAAGTACGTACAAAATTATTAATCACCCGTATGTTTATCAACTCATGATATAATAATTTTGACATGTTTCACATATTATTGCAGGTTAAACACCACAAGGGTATGTTCTGTAATGGTCAAAAATTTTGTGTCAAAGTGTTGGATGACATGAAGAAAACTTGTGATTCTGGAATAACTGCAATCTTTCAAGTGACTAATATTTCATCTAGAAATGACTTAGATCCTCAAGAGTCTAAAAATCAATACTATGGCATTTTGGATGATATACTTGAGTGCGACTTTAGTTCCTTCAAATTAGTACTCTTCATTGTCAAATGGTACAGGCTACGACTTAATCCAAATGATCCTAATAGAACTGTTATTGAACATAATAATGGATTTACAATGGTTAATACAAGGTCGTTTAAGCCAGTTGGGGATGAGCCCTATGTTCTTCCAAGCCAATGTGAGCAGGTATTTTACTCAGAGGTTTCACATAAACTGGGTTGGTCATTTGTTGTTAGACATGAACCGAGAGGAAGGCCGATAAAGTATAATGCGATGGAAGAAGAAGATACTGAAGAAGTAGAAGATGATGTAGATGATGATCACGATCGACAATTATTGGATGATGTTCCTGAGACAAATTTTCATGAAGAAGAAGAAGATGATGATGATGATGCTGCTACTAATGATGATGATGAAGATGATGTTGATGTTGATGATGATGATGTTGATGATGACGACAACGATGACAACGATGACAATGATGATGACGATGATGACGAGGATGATGATGATGATGATGATGATGATGATGATGATGATGATGATGATGATGATGATGATGATGATGATGATGATGATGATGAGGATGATGATGATGAAATTTAAAGGTATGCCATCAATCCTTAATGTATTTAATATTCATTTCTTGATAGAAATATATTTGTCTTAAATGGTTACATAGTTTATTCATTAGCTATTTAAAAGCTACAAGTTTCAACTACAAATAGAATACTGCTAATGTGTTATAATGTGTACGTGTTATAATGTGTTATAATGTGTAATGTGAGCCTGATTTAAGTGTTATAATGTGTACATTTTAATGTTTTTAATTTTTATGTGATGCTTATGATGGATGTGATTATGATTATGATGTGATTATGCTCACGATAATTGAATTACATTTGCAAGAAATTGAACCCCTTTCAAGAGCATCCCGCACAGTCTCATGGATCGACAGGTATAAGTCAATACACCTTATAGAAAGTCTATTTAATACACTTATCAATAGTAAGATTGATGTCTTCTAAGATCTCTCCCATTTTCAGGTACCAGCAAATAGGTATTTGTCAGAAGTGTCTTCCTCGACTGAGGGAAATATAGGAATAGAAGAGGAAAGTGAGACATGCAGTTTATCTAGAATAGGGAGATTAACTAGAGGTCAAAGGACTAGAAGGAAATTCAATAAACACATGAAATTTTTCCTTGCTCAAGGGGGGTCATGTTCTTATGATGATGAGATGAAAGGCGACATCGAGGTGCCCTTGAGGTACCAACATCTACAGAAACATTGGGTACCCAAGGAACTTCCTCCAATAAACACTGATTTTTGTGTTAATGAGAGGATATATTGCATAGCACCATCATCATTACATGGTTTGGGCCTATTTTCTATGGATGGCATAAAGGTGTCTTACAACAAAGTTTCTAAATTGATGGAGTATGTTGGACCATGTTACGATTACAAAAGTTGGATGCATATTGTTCAATATAAAAAAAGTATGCGTAGGTATGCACTCTCGGCAAATTATATACAACAGCAAGACAATAATCAAAGTAAAAGTGTGGCTATATACATTGATGGAAGGCCAAAAGCAACAGGGAATATTGCGGGTTTTATAAATCGTACACGACCTGGGTCAACTATAAAGCAACCCAATTGCATATTTGAGGCGCACGAGGGAAATCGTGTATTCATCTGTGCGATAAAATCAATACGTGCAGGGGAAGAGCTGCTTATTGATTACAATTTGAACTGCATAGATACAAACGAGGCTACTATCATGGGGGTGGTACATACTATTAAACCAACTTCTAATCAATGACTCCAACATACCATTTAGTTATTAAATTTTTGGCTAACATTTTTATACTTGATCTTTGACACAGGGGCACAATATGGAGCAACCGCCCGAAGGTGATGGTGACGATATTCCTAGCTTATCTACACATGAGCAGGTAAAACTCATTGTAATTGTGCAAACTAGATAGAAGCAAAATGTTATTTTTTTTAATGTTATTTTCTTCATTGTTTTGGAGTAATTTTGATAATACTAATACTATTGTTGTCACAGAGGGCCGGTGGTCGGAGAGAGGGAAAGCAACCTGCAGTCCCTCAAGAGTCCCCCCTTGTGGATCCTTTTTTTATTGATTTAGCAGAGACCGATGACCCGATCGGTTCCATTAAAAAGTTGCTAAAGAAAATTGGGAAAGAACTTCTACGTTTGGTATCCATACATCCTCAGACTCAGGAAATAAAAGACAGGGCAGCTGAGTTGTTGCGCACTTCTGAAAACTTTAAAGTAAGTATTAATGAAATTTTTAATTATTACAAGAGTTCAATAATGGTTTTTATGTTATGCTCTTTTATGACATTAATTAAAATATGGATGCATTGTCTTTACAGAGTTATTTGCGTAATTTTGAACCCCATTCCCATGATGAGGCCGGTACTGCAAGTGGTTCAGGTAGATCGCATGTTCCATTCCCCACTTGTGTTTTCCACTGAATATATATAGGAATGATCATAATCATTGACAATACATGCTCGAACGATCTTCTTTTTAATGCTCTAACAATCTTGTCCATGCTAGTCCACGCGTTCTATATTTATGCATGCTCTAACAATTTTATTCTTCAGCTCCTTTCCATGATGATATGACAACGTCACCTCCATCTAGGACAGCCACAAATGTCTTGCCGACTACCATGTCAACAACACACAGCCTAAATGCACCAACTGTTGCACCATCTACTGGTACACAAATCCCTCTTTTTCTCTCTTTTGTTATGTGTTTAAGTGTTATGTGTTTACGATGTAGATCCCTTGATTGTGTTTGTGCCATGGGTGCTCTGCACCAATTTATTTCCCTTGAAGTATTATTTCTTGGAGGCATTTGATAATGGTTTTCATTTTTTGCAATAGGAGATGCAACATCATTTCTTGGATGTTCCCGTGTTCCTAGTACGGGAACGGTGAAGGATTGCGTATTGATCATCAGCGAAGATGAAGGCATTCCCTTAAAAGTAGCCAAAGTTCCAGGTACTTTAAAGTTATTATTATTCTATAGTGATATAATAGTAATTTAGTTTTTGATCACTCTTCATCGACTAATGATCCCATGATTATTTTGTAGGGAATGATATTTTTTGGCGAAAACTTGGTGACGAGTGTTTGTGGATATTCGGGCCCACCCTACGTACATGGTGGAACATCATATCCTAACTAAAACCCCAAACCACTATTTTGATTTCATATCATTGCTAGAATAGTTTTCCTTTTCATCAATTTCTTGAACTATATTAAAGGTAGCTTCTCTTCATTTATGAGTCTAACATGTTTTTTTTTACTTAAAAGGTGGAATAACTAAGATAAAAAGTTGAAGGATGATCTTGTACATAGTATGACCCAACTTTTTGGACCTTGTGCATTCAAGAGAAACAAGCTCCTTGAAAGAGCTGGTTTATGTTTGAAGTATATTAGGGACCAGTACAGGAAATATTTAGAGGTTAACCCAAGGCACGAGCGTCCGCCCTGTGTTCTTGAGGCTGAGTGGCAGGCTTTGATTTTGGATGGAAAGTATAAAGCCGACATGAAAAAAGGAATTACACCAGTAGAGAGTAGAGCAAGGTATGTGATACTTTTGAGAATGTAATTATGTACTAATTAACCTCTAAATTTTTCCTGTAATTATGTACTAATTAACCTCTAAATTTTTCCTGTACTGGTCTCTAACATATTTCAAACTTTTCATAGATTGCCTGACACATCAAAGGCAACAAAGGCAAGATTAGAAAAGCACGGGACACACAAGCTCGGCTCTGGTGGTTTTTCCAAACTTCAAGCACGAGTTGTAAGTATTAGTAAATGAAAACTTGTATCAATTTTTTAATATATTGCAAGGAAATTTTTTTTGATCAAACAATGCAAGTAAAATTCACCATACCAAGCAAAAATGTAGGGGTCAGAGTTCAATAGATGCCTCACAGAAGAGGACAATAGAATTGGCTTCCAACAAGGCTATAGAGCCGTGGCTGAACGGCTACGAGCTGAAATCAGTGTGCAAGGTTCAAATAATGATGCATCTGACCCACAGGTAAATAAGCTAAATGAAATTTATTTCAAATTGAATACTTTACCAATTAGTCTATTTGATGTTAAGTTCTAATATAAACTGAGTATATCTGTTTTAAGAAAGCAATGATAACAATGTGTAGGATATTGGAATGCAGCCTGACAATCCTTCTACACAATCTATGCATAATGAAGGTTCGCATGATGTGCATCCTAGTGGTGGAGGTATACATTTGCTATTAAAATTTTTATATGTAATTACAATTGGTGTTTGGATTAATGTAACATTTTGTATAGCAACTGTAGAGGATCGAGGGGTCGGTGCTCATGAGCATGTTGAGGTTGAGTCTAGACAAAATGATGTGGCCAGATCAGGTAATTAAAGAGCGCCACAGTTATGTTCTTTAAAATAATTAAATACTTGTAACAATTATAATTAAATATTTTAAATTTAACTCTTTTATTTGTTATTGTAGAGGACCCCCCTTTGCAACAGCATAGGAATTTGAGATCATCAAGAACAGAGAACAAAACAACTGATGAGGGGGGTATTGATGATAACACTGATGCTCCTCTTAGAGCTTACATAGAAAAAAAAAATTAGAAAGAGAAAAAAGAAATGATTGTCATCTAAATACCTTAATTGATAATGACTGAATTTTATGTCTCAATGAATTTAATTATGTGCTAATGAATGTTCATGAATTATGTGTTTATTTTCATATTGATGAGTGTTGCGTGTTAACGAATCTAATGTGTTAATGAATGTTATCATGTGATATTGATTGAATGTTACATTTTATTAATAATTGAAAGAATGAATGAATGTTAGATGTTAACGGGGAATGTAGAGTGATGTTAGGGGGAGGGGGGTGGGGCCAAATGAGCTTCCACCTTCACGTGGTTGGCCCTGTTTAGTAGAGAATATTAAACTATATTCTCGAAACAAAGTGAAGCTCAATAAGATACTAAATGAGTCAAAATGGTTATCAAGGTCCTCTATCCATAAGATACTTGTAGTCAAAATGGTTATTAATAAGATACTTGTAGTCAAAATGGTTATCTAGGTCCTCTATCCATTCCATAAGTTCCTCACCATTCAAACTTCCTCCATAACAAGGAATGTGCTCTAGGTTAGTCATGAAGCCTAGCATGGACTCTCTGTCAAATAGAGCCACTATTTCAGAGCCTTTTCTGTGCATTTCCTTCAAGCACTGTAAAGTGTACGGATGTGAAAGGGAGGGAAGACCAGTGTGGAAGTTAGAGTATTTATATCTTATGCTTTGAGAGTTTATTTGGTAGATTCAAGACACCTTATATCAAAGTTATTCCTTTTTCTTATCTGTTGTTCTGTCAAACCCTCATTTTTTGGGTTATTGCATTCAAATGGCCTTAACTTGCAAATAAACCATAGGATATCCTCTATTCTTTGTAAAATGCAAGTTAAGGGGGTTTATTTTCATATTTTAAAAGCTTTGGAACAGGATACTAAGCCAGAGAATTTCGAGAGCAAGCCCTAGGTCAAGAATCTCAATGTTCTTGACTAGGAGTTGATGGATTATGCAAGATCAGAGGGTAGCGGCAAGTAAAGGACCTCAAACCTTGTTGAATCTAGATCTTTAGAGCATGGTGGACATCTTCAAACTCTGATCTTGGTTTCATGCACCCATTTTCAATGCCTTGTTTTGGAACCCACACCCAAAGGCATGCATTAGGTCTGCGGACTCAATAAGGACATTGATATGCTGGAGTGGAGTCAGGGTCTAGGAGTTGGAGGATTGTTAGAACATCAAAAAGGGTACTCAAAAAACATATAAGTTCATAAGGTCCTTTGTCAAATTGAAGAGTTATTGCTGCAGAACAGGTTTTGGAGACCTATTAGAGTCACTAGGTCTATTTGTGATTTTGATGTCTTGGGTTGTTTGGAACACAACCAATGCATGATTCTACATGTTTTAGGGAATCTTAAGAGTTTTCAAATGTTTGATTGGGTTGGCAAAGCCTAGGATCAATAAAGTCTCTTTTGGTAGAAAATCAGGGAACTTGTCCCTAAAAGGAAATTTGGTCGTGGTTGGGATTGAGTCAATAAGGTGTTAGAAGTATCTTGAAACCTTTGAAGTCCCTCTAGTACAGAGATTTTAAACTGGTCTGATAGAATCAGAGGCTAAATTGCTTAGGTGTAACATTTTGGTGTCTTGAAGTGGGTTGGGGCTTAAGACCAAGTTTCTTGCTGACCACTTTGCATCACATTGTCTTGCATGAAATTAGTCATTCTGTATACACTGGTCTAGTGTTGTCAATAGACCCAAATAGTTCAAAGATACTCCAACCAATCAGATGTTTTATGGGGTGCATTTTTGTGTTAGGTAGAAAGGATTCTTCATACAGGTGAAAGTCTCGAACCTTTCCCCACTCCCAAAAAAATATCACTTGTACTGTTATGAGCAGTCATGAGGACTAGACAGATACATTATAATATATGTAATTGCCACTTGAATGCATTGCTATTAAACCACATTTATGGGCCCGTTTGGACCACGGCACACAGTAGCATCTACAGAGAAGAATATCCCAGGTGTAACAAGCTCTAAGAATATACCAATAGTTCTAAGAAGTTCCCTAGCACACAGTAGCATCTACAGAGAAGAATATACAACATGAGGGCAGTCACTGTAAAGACAACATGATAATGTACACTCATTGTATGTGTACATTATCATGTTGTCTTTACAGTGACTGTCCTCATTCAAGTGGCAATTACACAAGGGACAGTCACTGTGAGATGTCCTCATTTGTGACAAGGACAGTCACACATGAGGACATCTCACAGTCACTGTCCCTTGTGTAATTTCCACTTGAATGTATTGTTATTCAACCACATTTATGGGCCCGTTTGGACCACGACACACAGTAGCATCTACAGAGAAGAAGTTTGGTATGCAATGGTCTTGAAACCTCCTGAGAAATTCTTGGTATGCATTTGTGTGGTGCAAAAGCTTCGTTGAAAGAGAAAAAGAAGAAAAGAATAGAAATGATTTTTTTTCTTTTTATGTCATATACTGTAACCAGCTACTTATAACTTGCAAAAATTATTATAACCATTTGAAATTGAAACTTAGTTTAATGTGAAACTGAGAACTGCTTTATTAGAGCTTTCTGTGATTTAGATTCAGACATCAAGAACATTGTTTGCCTAATATTGTGATTAATGTTTATTTATTAATATCTCATACTAACAAACAATTGATAATTGTAGGGAAAACATCATTGGGGGTCTTTGAGGATCCACCAGAAGCCAAGGAGAAAATGTATTCAAATGCTAAAGATGGTGTAACAGTCCTTACAGCTGTTGAACCTTGCTGTGTAGATCATCTTTGATTCTCCAAGTTCAACAGTACTGTGGTATTCCTTTGGATACTTCTAATGGTAAATTTCAGACATCAAGTTCTTTTTGTATGAAACTACTACATTTGTAATCTGTAGTTTTAAACTTTTAGTTTATAAATGTTCATCAGCTTTAGTTCGTATGCTGCCATTTCAAGTATGATTAATGAAGTTACCTTTATCACAGGATGAAAGTGAGCAGTCAGCATACTGGTACGAAGCTGGCAGCATTGATACGGTGACTAGGGCATCGTTTAATGGTGGTATTGTGTTTTCCTGTGTTTAGGGCATCGGCCTTTTGAAGCATTGCCTTCATCTTTCTTAAGTCTGAGTTTTAAGTTTGTTTATCTCTCTCCGCACTGTTGAAAATACAAATGACAACGTTCTTGTTTGTTTTGCCCTTATATCCCGATGTGATTTCACGGACGGTTACGGCGCTGTTGAAAACATAAATGAAAACACAAATCCCTTGTGTAATTGCCACTTGAAGGAGGACAGTCACTGTAAAGACAACATGATAATGTACACTTATAGTGAGTGTACATTATCATGTTGTCTTTAGAGTGACTATCCTCATTTGTTGAAGAAGAAAAGCATTAATGTGGCTAAATAGCAATACATTCAAGTGGCAATCACACAAGGGACAGTCACTGTGAGATGTCCTCATTTGTGACTATCCTTACAGTGAGTGTACATTATCATGTTGTCTTTAGAGTGACTGTCCTCATTTGTTGAAGAAGAAAAGCATTAATGTGGTTCAATAGCAATACATTCAAGTGGCAATTACACAAGGGACAATCGATCACTGTGAGATGTCCTCATGTGTGACTATCCTTGTCACAAATGAGGAAATCTCACAATGACTGTCCCTTCTGTAATTGCAACTTGAATGAGGACAGTCACTGTAAAGACAACATGATAATGTACACATACAATGAGTGTACATTATCATGTTGTCTTTACAGTGGCTGCCCTCATGTTGTATATTCTTCTCTGTAGATACTACTATGTGCTAGGGAACTTCTTAGAACTGTTGGTATATTCTTACAACTTGTTACACCTGGGATATTCTTCTTTGTAGATGCTATTGTGTGCCGTGGTCCAAACAGGCCCATAGATGTGGTTGAATAGAAATACATTCAAGTGGCAATTACACAAGGGACAGTCACTATGAGATGTCCTCATGTGTGACTGTCCTTGTCACAAATGAGGACATCTCACAGTGACTGTCCCTTGTGTAATTGCCACTTGAAGGAAAAAAGCATTAATGTGGTTCAATAGCAATGTATTCAAGTGGCAATTACACAAGGGATAATCACTCTAAGATTTCCTCATTTGTGACTATCCTTATAGTGAGTGTACATTATCATGTTGTCTTTACAGTGACTGTCCTCATTTGTTGAAGGAAAAAAGCATTAATGTGGTTCAATAGTGATGCAAAGTAGTCAGCAAGAAACTTGGATCTATGTCCCAACCCACTTCAAGACACCAAAATGACTCAACCAATCAATTAGGCTCTGATTTCTATAGGTTAATGTTTAAACTCTGCAAAGTAATGAATTTGAAGGTTTCAAGGATCACACAACAACTTATGGACTCAATCCCATTCAATAACAAATTTCCTTTTAGGGACAAGTTCCCTGATTTTCTATCAAAAGAGACTTTTAAGGTTCTAGATCTTACTTCCTGCAGCAAAACTTAGAAACCCCTTAGATATCACTATTACAACTTCCAGGCAAATTTTATCATCCAACCACCATCCGTACAGCCATACAGAGTTCATTTTTCACCAGAAATGCACTAAAACAGGGTTATTTTTATTTTTTATGAAAGCAAAATGATTACAATACTGGTTCTCTGTCTGTCTTCGACCATTTGAAGCCTAAAATAGGCTCTCCAAACGTTGGTTCAACCATCTAGGTGGTTAGAACAGTTTATCCAACAAATGTCAACTTTGCTAAGCAACTTTTAAAGTTGCATTACAACTTTGCAAACAACTTTGCCGAGAAGGTTAAAAATGTGTTGTGAAACTTTAGGAACCTTATTAAAGTTATTTTGGACCTTCAAACTTCTTAACAACATCTAAAAGACACCTAATAAACACTTACTATGCTCATTTCATCCAAGGACTCAAAAGATGCCCAAGGTTTATAAGTCACCAAGGGGTCTTGTGTCCAACAAGTGGATGTTTATAAGGAGATAAAATCAATCCTTAATATTTATTACAAACCAAGAAAACATCTAAAACTCCTATTCTAATTTATTGTCATTCAAAAAGACTCTGATTTGTCATTCAAAAATACTCTGATTTGTCAATCAAAAGGACCTTTCACTAGTCAATCCTTCAAAGCTCCAAGGTGAAAATCTTATGTTCCAATTGATAGGATTTGACTCCTTGGCTTCATGGCAACTTCCTTCAATCATGGTGTCTTTGGCTTGCATTAGGGATGCCCCTGCATCAAATAGCAATGCATTCAAGTGGCAATTACACAAGGGACAGTACATGCCCATTAAAGTTGGTGTTTTGTTATCCAGCATGACAATGGAGACAACATACTCTGTGTCAATTTTACTGATCAAATTTCCCTCCGCCAGGCAAAGCAACAATCTGGGTATGATAAGGTGAAATGTTGTAGTCCTTTTGGGTATGATAACAGTTCCAGTTTCCAATAAGATGGTTCATTTTTATAATCTAGCTTCAATTTCTCTTGTGAAAATCTTTTTTTCATTTTATGGGTGGTAAAATATAATTATTATGCTAGAGGTGTGTACTTATGGATGATAATGAAACAAAATGATAAGATTTAAGACTCTTGTTTTTTTTTTAAATAGCAATTTAAGTTTCCTTCTATTATAAATTACTATTTTTCTATTTTTTAATGTATCTTTCCAGATCTTTTATATCAATTTTATTTATGAAATATAAATATATTAATAATATTTTAGTGTTTTTAGGATTAGTTTATATCAATTCTATGTATCATCATTCGTCATTCAATTGTCAGTATTATTAATTTAGACTGTGCAATTGTAGAACTACTCGAATATGGGTTGGATGGATACTCAAGCAGGGGAACCCTCCTCAAATATCTCAAGCAGTGAACTTGGAAAAATGTGTCCTAAAGGAACCCTTTCCATCAGAGAGATAAAAGTACAAACAAGTAAAAGAAGCAGGCTCTGCAAATATGTTTTTGAGAAGAAAAATGATAGATTATTTGAGTATGGTTCATGAGGTATATCTAAAAAGACATTTTTTTTCTTATTATAATAAAAGAGGAAGTTGTGAATGTCAAAGTTGTGTGAAACAAAAATTATTTTCATCAAATTTTGTTAGGCTTGCTTTTGGGAATAGTTTCTTACAATATTGCTATTAAGATTTTTATTGTGTAGTTTTTAGATTAGGTTTATAAAATTATATTTCATGAGTAGTGATTCATATTAATCAATTAACGATACTTTTGGAAGGTATTTTCAATGTGTCAAATTTTGATATTTTTACAAGAAATAGATTGTGTAATTTTTTTAATTAAAGTCATTGACTCATATTTCATAAATAATAGTTCTCATGAATCCATCTCTTATAAGATTGAATAGTCTATTTAGGAAGTATTTCTGATAGTATGTCAAATTATGATATTACTATTACCATTAGATTGCATGGCTTTGAAGTCAACCTCATTGACCCATATTCTTCTCTGTAGATGCTACTATGTGCTAGGGAACTTCTTAGAACTGTTGGTATATTCTTACAACTTGTTACACCTAGGATATTCTTCTCTGTAGATGCTACTATGTGCCGCGGTCCAAACGGGCCCATAAATGTGGTTGAATAGCAATACATTCAAGTGGCAATTACACAAGGGACAGTCACTGTGAGATGTCCTCATGTGTGATTGTCCTTGTCACAAATGAGGACATCTCACAGTGACTGTCCCTTGTGTAATTTCCACTTGAATGAGGACAGTCACTGTAAAGACAACATGATAATGTACACATACAATGAGTGTACATTATCATGTTGTCTTTACAGTGGCTGCCCTCATGTTGTATATTCTTCTCTGTAGATGCTACTATGTGCTAGGGAACTTCTTAGAACTGTTGGTATATTCTTACAACTTGTTACACCTGGGATATTCTTCTCTGTAGATGCTACTGTGTGCTGTGGTCCAAACGGGCCCATAAATGTGGTTGAATAGCAATACATTCAAGTGGCAATTACACAAGGGACAGTCACTGTGAGATGTCCTCATGTGTGACTGTCCTTGTCACAAATGAGGACATCTCACAGTGACTGTCCCTTGTGTAATTGCCACTTGAATGAGGACAGTCACTGTAAAGACAACATGATAATGTACACAAGTACCGTGAAGGTAGTTGCAAGTTAGGGCTGTTTCATTGCATACCCGAAACAATGAAGATGTTACGGTCCACAAAACATTTGTGCTTGAAAGATGAACAAATAAAATTAAACTTCTAAATAACCAAAGCCGCTAACAATAAATTCAACACAGATATGTCCTCATTTCTAGGTATTTTAGCTCTGTAACAGCTAAATACCAGATTACATAATAATGACAAAAGAAAAATAAACCCAACGTACTCAGAAATTGTAGCTGTGATTTCGCGGAGGGAATCTCTCTCGGCACTGTTGAAAATACAAATGACAACGTTTCTCTACATTATCATGTTGCCTTTACAGTGACTGTCCCTTGTGTAATTACCACTTGAAGGAGGACAGTCACTGTAAAGACAACATGATAATGTACACTTACAGCCCGTGTACATTATCATGTTGGCTTTAGAGTGACTATCCTCATTTGTTGAAGAAGAAAAGCATTAATGTGGTTGAATAGCAATACATTCAAGTGGCAATTACACAAGGGACAGTCACTGTGAGATGTCCTCATTTGTGACTATCCTTACAGTGAGTGTACATTATCATGTTGTCTTTATAGTGACTGTCCTCATTTGTTGAAGGAAAAAAGCATTAATGTGGTTCATTAGCAATGTATTCAAGCGGCAATTACACAAGGGATAGTCACTCTGAGATTTCCTCATTTGTGACTATCCTTACAGTGAGTGTACATTATCATGTTGTCTTTACAGTGACTGTCCTCATTTGTTGAAGGAAAAAAGCATTAATGTGGTTCAATAGCAATGTATTCAAGCGGCAATTACACAAGGGATAATCACTTTGAGATTTCCTCATTTGTGACTATCCTTACAGTGAGTGTACATTATCATGTTGTCTTTACAGTGACTGTCCTCATTTGTTGAAGGAAAAAAGCATTAATGTGGTTCAATAGCAATGCATTCAAGTGGCAATTACACAAGGGACAGTACATGCCCATTAAAGTTGGTGTTTTGTTATCTAGCATGACAATGGAGATAGCATACTCTGTGTCAATTTTACTGATCAAATTTCCCTCCGCCAGGCAAAGCAACAATCTGGGTATGATAAGGTAAAGTTTTTGCAACAATTTCTTGCTGCTGCTAAGGTTACCATTGTTTATGGTTTCTATTATATAGTTCTATCTATATTGCTATATGGCCTTTTGTTTAGGATTAAGTAGACGAGGGAAAATATTTCTTTTGTGGATTGTAAACAAAACATTGAATTATTTCAGAGAACAGATCTAAATCTATAAGATGCTACAATGGAGCACATGACCATGTACTTGTGAATATTAGGATCCATGTTAATCAAATGACTGCTTTATGTAAATTACTTTTGAGTAAGTAAAAGGCAATACAATTTTTCGAAGTGTGCAAGGATTTTTATGATATATAGGTGTACGAAGAAATGAATCTGTGTTGTTTTGTATCAATATCAAACATCTCTGATATATTTTCATATTTTTATAATCTATTTTGCAGATGAAAACTGTCCAACAGATAAAGATTGGGAACTTCTCCCAGCATCTGTACCTGCATCTCTCTTATATACTACAAGTTGCTTGCCATTAGAAATTGCAGTTCCCTCACGTGACATTGATGGTGAAGTGTTCTTTTCAGAACCATCATCTGTGGTTACCAATGCTCCTGTTTTAGGCAATAAGTTTGTTGCATTCCATGAGCCATTGGTCAAGTTTCTTCTACGAGCTTCTGATGCCTCAAAATCTAAGCAGCGCCTACGCATGCCTCGTTGTGGTTGATTATCATTCTGTACATGAATTATAATGAGTAATCAGTTTTGGGCCTTGGAATCTTGTATGTAACATGCACAGGCATTTCATGGCTAAATGAATCTATTTTAAAAGCATCAACTTTTCTTACATGATGCTGGATACATAAGTAGAACAAGCGTATATCAAATTGGAAGCAATCAGAACTCCACAATGACATATTATTTAGAGTACTCTTCAGTTTAAGTAATAATGCATATATTGACACTGTAAAGACAACATGATAATGTACACTCACTGTAAAGACAACATGATAATGTACACTCACTGTAAGGACAGTCACAAATGAGGACATCTCACAGCGACTGTCCCTAGTGTAATTGCCACTTGAATGTATTGCTATTCAGCCACATTAATGCTTTTCTTCTTCAACAAATGAGGATAGTCACTGTAAAGACAACATGATAATGTACACTCACAGTGAGTGTACATTATCATGTTGTCTTTAGAGTGACTATCCTCATTTGTTGAAGAATAAAAGCATTAATGTGGCTGAATAGCAATACATTCAAGTGGCAATTACACAAGGGACAGTCACTGTGAGATGTCCTCATTTGTGACTATCCTTACAGTGAGTGTACATTATCATGTTGTCTTTACAGTAGCTGTCCTCATTTGTTGAAAGAAAAAAGCATTAATGTGGTTCATTAGCAATGTATTAAATAATTTTATTTTTTTAATCCACCCACGGGCATCGTAATTGCGACGGGAGCCCGTCGTAATGTGATGCAGGCACCCATCGCAATTGCTTGGGAGGCCCGTCGCAATTGCGACGGCCCTCCGAAGCCATGCGACGGGGGAGCGACGCCCATGCCGCTAACAAATCTTAGCGACATTGTGACAGGAGGGCATCGCAATGGCGACGGCTACCCATAGACGTCACAATTTGTGACTAAAAAATAGCGACGTCTATGGGTGTTGCTATTGCGACACACAGCCGTCGCAATTGTGACACATAGCCATCGCAAAATGCCCCCAAATGTATTAGTGATATATATATATATATATATATATATATATATATATATTGTAAAGTCTCGTGTTTATATATTTTTGTGTCTTGAATGTCTTGTAGATGGTTGTCATCTAAAGAAATCCATAGAGAAGATATAAAATACTGGAAGAGAAGAATTCCTCTTCTAATGTGTGAAATGCAAAAGTGTCTACCTTCAACCTTTTTCAATGCACAAGAACACTACCTCATACACCAAGTTGAGGAGATTGAAATGTGTGGACCCGTACACACTCGGTCAATGTGGATGGTTGAGAGGCACTTGAAATTTTTGAAGGCTTTGGTTCAGCAAAGAGCACGTCCTGAGGGTTCTATGGTGGAGGGATATATGGTATACCAGACTATGGTGTATGTTACTGAATATCTTCCTAAGTTTGCAGCAAAGATCCATATAGATCGCATTTCGGATCTCGACGCCATTAAAAAATTTGAAGGGGAGTACTTGGTGGGGGAAGGTAGAATGAGGAAAGTGAGAGGTAATAAATTATAAGATGTTATTGTAGCTGTTAATTAATTCTTAATTTTCAAAATTAATCAGTTGTAAGTCATCTATTTATTTTTTGTACAGCTACTCAAGAGTGGGATGCAATACATTTTTATATTGCAAACAATCAAGATTGGATGATGAAATGGATTGAATGATGTCATCATTTAGGTCACACATTAACATGGGAAGATGTGTCTTCATTGGTTAATGAAGCTCATTGTAACAGAGATCCAAATGTTACCCAAAGGAAAATAGATTTAGCACATGGTTTAAAAGATTTCCAAGTACATATAAATTTGTTAATCACTCGTACGTTTATGAACTCTCGATGCATTAATTTATACATGTTTTACATATTTTTGCAGGTCAAACACCACAAGGCTATGTTTTGCAATGGTCATAAATTTCGCATCAAAAAGTTGGATGACACAAAGAAAACTTGTGATTCTGGGATAAGTGCAGTCTTTTAGGTGACTAATATTTCATCTAGAAATGACTTACATCCTCGAGAGTCTAAAAATCGATACTATGGTATTTTGGATGATATACTTGAGTGTGACTTTAATTCCTTTAGATTAGTTCTCTTCATCATCAGATGGTATAGGCTACGACTTAATCAAAATAATCCTGATAGAACTGTTATTGAACATGACAATAGATTTTCAATGATTAATACAAGGTGGTTTGAGCCAGTTGGGGATGAACCCTATGTTCTTCCAAGCCAATGTGAGTAGGTATTTTACTCAGAGGTTCTGCATAAATCAGGTTGGTCATTTTTTGTTAGACATGATCCAAGAGGAAGGCCGATGAGGTATAATGCGATGGAAGAAGATTGTGAACAACTAGAAGATGATGTAGATGATGATCACAAACAATAGTTAGTCGATGATGTTGCTGATGATGATGATGATGATGATGATGATGATGATGATGATGATGATGATGATGATGATGCTGATGATGATGTTGATGATGATGATGATGATGATGCTGGGTGACCCCACAATACTGGGTTACACTTTTTTAGACATGCTGATTTTTGCTAAAATGACACATTTTTAATAAAATATGATTATTTAAGCCTTGAGAGTTTCAATTTGAAGAATTAATTAGAAATGGATAGCTCAAAGCCTCTTAGATAAAAAAATCATTGATATAACATATATACTCCTCATTCATACCCACAATGGAGTCTCCTTCGCACCTATTAAAATGCTAATAAAAAATCACTTCGACTTTATCTTTTGGCAGATCAAATGAATCCATTTGAAAAACATATCTATGTAGTAAGGTACTACTAAGAAAACTCTTTCCAATTATTATAATGTTAATATATATTAATTTTATTATGACTTTGTATTTTTAGTTTTACTAAACATAGATATTTCACCATATCTCCACCTCTATGTTCGATGCTTATGGAAAAATAGTAAATGAGAGAAAAAAAATCTAAAAAATATCTATGCCCAAGGTATTGAAGTTATTTTTCTATCAAAAAAAATAAAACTAAATTTGGACAAATACACAAAAAGTTATAAGCTATGTAGTCAAGGTATGTCAAAATTACGGCTTAGTCAACTTCAAATGTTGATAAAATATGAAATAATCATGATAATGTCATAAAACCAATTGCATGCCCTCCATATGGATGTTAAAACACTAAATTTAAAATAATCACATTGATATCTATTTTAGAAAAAAATTTATGCTCTACGAAAACAATGTAACTCTTTGAAAATGATGTTTTTAGCAACATACCAATTTTTGTGGGAGAAAGAAAAAACCAATCAAATCAATTCAAAACTAAAAATAAAAAATATATTTAGAATCTAGATAGAAAATCATAAAAGACTCTAATTTACTTCATCTTCTTATTCTTAATGGTTTAATGACAATATGCATTCAAATCTAAAAGTTTTAATCAAAATTTAGAGTACAGTGTCCATTCAGGCAAAAAAGTGTAACCCACTATTGTGGGTTCACCCTGCTGATGTTGATGTCAATGATGACGATGACGATGAAGATGAAGACAATGACAGTGGTGGTGATGATGTCAACATGAACGATGATCATGGTGATTAGTTGGATGAAGAAGAAGATGAATGACATGAATGAAATGTACAGTTACGTGATCACTACTTAATCTATTTAATATTGATTTCTTGATAGAAATGTGCAGTTATGCAATCAATGCTTAATCTAATTAATTCATGATGTACTTACTATGGGATGCTTATGGTTTTTAATGTACTTACTATGTGGTTTTGAGTATATGTATCATGAGTTTTTTAGCTAACATTAGATAATTGAATTACATATGTAGGTACCCAGACTCCTTTCATGAGCATCCCACACAGTCTCATGGATCGACAAACTGCATCGATGTTGATGATGTGACTAGAACAGGTATGATTATGGCCTGTAAAGTACTAAAATACTTTAAAATGTTTAAAATGTTTTTAATTTAACCCTTTTATATGTTATTGCAGATGAGCCCCCTTTGCATCAACAGAGAACTAGGCATGCATTGAGATCTAATGAGAGGGTAGATGATGATGATGATGATATCAATACTCATCTTACAATTATATCTTAAAAACTAGAAATCAAAAGAAAAAAAGAAATGATTGTCATCTATGCACCTTCATTCATAATGACTGATTTTTATATGCCAATGAATTTAATTATGTGGTAGTGAATGTTCATAAATTTTATAATGTGTTAATGAATGTCACATTTTATTAATGTGTGAATGAATGTTATCATGTGATAATTAATGAATGTTACATTTTATTAATGGATGAAATAATGAATGAATTTTAGATGTTAACGGGGAATTTCGAGTGATGTTGGGGGGGGGGGGGAAATGAGCTTCCACCTTCACATGGTTGGCCCTATTTAGTACAGAATATAAAACTATTCTCAAAGTGAAGCTCAATAAGTTTGTTCCTTATATAGGGTCTCAAGTGTAGCTTTTATCCCACTCTCAACATTGCAAGGCTTCAAGTGGTGTTCTAATATTGGTTTCTCCATCTCCCATTGACATCTTGTCTTTCTCCTAAGAACTCTCGCCGAGCTATGATACATGGATGAGCAAAAGATGTCCCTTATAGGCTACACATATATAATATGGTAGATCTAGGGAACAAATATACTACAACATAGAATGAGTCAACTTGAATCTATAGTTTCTTCATTCACAATGAAAATTCAAATTACAAGCCATATTTTAGATTTAATATTCATATTTATCTTCATCATGATCATAGCCATCACGGTCAGCATTTGGTTCAACTTCATTTGAACCACACTTCATGTTGGATTATAACATATTGACACTTACACCATGAAGAAGACAAATGATTAAATAGAAAGAGAGGACCAACTAAACCATCTTGTGGTCAGTCTATATCACATTGAGAAACAACGTCAAGACTCAAAAATCAAAACAATCAAAATTTTCTTCAAGACCATGAATGATCAACAACATTCCATTAGAAAACAAAACACTAATCCATATTATCATTAAGCCATAAAATATGTTTTTAAAGTTTAGAAGCATATCACAAGAACTTTCAAGAAACATAGTACTATCCAAGGACCAAAATGAATACCCTCCAAATGATTATGATTATGTTGATGTTGATGTCTATAATTTATGTCTAATGATTATGATGATGTTGATGTTGATGTCTATAATTTATTTCATTTACTGATGCTTGCCTAGATTGAATTTTGAATTGCCAGGCTGGAGAACACTTTCAAAGTTTAGGGTCTGTTCTACATGATACTCTTAGTTACAGCTCAAATGCAACTCAACATATTTTAATGCTGGGCAACCCACTGCAGAAACTCATCCGCAAGTGAAATTTAATGCTATGAATCTTGGCATTGTTAATATTATTACTTTTCCTCACGTTTCATATTTGTGAAAATGTTTCTTGGCACTATCTTATTCTTATTACAATGTTCTTTGTTGTGGGGTAGGAGGTCAATCTTCATTGTCTTCATTGTGGGGGACAGTGAAGATTTCTCTGACAAATAGCAGGTCTTCTTTAGTATCTTATAATAACATGCTAAATTGATAAAGGTGTTATGGGCATTTAATCTGCAATTACTAATAGACTAAGCATATTATTACTATGCTTAATATTCCATTTAAATGTATTTAACACAAAAAACAAATTTATAAAATTGAACCAATGGCATGTTTACAACAAAGATGTGTTGAGGAGTTTGCTCCTTGTTTAATGTTAACTGTTCCTGCACAATCCAATCATACAATAGTGAAATGCTATGTGGAAGGGATGGTTGATAGTGTTCCTTGAGGGAAGGGGGATTTTGAAAGACTTGTTATCATTGTATTGTGTATTTTCAATATGTTTGGATGTAGGGCAGACCAGGAGAATGAAGGATCACTCACCGATTGCATGATAACCCAGTTTTGAAGGGTCATTGGAAGAGGGGAATGAAGGATCACTCACTGATTGCTTGATAACCCCACCAAGTATTATTTCCTTTAATTTTCCACAATATCTCAAAGTATAATCATTATTCTTTACTTTCTTCTATATGCTATTCTTTTTATGGTTTTGTTATCTCAGAAATATATCAAAAACATTGTAGATGTGCATATAAAAGTTAAATAGTGTCCTTCAATTATTCCACATTGAAGCATTTCCTCTTTGGAGTATTCTCTTCATTTGTACAATATCTGTCAAAAATGGTTCCCATATTTCTTCAAGATCTATTTTAATCTTTATATTGCAATTTTGATTAGATTTGACCTATAGTTGATTTCATTAGTATTTTATAACATATACTCCTAATGTGAAATGTGGAGAGAAAGAAAGAGACACACTAGGTATGAATTACACGATATACCCATCATCACTTAGCACTTAAATAATAAATTATGGACAAGGAACAACCCCCTAACCTCTGGATGTTTGTTTCATGTTGGCCTCTTATTATATGCAAAGATAGGCCTATCTTAATTAGGCTAACAACCATAGTGTAGGGGCCATAATATTTTCCCTTTAACCACATTTATAGTTTGAGAAAATCAAAAAAAATTGTTTCAGATTTATATTATCCTTTTGAACTAGCACACTGCCATCAAAATGCATAATCATTGGTCATCTCAAGAAAATTCCTATTGATTAGTAGGATATCCTTATAAAAATTTGATGTATGGATTTCTTGTGAATTATCGACTGCTATGTATCCTGCAACTATGGAAGGAATAGTGTTGGTGTTAGGTTTCATTTATTATTGAATTCAATGGTTTCCAAGATGTGTTGAGGAGTTTGCTCCTTGTTTAGTGTTAACTGTTCCTACACAATCCACTCATAAAATAGTGAAATGCTATGTGGAAGGGATGGTTGATAGTGTTCCTTGAGGGAAGGGGGATTGTGAAAGACCTGTTATCATTGTATTGTGTATTTCCAATATGTTTAGTTGCAGGGTAGACCAGGAGAATGAAGGATCACTCACCGATTGCATGAGCACCTGGTTTTGAAGGCTCACTAGTTGAGGGGACAGTCAAGGTCCCCATGATTGGGCCATTGGAGGACCCTATTCATTTTTAGTAATTGCTATTCAAATTGGATGCATGGATTTCTTGTGAATTATCCACTGCTATGTATCCTGCAACTGCATCCGTAAATCTGCATATACTTATCTATGGTTGTAAGCCACTTAGAGATCAAAATAGAGAAACTAAATCAAAATCATTCTTTGTCCTATTTCCTTTTAACAAAGTCTCAACTAGATCTATTAGATTTCCACAATCCATATTAATGCTAGTATCAATTTCTGGGTTCGATTGTGTATAATTTTTTCCATCAACGTTTTGGATCATACTACATGATCCATCATATCATATTATTTTCTCTCTAGCATCCTAATGATGGATCATGTAGTATGATCTAAAACATTGACGGAAAAAATTATACACAATCGAACCCACAAACTGATACTAGAAAAGTCTCAACTATCAATGATACAATATACATTTGATGCCCTAAGCTATCAAATATACAAATGGAACCTACCTAGAAGCTCACCAAGAGAATGAAGGATCACTCACTGATTGCATGATAACCCAGTTTTGAAGGGTCATTGGTTGAGGGGATAGTCAATGTCTAGATGATTGGGCCATTGGAGGACCCTAGTTCTTTGTATTAATTTCTATTCAAATTGGATGCATGGATTTATTATGAATTATCAATTGCTATGTATCCTACAACTGCATCCGTAAATCTGCATATACTTATCTAGGGTTGTAAGCCACCTAGGGATCAAAATAGAGAAACTAAATAAAAATCATTCTTTGTCTTATTTCCTTTTAACAAAGTATCAACTATCAATGATACAATACATTTGATGCCCTAAGCTATCAATACAAATGGCACCTAGCTAGAAGCTCATGGGCTGTCCAATTGATAACCACAGTCAATATTTCAAAAAAATGGATATCCTTGAGCACAAGCACCAATAACATCAAATAATGGAGTTAAAGCATGGGCTAGGGCACGACACCAATAGAATGTGGTCATTTCAATGACAGCAATTTAGAATGCAGTCCTTTGGCATGTATTAAATAGAATAGAATTTTCAGCATATTATTATCATTCTATTTCTTTGTTGTAAACATGTCATCGGTTCAGTTTTGTAACTTCATTGTTGTATGAGTGGATTGTGCAGGAACAGTTAACATTAAACAAGGAGAAAACTCCTCAACACATCTTGGAAACCATTGAATTCAATAATAAATGAAACCTAACACTAACACTATTCCTTCCATTCACTTCTACCAAGAATAAAGCATTTAATCCATTCAACATTACATATAATCATTAGACAATTACATTTCCTGACTGTGTAGAGGAATAGTCACGACCAAAATGATCAAAACTACTTTCACCCTTGCACAAGCTATTCCAAACTTCAAGTAAAATGAGCAATATGCTATATCAAATCATTCATATTCATAGTAACCATTCGAAGGATCATTTTGTCAATGAACCCTCTGACTATACCCCTGCGGCAGAGAAAGGAAACTTAGTAAAACAATCTATGCCGATGTTTGTGAGGGTAAAGTCATGATAAGTGCCTCTCAAACCTCTCCAAACATGTAAGATTGTCTTTAAATACTTTATTGATCTCTTCTAAACATTAACCAAATCAAACATACATTTGAATCCACACACAATAACCCCAAAATGAAGGGTTTTGTATCCTTTAATGAATCTCAGTCACTGATAGCACATGGATAGTCAAACCAATAGTCTCCAAAGCATTCAATAAGTGACTAGATTGTATTTAATACACACTATTCCTTCCATTCACTTCTACCAAGAATAAAGCATTTAATCCATTCAACATTACATATAATCATTAGACAGTTACATTTCCTG
The DNA here is from genome assembly GCA_027943335.1 of Chamaecyparis obtusa. NCBI lineage: Eukaryota > Viridiplantae > Streptophyta > Pinopsida > Cupressales > Cupressaceae > Chamaecyparis > Chamaecyparis obtusa. Next base: position 3,392,404 of record BSBK01005461.1, read on the forward strand.
ACTGTGTACTAGAGGAACAGTCAGGAAATGTAACTGTCTAAATAATCCAAACATTTGAAAATAGTGAATTGATATCCTTGATCACAAGCACCAATAATATCAAATAATGGATATAAAGCATGGGCTAGGGCACGAAACCAGTAGAATGCGGTCATTTCAGAGAGCATTCATGATCAAATAAAATGCAATGCATTTGAAATTTGCAGTCGAATATGATGCCAAATGCTTGAAAGATGAAGAAATCACATACCTTCTCTCGTGCTCAACTTTCACTCCTCTATCCAATCGAAATAAAAATGATAAGGCCATTTCACTTTTTTTTTTCATAGCCAAATCTTCCTTGTACCACATGAAGAACATGCCATTGGTTCAGTTTTGTAATTTGTTTTTTGTGTAATTAGTAATTGGTAGATTAAATGCATATAACACCTTTATCAATTTAATTAGCATGTTATTATCACATCAGATAAAGTATGTTTAAGAATTGTTGGGACTGGTCCTTTTGTGTTTATTAAACATAATAGAATTTTCAGCATATTATTATCAATCTATTTCTTTGTTCTAAACATGCCATTGGTTCAGTTTTGTAGATTTGTTTAATCCATTAAATGCATTTTTCGTGAGGAGGGGTCTTGTTCTCAGGAGATTGATGAAGATTTTGCACCTAAAAAACCAATTCATAAGGTACCAATTATGTTTCCTATTCTCTTATATTTTTGGATTGGTAAATCTCCTTATAAGTTTCATGTCCTTTCTTTTGATTACTATGGATGAGATATATATCTTACATTTAACATTCAACTTCTTTACATTTTAGAACATGTAGTGTGTTTTTTGAGGATTTTACCAAATCAACTTTTAACATAAACCGAAAACATCGAACTGATATCTTTCCCTTTCAACTTGACAAAATATTTGCATTTGACCAATAACTGCAAGCAACTGAATGATAAATCCACATACCTGTATCTTTGTAAAATACCTGGAACATCAAAAAAATGGCTAATTGGTTGCCACCATGATTTTTATCTACTGAATATGGGAAAAAAAAACACCAAAAAAAATTGAATAGAAAAAATGATTGGTTATTTCAAAGAACATTCATGATCAAATAAAATGCAATACCTTCTCTCGCGCTCGATCAACTTTCACCCGCTCATTTTCTCCCACTTCTTTTCTCTAAAAATGAAATAAAAATGATTTGGCCATTTCAAAATAGTGAATCGATATCCTTGAGCACAAGCACCAATAACATCAACTATTTTGATATGTGGGTACCCTAATGTTGGCAAGAGTTCTTTTATTAATAAGATTACTCTGCAAGCTTGAAGAAGAGATATATTTTGGAAAATGAAGAGTAGAAAGATGATGATATTCCTGAGATCATGGATGGACACAATGTTGCAGATAGAATGGGAAGACGTCTTTCTAGACTGACCTTGGATCCTTCGACAATTGGGGTAGGATCCAGACCCAGGCTAAAAAGATGTCTTCCTTTCTGTTGTGGAATTATCCCTTCTTTAGCCTGCACTCATTCCTCTTCTCAAAAATGGTTATCTAGAAACTTTGGATACTGTTTCTCATCCATGCATGAAATGTGCTAGTGATCGTATAAAATTACTTTAGGCCTCCAGTATTGATGAGATGTACAAGTGTAAAATGTTTTTGCGAGACTGGGATCAATTTGTGTAGTGTACATAAATACAAGGTGGTGATTATTCTCGACAATCGACAGGTAGCTAGGACAGTAGCTAGGACTAAAGATAAAATAGCTCAAGAGACCATCATAGGTTCTCTCTTTCTTCGGTCTATATTATTGATAGAATGTTTTACCTTTCATTAGCTCATCAAATCCAGGGATTTGAAAGAATTTAATAGAATATTTTCATGACAACATATATTATTTAAGTTGACATTGCATGAATTTATCTACTTCGCGCACTTGTAGACTATGAGGATGGCGATAAAGAAGCATGGTTATGGCCATGCTTCTTTATCACCATCCTCATAGTCTACAAGTGCGTGAAGTAGATAAATTTGTGCAATGTCAACATAAATAATATACATTGTCATGAAAATATTCTATTAAATTCTTTCAAATCTCTGGATTTGATGAGCTAATGAAAGGTAAAACATTTTGTCAATAATATAAACCAAAGAAAGAGAGAACCTATGATGGTCTCTTGAGTTGTTTTATCTTTAATGTGCTTATTCGTCGGTTTTTTGAAACTTAATCATTAATTCTGACAGAAGTGCCACACTTTTGACAAATAAAATGTCAGAGAAAACTAATTTACAACAATAGTTCTGATAGTAATGCTATACGTTCAACAGGGAATCTGTCAGAGAAATAATGAAGGACTATCGATCTTCTGACATTTTAAGTGTCCCAAATAGAAATTTTTTGACATAACCTTTGACATTAATGCCATATCACCGATGGGTATATCTATCAGAATTAAGTGGAAACTATCGCTATTCCAACAATTATAATGTTAGAAAAGATATCTTTTCGACAGTTAATAGGTCATTGTGTCAAAATTCTGATGGATAAACCATAGAAAATGCCATAATGAAGTTGTTGTTGAAATGCAAGTTTTTGACGTGATATGGTGTCGGTAAACTGACAGATACATCTTCTGTCACAATTTCCTATGCAAAAATGGTGATGGACCCATCTGTCGAAATGCCGACAAATTAGCGTTGCAAATCTAACAAATGGCCGTCAAAATTTGACCCCAAATGTAGTAGTGTGAATATGCTAATCCCTAGGAGTGCTAACAGTGTATGTTCCAAAAAGTTTTGCAATAACGCATGTATTCCTAAAAAATGAAAATTTGGCCTCACTAGGGTTTTTAGTAATGGTCTAACTCCGCAACTTTTGTGATCTCAAGAGGGCGAACTCTAATCCAAGCACACTAGGGTTTTGACACAATCCTAGAAATTAATCAATCAAGAGCTGCTAGGGAGATTAGATAGCCCAATAAGAGACCACACCTGTGAAGATTTCCTCCACAAGGACATTTATATAGCGGCTGCTGCTACCACGGTGAAAATGGCTATTACCGCTTGAGGTTCCATCAATGTGGTTGACCCAATTAAGGGAATGTCCACTATGGTTAACCCTCTCTAAAGGTGACTCACAAAAGATACCACATGGAGACTGGTTCTAGATTCAAGGATCTGAGTTTCTGATACTACCCAAAAAGGGAGTAGAGCATAGTCCTCTAGCCTTTTCACTTTTAACCCAAACAAAGAAGGCAGATTAATCCGACATGCTAAGACCAAGATTATCTCACAAATATCTATGATGTCAACCACTTATGATCTATCAATCAGAAGCTGAAGATGCACAAATCTAGTAGAATGTGAGATGCTCTTAGTAACCTCCCTACCTACAAGGGTTCCTTCATTGAGAAGAGTTTCATTGGAAACCCACTCTCTCAAGAACCACGAATAGTGTTCATAGGGCCTATTTACTATGTGTAACAAAGATGCTGAAAAGAAAATCTATGTTCATTTTTATAGCCCAAAATGAAATATGCGATATGAAAGCAATAAAGGTCACACAAGCTTGACATGCAAAAGTTCCTTTTAATCCAAATCGAAATGTTAATAGTTGAGAAGATTACCTGAATTCCTCACAACGTGCTTAGTAGATTCTTACCTATTTTTAGCAATTCTCACACTTTTTCCCAATCAAAATCAATAGAAATCAATTAGAAATAGCAAATTTCAATTGTTAATGTTAGCTATCAGTCCAAATTAGGAAAACAAATTTGGAAAACTACCTAAAAAAGTGAAACGACAATTGAAACCTAGCACTAAAACTCGTATGACAGTGGGTCACCTACCAGATGACAATCTCAAAACTTATACGACAATGGGTATCAGATCATACGACAATAGAGCTCTCAAATGACACTATGTTTCTGATCGTATGATCCTCAATCAAATCAACTATTGTACGATAGTGGGTACCTACTGATACAAGTTTCTAACAAAACTCGTATGAAAACTGTATGGATAGAAATTAAAAATCACAGCTTGGAACAGAAAATGACAAGAAGATGATAGAAATTGATATAAATTGAATGGAAATCCATTTCAGGGCCCCACGGTGGGCGCCAGAAATGTGTGTGTGAATTTTGTACCTAGCTGTAGACACAACACTTCAGTAAAACATTAGAGGTTAGCAGAAATCAAAAATCGTGCAGTGAAATGGAAACTAATCTAACCAGGCAATTTACTGCCTTCTAGTAGATGTGAGTATGTATTCTCAGATTGGACCAAGATCAGTGACCTTAACGACACCTAAATGAAGGATTTGTATGTAGAATCTAGATATGAGATGAATGCAAATTAATCTATATTTTTGGGTTTTCTGTGCAATAAGATGAAACAAATTGATATGAATCTATTCTATATGAAAAACTGATATAACATGCAATTAATCTAACAATGATATGCTATATGATATGAATGCTTAAAACAATGAAAATCTCACAACAACTTTGATTCGCAAAGATTGATTCGTCGATCTCCAATTCGACAGCGTGGGGATGCAATTCGTGGATGGATCCAAAATGAAGAGCTGAGGCCTTAATTTATAGAAATCTAGGACTTTGGAGGTGCATGGAAAAAGCCATAAATCACTCTTGATAAACTCAAGTTGATTTTTGAGTTATCAAGAATTAAGAGATAAATTAACTCACAAAATCATGCAAATCAGCTTTTTGATTTAAATCAGAAGTTGAGATCAGCTTTCAACTCAAAAGAGAGTTGAGTTTATTTTTAAAACAACTTAAATTGATTTTTTGATTTAAAGCTTAACTATTTTTTGGATGTGCATAATTAATTATGAATTAATTTAATAAATAAAGTGATTTATCCTAAACTTAACTAATTTTAAAAATAAAATAATTGATTTATGGGTTAATCAATTATTAAATGAAACTTTTATTCAAAAACTATATTATTAAATTTGACAATTGACATTAATTAATTAAATAAGAATTTAATCAATTAGTCATAGGATATTTGATTTATTATCAAAATGAAATAATACAATTTAAGAATAAATATAATTAAATCCAATTAAATAATTAAGTGGCAGTATTAAATCTAATTAATTAAATATTCAAAATATTCAATTAATCAAACTTTAGGATAAATAGGATTTATCGCCAAATAATCATTAAATTAAAGATAAATAGGATAAATAGGAATAAAGAATATTCCCCGATGTAGAATTTAGGATAATCAATTAAGATTCAATAATGTGCCAATGTGCCTTAGGTTAGGACTTTGATGTCGATTTAATTCAATTTGAAGATGTAGGAGGTTAATGAACCTATAGCCCATTTTTGGGGTATTACAGCTATATCATCTAACTCATCTTCATCCCTTATAACATTAATGGCTTGCTGAAGTTGATCTTTTTCAAACCATTCTTGGAAATGTGGAAGTATGTACCGTTCACCCTAAGAATTAGAATCAGCCATTTGCATTTATTTTCATTGGTCATATGTGAGTTGATGTACCAAAGCGGTCTCATCGGAATCACTATCAGTCTCCACCATGTGGACAGGTATAAGAGGTTCATCCGGTTCTGCAAAGAGTGGAGAAAATTCTAGAGGAATAGGATATGGAAATGTGTCTTCATCAGAGCTGGCCTTTGGATTTACCTCTGGAGTAGTATCTTCAAATTCAGGTTCAGGTTCAGGTTCAGGTTCTAGCACAAATTTGTTTATCCCTAAATGAAAGGGGATCTTTTGAAGCCTAAGCCATTAGTAACCTTTGTGCAGTGACCTGTAGCTTCAATGGGTTTCAACAAACCATTGTCATTCATTCCTATAAGACCACTCCTTTTATAGTCGAAGTGCTTCATGATCTTGAAGGCCTCACTATATGGCTCTTTCTCTAAGTATGGAGGTGGAGTAGTCATTTCAAATGTTTCTTTTCCTTTATAGATCCAAGTTGTGATAGCTCTTTCTTCATCCTCATCTTCTAAAGGTGTAGAGGCCCATATAAAGGCACCATCATAGACTGTTTGAGGAGAGTCATCAGAAGGTTTGTTACTCTCAGAAGGTCTCCCATAAGAGCGTGGATATGCAGGGAGAGCAGCTAGTGATAGCATAGGTTCAATTCAATATCCTCCCATTTTCAAAGTTTGTTCCATTTCTTTGAGCTTAGCATCATAGAACTCAGTGGACTCTTTATTAGCTAGAACAAAGCTATCTGCAAATTATGCAAGGGTGTTGCAAGAATAATTGGTATTAGCAGGCACAGTGACTTCTACTCCATGGAATGGAAACTTGATGCATTGATGGTATGTGGATGGAACAACCTACATCTCATGAATCCATGGCCTACCCAACAAGATGTTGTAGGCAAGAGGAATGTCAAGAACTTGAAAAGTAACATCTCTCTCAAAAGGTCCTATGTAGATAGGTAGCACAACTAAGCCTTTGGATTTCCATTCTTCTTCATCATAAGCTTTGATGGTAATCTTTTTGTGGGAGTCTATATAATTCTCATCATAACCTAGCTGGGTAAGCAGCTTAGCAGAATAGATATTGAGACCAACACCATTGTCTATGAGCACTCAGCAGACATGCTTAGGACCTATCATGACTTCTATATGCAAGGGAGCGTTATGCAGATGGCTCAGAGAGATCATCTTCTTCAGAGAAGGACAAATAATGAGACGAGGTTAAATGACCCACCATAGATTGGAACCGGTCAAGATCGAGATCTTTGGGGACATTTTCCTTGGCGAGGGCTTTATCCAGAATCTTCCTATCAGAAGGTGAGATCTTCAATAGCTTGAAAATGGTAATCTGAGTATTGGTTCACTGGAGCTAATCTAAGATGCTATAACTAGCTGAGCTAGATGTAGGGACTAATTTCATGTTCTTGTTGGTAGGGCCAACAACAATCTTATCCATAGTTTATTTTGGAGTAGATACAGGAGGATCAGGACCTTTCAAAACAACCCTTCCACGTGATTGAGTAACAACATTGGCACAATCCTAAGGTTGTTCAGATTCAGATGAATGAGACGTAGAATTATGCAAGATGAAAGGAGTCTTAGGTTTGGGAGCATCATCACTCCCCTTAATAGTAATCATGTCACAATACTCAACCTCAACAAGTTTGATCATACCAATGACATTGTCATCATTAATGTGCATGTAATTGACCTTAGCATTGGTATTATTAGTGTTTGAAGATTCACCCTTCTCGTGAGGAGGGAAGGGATCCTTAAATGCTTGATGGTCTGAATTCTTGTTATGGTCATCCACAACAATATCACCGCTATCAATCAAATCTTGGACCTTATGTTTCAGCTGAAGACAAGTAGAAGTCTTGTGACCCTTATTCTGGTGATAGTCATAGTATGCATTGTCATTCCACCAATGAGGTTGTGGTTGTGGGATAGAGATGCTTTTCCAAAGGAGTAAGTATTTGATTCTACACAAGAATTTTATAGACCACATCAAGCAATTCTCCTAAGGAAGTGAATTCGCGCTTGGGTCGAGATGCCCAAGGTTTGTTCCTAGAAAACCTTGAAGGTTGTTGATTTTTTGTCACAGGCTTTTCAGTAGCTTTGATCGCTTGTATGCTTGAAGAGAGATTGAAAATAGACTTAGCAGGATTCGGGTCACATTTTCAACCACCCTATCATTTACAACATCTCTATTCTTGTTGACAAACTTCCCTTTATCTTTATTTGAGGAAGAATATCCTTGTTTGTTATCTTTGTTCAAAATCAATTCCCCTTTCTTGATCATAAAGGCCTCTATTCGCACCGCTTGTTTAATCATTCTATCAAAGGTTAGGGGACCTTGTAATTGCACTTGGTATCCAAAGTCTAGGACAACATTTTCCAAAAAGATGTCGAGTCTCTCAGACTCTGGTAGCTTGTGAGGACACCTTGTACATAATTGTCTCCACCTTTGGAGAAATGTTAGAAAAGACTCCCCTTGTCACTGCTTCAAATTGCAAAGATCCCAGATGTTGACCGGATGATGAATATTATGTGAGTAATGTTGGAGAAATAGATTATCCATTTCATCAAAAGTCTTAATGCCAGTGGGCAATCGAGAAAAACACTCCATGGCCGGTCCACCTAGGCTACGAGGAAATAGGCACATAAGGTATGTCTGATCATGTATGAATTCCATGGATAAAGCACCAAACTCCCTTAGGTGATCTTGGGGATCGGTAGTACCAAAGTATTTGTCATATTTAGGGAGCCCTACACCTCTGGGAAAAGGTGGCATATGAAGACTCCTATCAAAGGGGAAAGGACAAATGCTTTCCATTGTGAATTGTTGTGCGGGTTTGTCCTTATTCTTCTCAAGTTGACTAATCTGAGCTTGCATGTCTCAGACTATATTTTGCAACTTGGTGGTCTCAGTCTCTTCTTCTTTGGCCACAAGCATTTCAACTTGATAATCTGAGGGTAATTTAGCCCCTTTCTTGGCTAGCTCAAGAAAATATTTTTCCTTCTCCTCTAGAAGGAGGATCTCCATCATCTTAATAAGACCTTTGTTTTCTTTCACAGTGTCTATGTCATTTTGATTTATTGTGTCATCACCATCATTGCCAAGGATCTAATAAATGCTTGGGACTTGATCTTAACTCTGATCGAAAGGGGCAAGATGATAGTGATACACTGGCTGACCATCTTGAGCTTTGTTTTGAGCTTGGTGTTGATTCTGATCATTCTAGTTTTGATCATAACATTGCTCATTTTGAGGTTGAGCATGATGTTTTTCATTGGAAGATTGACCATGATGTTGGTTGTTTTGAGATTGATCATAAGTTTGGTTGTATTTGTCTGGTTGGAAGTCGAATGGATCTCACATCTTGTCCTAGGACTGTGCAACGAATGAAGACTCGGTAAAATTATATGAACAATGCTGAAAGCGCATAGCTAAGGTAACTTTTGGTGTGTGAAAAGGATCAAGAGGGTCAACAGGTTCAAATGAGTCGATATCATCAACAGGATCGATAGGTTCAATAATAGGACTAGTCCGAGGAAGTGGTCTTCCAAAGTTATGAAACAATGAATTATTTTGGAAGAATGAGTTGTCCTGTTCTTGAAATGAGAAACCAGGCTGCGCTTGAAACAATAGATTAAAACACTCTTGGAACACCGGAGGTGATTGAGATAGGTTGTCTTTCAAAGTACTCAATGAAGAGGAACTTGTGGATCCCTTACAATGCTCAGATTTTGTGACAAGTTCAAGATGATCTATTTCTTGATTACGAGGTTTACCTCTACCTTGACCAGTATTACAAATGGGATAAGTGTTTCTACTTCTAGTCGTGACATTCATAGACAAAGGTGTGATGAGAGAAGACTTAGGATAATGCTAAAACTCTGTCTCTAGGAATAACAAAAAGGATATAAAGGCTAGAATAGCCAAGATGTGAGATGTACCCAGCACGAATCATCAAGAGTATGGCTAGAACAGTTGATATAAGACTACAACGATGCAAGGTACAAAAGCACAAAGAGATAAGATAAACAAAGGAGACATAAAATGAGTCAAAGAAATAATTGATCGGTTCTCAGCTCGAGACACTCAATTTCTAACAGTGAACGATAGGAAAATAGACAAACAGACCTCGGACAAAAATTAGATCAGGCAAAAAGTTCACCAGTTAATGGGAAATAAGTTGTTGTTTTGAAAACCAGGGTATAGGTTCATGTGAGAAAGTACTGGGCTACGCGAGAGAATGCAAAGCTTCACATGAAAGAATGAAATCTCGCATGAGAAAATGCTATGAAGAGTGAAATTTCACATGGGAAAGAACCAGTGTTTGACACTTTAACGTAGATTTCAAAATAAAAGATAGATTTTAGGACACAACGCAAATGGTTCTCAGACATAAAATCCAATTTCTAGATATTTTAAAGGACAGTTTAATCAACAATCTCAGTTTGAAGGTTTCAAGCATTCGTTTACAAGCATGAAGGTTTGATCAAGCAATGGTGACACGAGAAGTAGTCATAAATAGACCTACCAAGGACAAAGCAACTTGGCAGTATCATGGGAGTCTGTTTAATCATGATGGAAAAGTTTAAGACTCGATAACAGACACATAGTTATCCCTACAAAAAAAAATGGTGAGAAGACAAATCCTTTGCCTCACTACTTATGCACATGCGTTCACCTCACGTACCCGTGTCACCCCCGAGAGGGTGCCCATGTTGTTGGTGTTTCCAAGGACTCAATAGTATATGTTTGAAGGTTACCCTTGAGGAAAGGGCCAACATCATATACCACCTTCAAGTGTCTAGGTGCATGCCTATGGTGAGAATCTACAGGAGAGATTCTTCCCCCTCACTGCACAAAGATTATGTCTCCTTTCGGAGGTGATCTAGGTAGGAAACTAACTAGGGAAATTTTTTAGTGGGATTCCATTCATACTAACCTTCAATGCCCTAGATACAAGGCTAGGGCCTCACAGCCACACCAACACCCAAAATTCATACACCCCCGCAAGCAGGGCTAGGAGCGGTGCTGCTCAGTACAACAGACAGAGCCTTCTCAAGATGATAGTCAAAATCAAGAGAAGGAAGCTAACATGGTTTTGGAGTCTTTAGACTCAACAAAACATTCTTTATTATAGTGAGGTGGAATCACCGGCGATAGGTGCATACTCACTTGGGTCATTCCCGAAGGTTCAACTTCCGGCAGGCCCTCTAAAGGTGACACAAATTGGCTTGGATCCGAGGGTTTGATTTTATGTTTCTCTCAAAAGAGAGAAGAGCATACTTCTCTACCTCTTCACCTTACCCAAACACATCAAGCATATTCATCACCGAGCTAGATTCACTCCACCAAATCCATAAGCTTTTGGGTTTCTTGTTCTCTCAAAGAGAGAAGAGCATAATCCCCTGGCAAGTAGAAGTGCTAAAGATTCACTACCTTGCTTTGCTTCCCTAGGTATCCATCATTCTAGCAACATCTAGGTCTCAGTTTCATTCGTGGGCATCACTTCCACATAATGAAGAACCTATTCCCCTACTTTTCTATCAAAGCCCTTAAGAAATCTTAACAAAGCCCTAGTTATACTATGTGAATGAAAGCAATAAAAACAAGCATAACATTTTAAATGATCTTCGACAACCGTCCTGCAAGCAAACTGTTAGCAAGTTTTATGTGTCTTCGACAAAGCGACTTGCAAACCACTATTATGTTGTGACAGAAATAGAGATATGAAATCAACAGCAAACAAAGTGTTAGAAATCTACAATAGAAAGTACAGGAAACTAAAAAATTTAACAGTACTGATGACAGAGCTCGCGCGAGGAAGTGTAGCGCTGTGCGCGAGAAAGTGCAGGGCCTAGCATAAGAAAGTACTATTTCGCACAAGAGAGTGTTATCAGAAGAAAAACTTTGCATGGTATGCTCAGAAATCTCACACAAAATTTCATACACAAAGAAGTACGGACGTACGGTAGATTGCAGAATTCCAAAAAAATGCTTGAGATTGATGAGGCCAGAAATCAATTTTTCTGCGCCATGGTGGGCGCCAGAATGTCTATAGCTGAACGTGGACCTCTAATCCAACCATATACACAACATAGTCATTTCTCGATCATCAAAATTATGAAGGTGAGTATGAATTACTCAATTTGCAATATCTATCGATTCGACCTATTGCCTCCTAATTAACTGGGGTGTTTGAATTACGCTCAGAACGAGAGTCAAAAACCAAAAGACCAAGCTAATATGGAGGATTTAAAATCTTGAAAGATAAGCAAAGTACAATCTAAGATGAATATGCAATTAAATATAAGAATGAAGAGCAATTAATCTAAGAATAAAGAGCAATTAATCTAAGAACTTGAAAGAGATATGCAAATTAAGCTAATAGCAATAAGCAAATTACTCTACTATGAGAATGCAATTGCACTAAAAATGGAAATTAAACTAATGTGCAAAGAAATCTTGAAAATATGAAATAGTTGAGACTAAAATTCGCTATAGTTTATGTGCTCTAAAATTGCCTTTTTTTCGAATGAGGAAGAAGGTTCATAATATAGACAACCCCAGGGAGAGAATGAAGAGGTTCTTGAAATGAAATGGTTGACTCTTCATTCCCAATTGAGACAAATATTGAGGAATTACTTAATTAAAGATTGAATTATTGCCACATATGGGTGACCCTTCAAGTAATTTGAATTATTAAATCCAAATAAGATAAGCCATTCAAATAACCAAGTAATATTAATTCCTTTTATGTGTATTAGCTAAAGGGGGTGGATTTTAATTTAATTTAAAGCACTTAGGACTTTAGAATTAAATCAATTTATCATAAAAATTATTTAGCTAATAAAGTTGAATACTTAGGAATTAATTATAGTGTAAGATTAATGCAATTTAGGGTTTTTGCAATTGACACCAAGTCAAAAAAAGTCAGGTAGGAGAGAGAAAATTGCCTAGTAAAAAAAGACTTTAATGATGTAAAATCAAAGAAAATGCACCAAAATTGATTGAAATTATAAGGTGCCAATTTTGGGGTATTACAACTACTGGACACCATATTGTGATCCAAATCCCAAAATCTCTTAATCATCCCAACAAGTTGCCAAGATCACCAAATCTGATACCATTGTAATATTTTGTTCTAGACGTTTGCCAACCTCTAATCACTAGTGTTGTTGGTGGAGTGGAGATCTTGAGGTCATATAATAAAAATCTAGATCGTACATTCAAGCCTATGTTCGTATGTTCAACCAATCCAAACTTATGTGTGTAATACGGTATGATGTAGAAGTCTATAGGAAGTGAATGGAGTGCATGCAGTGATCTTGGAGTCTATATGGTATGGTTTGTAGCCCATACAGTGGGCAGCAGGGTTGTACAGTGTGAGAGGCAGGTCGTATAGTGATTAGACAAGACCGTATGATAATGGGACAAGGTCGTACAGGAATTAGACAAGGTCGTACGGTGATGAGGCAATGTCATATGGTTTTAGGATGTCGTACAAAGATGTAGGAGGTCGTATGGTGATTGCAGATATAGTTGAGGTTGTACGGTTTTCCTTTCACTACAACACAGTGTTCTTTAATATCTAATAATACTTGTCCTTCATAATGGTTTAATGGAGTTATACCAATATTGCGCGATATACACCAGATTGATGAATGTCAGTTACCAATGATATTATCAATGATTGCAAGATTCAATAATGATAGCACTTCAAATACCAGAGCCCATGATACCACAAGTTATACTAATGCCAAAGATGCAAATAGATTTCACAAATGTATACAAAGATGGTGTTTCAGAATTTCCAGATCTGAAACAAACAAAGCACAACATATTTGGTGCATTGAAATATTAGAGTGATATTTCCAACAATAGGCTAGGGTGGTTGTAAACCACCAAAACTACAACAAACCAAATAGGGAGGATCTTTCACCTCCAAAATAGAAAACAACAGAACTCCAACTGGAATTCGTAATACAAATTAAAAATTCCAAGATGCATACCAACAACTACCTACATGTCGATCATAAATACCCCTTCGGAGAAACTCCTATGGGTTTACAAAAGAACGTCGATACGGAAAACACCTACAGACAATAATAATAAAAATGGGCCCCCTTTTATTAATTAATTAAAGGTCCATTTATAATATTATTTAAATTCTAGGACCATTAATTAATTAAAAATGAGACATCCTCGAGTCTCTCTTAAGAATTAATTATCATCTATAGACATACCCAAGTCTCTCTTAAGAATCACAACCATCAGAACCACATGAAACAACTGTTCATTCTTCTCACATAATTGGCAACACACTAAGAACACTAGGTCAATACTTGACATCAATGACAAAATAATAACTGATCATCTCATCACTTACCATCACATCACCAGTTATGCCAATACCATATTGAGCTAGGGAAATTAGATAAGTTCAAAAATGACCCTACTATTTGGAACATTTGCAAGGAAGGTAGGGTTTTAGACTTCATTGAATCCATCACTAGATTTTATGAATGCCTATTGACTCATTTTGTTATCTCTTAGGATAACATGAGGATTTCAATTGGAGGCATTTCCTTTGAAATCAATGAGGAAACTATCACTAAGGCCATGTAGGTCATTGAAATAAGGTAGGAAATGGAAAAAGACCAATCGTATTGTAGATAATGATAGTCTTAACATATTCTTCAAGGGGAATGATTCTCTATTAAAGAAGAAGGGTGGGTATGAGAGGGCAGAGCTATCCTCTCCCTTGGGCTAGGTCTACTAAATGATTATGGGGTACTTTATTCTCGAAGGTCATTTTCAATTCTATTATTATTACCATATGCCTATTATAAACTACTTTAGGAACCACGATACTATTTATTTTCCCTTATTATTGTGAAATTCCCTTGAGATCTTTGTGTTTGAGGCCAAATATTCCATCTTCCAGGGGAAAAATATTGTCTACCTATATTAGGTACTCATTTTTAGACTCTAAAAATTCATTGTGGCTCTTTGTCCCCCCAAGTCTATTATTGTTTATGAGGCCCTAGTCTCACAATCCCCCCTACTATCCAGCATTATTAACCTTCCTATTTAGAGAAAAAAGGAGATCAAAAAGTTGGGGTTTAGTACAATTATCTTCCACCTAGGGCACCACTAAAATCCTTAATTCTGATATTGCATCCTAGGAACTTGAACCTAAGGACAGAGACTCCTCGTTCACTACTTTTAATAGAAAAGGAAGATATCCCCTCTCCTTCTATAAAAAAAAGGCCAAATTTATTATGCGGGAGGTGAATATTGAGGATGATGAGGAAATGGGGGAGGGTCATAGTAACTGCATAAGGTCTAATCACATGGCTACTATATCTGCTAAGAAGGGGAAGAACCTTCTGATTGATTATGACTCCGAGGAAGATACAGAATGAAGTAATCACATTGTAGACAAGGAAAGTGAAGAAATGAAGAATTTCGAGGATGAGGAAGAGGATGATAATGAAAGAAATAGTAATTGAAGAAAAGATACCTCAAATAGTGCAACACTCATCTCTATCAAAGTGAAGCAAGGGCCCTCTAGCATTGATACAAATACACCATTAATTATAGTTGAACTAATACAAAATGTCATGACCTTGGCCATGAATCTGATTGGCATGTAAAATGAGATAAGTATCTTGAGGAGCAGAGCTAGTGACGTGGAAGGAAAGTTGGGGAGTATCTCTAGGTTTAGTCTTTGAGTTATGCGCAGCTCATCAACCTCCACCTATTTGATGCAATGCACAATTCTAGGAGAGGATGAGAAAGAGTGGAGAAACTACAAGGAATTATTTAAAATCCTCATGGATGACTAGTCTCATGTTCTACAAAAGTCGGGATGTAATATCAAGGCTCCGCCAAAGGTCTAGTGGAGTGTTGTCCCTTCACCCCAATGGGGTTTTTGTTTTGTCATTTTTCCATTGCAGCCTTCATGGCTTGTTTAATTATTGTTTCTTTTACCAGGTCTATGGTAGGTCTAGTAGGTTTTTTCCTAGTTTTTTTATTTATCTCTTTTTTGGGTAGTACCAAGTACATTGGTGGTAACTTTCATGGCTACAGTAATATCTTGTATAGCCCTTGTTTAAACTTAATATTTTTGGTCTAGTATTATGTTATTATTTTTCTACTAGTAGTGTGTTGTGTTTGTACGCCCTTGGGCATTTAGTTTGTAAAGGATTAGCACCTTTTTTTTTATTAACATAAAAATGTATAATATGAACCTAAATTTTATTTTAAAAAATCATAATTCAAATACAACTCATTATTACATGTTAGATAAATTATATCATAATCAACGAGTTTCTATATTTTATAATGCAAAGCTTGACATTCATTATTAAAGTTTCATGGTATTGGTGATACATACAAAAATGAATATTGATATGATCTTTTCTTTTCTTTTTATGTTTGGGTTAGATAGTTAACTTGGAAGGAAGAAGATACAATCAAATGATATCTTGATTAAAGTGAGGCTTAGAGGATAAGGTAGGGTATGGCAACAAAGGAGGAGGTTGGAAACCTAACCCCTCCATAGGAAAATGTGTTGTATATTTCTCATGAGTATCAATTCTTTATTACACACAAATGCTTTATTACACACATCTTAAACCATGTTTAAGATTAGGAGTCAAAATATTAGGAGGAGAGGGTTGAACAAGTGATACATTAGGCCCTTTGAAGACTCTAGGTTTAAATTGAAGAACTTTATAATCTCCATGAAAGATGGTGTAAAGTCTAATGACCCCCAATCATCTCCTAGGAGTTTATTTTGAGGGGTAGGATATGGTGTATCAACTTGTATTGATGAAAGAATATAAGAATGTTCCATTTGTAAGCAACTATATAAATTATGATCAACTTTAATTGTATACATTTTATTATTATAAATGAACCTAACACTATGGTTAAGAGTTGAAGGGTTTACTTTCATAGCATGTAACCAAGGTCTCCCTAGAAGAAAATTATAAGTAATCCAGTATTAGGCATGACATGGATAGGAGAAGGTAAAGTAATCAGACCTATCTTAACAAGTTAGGTGATTTACCTTAGGATTCTCTAGGAACATTGTCAAAGCAATGAATAGAGAGGGAATTAGAGGGTTGGATAAGATTGGGATTTATGTTGATTTTATGCAACTAGTGTATGGTACAAAAATTAAGACCAAGTCCATTATCCAAAAATGTTCTTCTAATAGCATGGTCATTAATTAAAAACCACAATCATAAGAGGATCACATTGATTTCACACTTCTAAATAATGTAACTCATTTTAGATGAACACAATGTTAGTGTTATTTTTATTTTTATCATACATTCCAACTAGGCTACCACATCATCAGGTACAACAAGATCTTGTAAAGTGTCTTGAAGTGTAGTATGGTGTATGGGTGAAATTTGAATCAAGTCCCAAACGGATATCTTATCAAGAGTAACACAAAGTTGTTCCATAAGATTATACTCCTTACCAACTTGTTGTGATGATGGAAAGGGGGGGGAGTAAAGGATGATATGGAGGAATAACATTATAAATATTCTTTTTTTTAGTATTATATGTGTAAGTTACCACATGATAATCAAATTTTTTAGCACCTTTTACCACAATCACTAGTTTTTATTGTGGTTGAAGGACATCTGAATGAAAGTGAACAATAATCTTAGGCTCCTTGCCACCAAAAAACATGGACAAAATTAAATTTATTAGGCTCTTATTAATAAACCATTCCATCCCAAAAAGGAGAGAATCAAGGAAAGTGGTAATGATATTATCCACTTCTTCCAAGGTATCCTTAAGAGAGGGAATATCCATTAATGCTTCATTTTTAGAAGTAATGTCATGTAGGTGCAATGAAGGTAGAGTTTATAATATCAAATTATTTCTCCAAAATATCTTCATAGGGGAGATGTGCTTTAGGAGAAGAATCAACATCATTCTTCAAGGGTTCATTCCTAGGGAGAATATTTTTGGAAAAAGTGTTGATAATATTTTCATGTACCAAAACATCCTCACAAATATGAGGGTCCTTAGGAGAGTGATAAAGTGGTAAAAGGGAGGCTAGGCCATTATCACTTCTATAAAATATATGCATTGTGAAAGTAGGCTAATTCAAAACACCATGAAAACATGTGCTAAATGCATGAAACAATATAGAATTTAATGTCTTTTTTCATTAATGCATATGCATAAACAATAAATGAAAGGATTCATATGTGCATAAAATGCAATAACAAAAATTAAATGATTACTATTAAGATACATTCAAATAAGATGTAAACATCCAAATCAGAAATGGTATGTAAGGAGTTAGGTTCATCAAAATGTAAGGTAGCAAATAGTGTTCACTAGCTTATATGAGAAATTTGGAAGCTTAGGCCTATTTCCCCTTACATTGGAAGGAAGATTCACTAGGATTGAAAACTTTCAAGAACCATATTTTTTATAACTATTTGTTTATAGAAAATATTGATACTATATGCTCAACTTGTTTTATTTTACAAAACTAGTTGTGTAAGGCATACAAAAAAGGGGTTTAAGTTGGCCCCTAGCCACCTGGGAAATGAAGGTAGAACATTAGCTACTTGCTGCTAGTGAATATGACCAATATGACCAACAACTAAGTCAAGGGGCTAAAGTGATTAGGGAATGAACAGTGGTGGACTGATGGCCAAACAAACGACAATGAAAAATACTAGACAACAAAAATAGTTATGGCAATAAAATATAAGTGCTAAGATCAACCATATGTCAATTTCTAAAATGTTGGTGTTAGCCTTGTGTGACATAATAATTGTACATCCATAAAAAAAATTAGAAAACCACTACTACTTTTAAAATGAATTTTGATATAATCACTAGAAAAATACCTAGGACATTGATGTAGACAAAGGATTTTTTGCACATACATTATATGGAAACATATGTTATAGTACAACCATAAAAATCTATACAATTGTATGAATCCTTTTCCTTGAATATGACGCCCTTAGAGAAAAAAAAAACTCATATTTTACTGATTTGAAACTTCATCTTAAAGTTTTATTAGTATTTTGAGTGCAACGATGAGATGTATTTTTCTCCAAGAGGCCTATATCATATTATTAAAAAAACTTAAAATTTGAGAATGAATTTACTAATTCTATGATTTGATACCATGTTCTAGAGGATTGATGAATTTCTAGGTGTAACAATCTATCAACAAAACCAAAAGACTTCCATAGTTGAAAACTACAAAGAAAATTGTTGTATCACCTCAAAAATTATAATTATGTTATCAAACAATGAAAAAAAAACTTTGTATATTATTAAAGAAAAAATTCCTAAAGTTTACAAGATTATGCCAAGTTTTTAAAGCCTACGCATTGAGACAAGAAAAAAAAACTAACTTATGTAAGCTTAAGACTAAGATGTGAATAGATCCTAAATTCTAATTGATTAGATAAAGTGTCATATTCACAAAAAAAAACTAACTTATGTAAGCTTAAGACTAAGATGTGAATAGATCCTAAATTCTAATTGATTAGATAAAGTGTCATATTCACACCAACAAGATCAATCAAAAGGTAAAAATAAAGAACATACATAACGTATACATCTATTTCAAAATGGGTGTGGTGAGTAACTTTTGAGTTATTATGTTTATTACATTGTACTCAACCATGACCAAATATCATTCCATCTTTTAGATTTGATTCTCATGCCTTTAATAGATAATTTTGAAGTACATTAGCCAACCAATCCATCACTAGTAATTTAAGTTAATTTATTATGAGTTGTGTGCATCTCATTGATTTAGCCTAGATTAATTTTTTTTAAGTTATTTTTTTCCTTTAAATATCTATAGTTTGTTAGGGTTTAGACAAATATGAGCAATAACCAATATTAGGATAATGCAGAAATAAGAAAGACAAAAATACAATAATACAAAGATTTAACGCAGTTCACCCAATATGGCTACATCCACCAAAGAAGTGATCATTGACTTATTTTATTGTCCAGCAAAGAACAAATTACAATTTGATGATTTCACATCACACAACCACTTATTTATCAAACCTTTTTGAGGCGGTTTACAAAGTCGTTTAACAAAATTAACCCTAACCATAAAAAAATAAATTCCTTGAGGGCTACTACATTTGAAACCCAACCGTGAACCCCAACAAAGATATATGATGAGTGTACAGTATTTGTGTGATTAGTCACCACATATCAATAATCTCCCAGTTGGAGACTAATCTAGCTCCACATCATATATAGTTTACATTTCTTGATGTGTTATTTTTCTAATTCTTATAATGTATCACCCAAATTAAAAATAATTGAAATTGAAACCATAAATAAGAGTATATATGTCATTACATCTCATATTAATAAGTTTTAACATTTTTAGACGAAAATGTATCAAAAATTTTATATAGAAAATATTTTGAATTATACATTATGACCCATCATAATATAAACTATATATTTAACCAAGTCCAACTCCTTAACAACTCATCATATGACATAAGTATGAAATATTTCAGCAAAAATGTTTCTCAATTTCAAACTCACTTGTTTTTCTTTCCCAACTAATATATAATATCATCACGAATTTAACAATTTATAATAGATTTAAAATTGACTCTGTGTAACTTTTATCATAAACTTTTTGGATCAAACTTCGCCATTCATCGTTGAGATGAGAATTTTACATGTGTAAAATTTTTATCATCAACGTTGAAGATCAAACTTCATAGTCCATCACTATAATTTATAAGAAGTAAAGATTTTCACTACTCCAACCATTTAGTATCAGTGTGAATTTAACAATTTATAACAAATTTCTAGATTTGATTGTGTACAATATTTATCATCAATGTTGTAGATCAAACTTCACAATCCATCATTAGAATGAAACTGCTTGAGTTAAAATTAAAAAAATTAAATATGAGAAAAACAAACTCCAC
This sequence comes from Chamaecyparis obtusa, assembly GCA_027943335.1. Taxonomy (NCBI): domain Eukaryota; kingdom Viridiplantae; phylum Streptophyta; class Pinopsida; order Cupressales; family Cupressaceae; genus Chamaecyparis; species Chamaecyparis obtusa. The sequence goes on from BSBK01005461.1 coordinate 3,412,892, forward strand.
ATGATAGACATTTACAAGTCAATTGAAACAACAAATCGAGCCACACATGGAATTTGACTCAAAACACAAAAATACTGCATTTCAACTTTCAATTCTAATGATCAAACTACCTTCTGTTTAAAGCTCCCATACCTTCAATTTCTTGCAAATTAAAAATAATAGTTATTGTAATTTAAAAATGATTTATTGATAACATTGTTCTTGTAACCACCAAGATTCAACACTACTATTTTTGTAAAAGTCAAAGATTTAGACAACTACAATTCTTTAGTATCAGTACGAGTTAAACAATTTATAATAGATTTATAGATTTGATTGTGTGCAATTTTTATCATCAAAGTTCTTGATCTGCATATGAAATGTGGGAAACAATACATTTCAACTTTCAATTCTAATATATAAAATTACCTTATTTTTAAAGCTCCTATAACCTTTGACTTCTTACAATTTATAAATTTAAGTAATATAAATTGATCATCAAATAATATGATGATCTATTGGTGACATTGTTTTTAAATATAAGATTACCTCCTTTTTAAAACTACTAAATCCTTTGACTTTTTACAATTTATAAATTTAAGTAATATAAATTATTTATCACATAACATGATGATGGGTGAGCTTGTTGTACTCATCAAGATTCAACATTGCCATTACACCAGAATTGTAAAATTTAATGTCAATATAAATTTAACAATTTATAACAGATTTCTAAATTTGATTATTTGCAATTTTTATGTTTGAGATCAAACTTCATGATCTATCATTAAAATGAAATAACTTAAATTTAAATTAAATTTATTAAATAAAAAACTACTACACATGACACTGAAACTCCGAATTTGATGGAAACACAGGTGCAATGCATTTTAACTTTCAATTCTAATAGATCAGACTACCTTCTCATTAGAAATCCTAAAACCTTCAGACTTCTCACAATTTAAAACTCGAAGCAATTTTTATCCATATCACATAATAATTGATAAGTTACCTTAACATTATTGTTGTAATCACCAAGATCCAAGACTGCCATTAGATCACAACTGTAAGTACCTTCAGACTTCTTACAATTTAAAACTTCAGACTTCTTATGATTTAAAACTTGAAGTAATTTTAATCGATATCACATAATAATTGATAATTTACCTTAACATTATTGTTATAATCACCAAAATTCAAGACTGCCATTAGATCAGAACTGTAAGTACCTTCAGACTTCTTTCAATTTAAAACTTGAAGTAATTTTAATCAATATCACATAATAATTGATAACTTATCTTAACATTATTGTTGTAATCACCAAAATTCAAGACTGCCATTAGATCACAACTGTAAGTACCTTCAGACTTCTTACAATTTAAAACTTGAAGTAATTTTAATCCATATCACATAATAATTGATAATTTACCTTAACATTATTGTTGTAATCACCCAGATTCAAGACTGCCATTAGATCACAACTGTAAGTACCTTGAGACTTTTTACAATTTAAAACTTCAGACTTCTTACAATTTAAAACTTGAAGTAATTTTAATAGATATCACATAATAATTGATAATTTACTTAACATTATGGTTACAATCACCAAGATTCAAGACCGCCATTAGATCGGAACTGTAAGTACCTTAACAATCAGACAGGGTTAGCATTCAACCAGTTTTCGAGCTAAAATGACAGAATTGACGACCTCATCAGCAGGATGCACGACAGACAAGACATGAAAACCATGGAGATCCTCCTCTTCAACCAGGGGGTAAAGAAAAGCCCTCGCTCCATGAGCGCTCCTCACAAGCAGCACAGCCCCGGGCGCCATATTCTGCTGCAAATACTTCACCACGCGAACCTTCTCACCTCTTTCCATTCCCACCAGGGCCGCCAAGACCACCACATCGTACTCCGCGAGCTTCGAACCCTTGACCTTCTCGATCTCGCAACTGTAAAACCCCATCCTTGCGGACAAATCAGGGTTCGAAGCCACCAGCCGCCGAGCCAAGGCATTCGCGGCGCCATCGAAATCATAATTATCAAACCGCGCGGATTTCATGTGATGCAGAGCAAGCACAATCGAGGTCAAAGGCAGCGGCCCCGAGCCGACAAAGGCGACATTTTTCGCCACTGTAACGTGCTTGCGCAGGGTTTCGAACTCGAGACGTGCGAGCTTCAAGTAGTTCGAGTAGTACGGGAAAACCGCCAGGCGGTCTAAAGGAGACGAAAACCGGCCAAGCTTTGCCGAGAAGTGGAATTCCAGGTGCTTCTCTGCTTCGCCGCAGAGGCGAATGAGGCGGTTTCGGATCTCCGCCTGGTTTGCCGTCAAGTGACGGACATCGACGGAGCTCGGCTGAGTGCAAAGGCTCACGAGCTGCGAGAACAGGGCATCGACATTTTTGGAGGGTTTCAGGGATTCCAAAGCTGAGATTTTCTCGTACAGATGGAGAATTTTTTCCACCAGATTTTCGTCGTTGCTCAGACTGACTGCCATTATTTTTTTATTTGGTTTAATCACTCCACGCGCTCGCCACACGCCCTCCATAGGCCTGCACGAGGATTTTATGCTGCTGGACGGACTTTGCGTGTGTCATTCCACGTAAGGAGGTGAAATTTTTATTTTTATTTTTTTTTATTCTTTTTCTGTCAATTCGCAGATTTGATTTTTTCAGATGGCACGTCTTGTTTGATTATTGCGTGCAGACAATGAAATCAGTATTTTCTTGCAGCCATGAAAGTCCAAAAGATTGGCCAATAATTCCAATGCCTCTTGAAAAGTGGCATAGCTATGACAACTACTTTGTTAGCTTAGGTTTAATGCAAAGTCATACCTGCCTTGCATGGATTGAAGCTATCAATAGTAAGTTGCAATTGCAAGCATTTAAGGTGTTATATTTTGTTATGATTATGAGTTGTTTTTAGTAATTTTGGGTAAATGATTGAAGGGTAAGGGAAGTTTAAAGGTAGGTGTTATAGTTAAATTTATGCATTTACGTATTCTAAATGGTATATCAGATTTTGACCAAAAAAAATTGTTGTTGTTATATGTAACTTAATTGCTTATAGCTATTGTTCTAGGTTCATGGTAGTGAAGACAAACATTGTGAGATCCATTATGTGTGCAAGGACAAAAAAAGGGTCATTTTAAAGTGTCATTTAAAATATACTCCCTATTGTCCTATTACCTGTTTGCTTTGACAACCAAAATTTTTTTGCTAATTGATCCAATACTATTTATTATGTGTGCAAGGGCCAAAAAATGGTCATTTCAAAGTGTCATTTAAAACCTACTCCATATTGCCCCATTACCCGTTTGCTTTGACAACCAAAGAATTTTGCTAATTGATCCAATACTTTTGCACAAATGCCCCAAAAGTCATGCACTATTGGTACCAATAAACTTGCACACAATTGATCTATGTATAACTTTTTTTTTCCTAAAAATGGGTGGTTATTGGCTTATAGATTATTTTCTAGTGGACTTTTAATTTGCAAAATCTAGTTGCGGTAATTTGAACATGGGTGGTAATTGGTGCTCTTCCCTGATCTGTTTCAAGGAATAATCTCAATGTTGTCTCTTATTTATTCTAACTTTGGGAGATTTAAGTCTTTGTGTATGGCTTAATCAAGAAACATATCTTTCACCCTTATCAATAATGTTCAAATAATTGAGTTGCAACTCGTTGACGAAGAAAATAATTGAAGTTGAATATTAAGAGAAAAAGTTGATTTGATTACTTTAAATAATGTACACTTTGTGTTGGATCATTTCTCTAATGAGTAAAAGTGTTATATCTTTGACTCTCAATGAAGTAATCTCATATAGGAATATGATTTTCTTTGTGGTGACTAGACTCTATTCATTGTGAGAGTCGAACTGTACTTTTAGATTCTAACTTAGCTTATATTGATTATTATGAGTATTATCAATACAAAGTATTAGAGATTTCACTTTGGTTATTGTAGGTAATCCTTTCATGAATGAAAAATGGCATCATAGTAGACAATAAGTGAACCATGGTGTAAACATATCAATAGTAAGTTGCAACTATAGTCATCTAAGGTCCTAAATTATCTTCTAATTTTGAATTGTTTTACTAAATTTATTGGTAGTGGGAATGCACGCTTAAGTTACATAATTAATCAATTTCTTTTTAAGAGTAAAAGATTGAAGGATATCTATTTTGAGGTACAATAACAATCTTATCTCTTATTTATCCTAGATGTGATGGATTTGAATATTGGTGGATCGTGTAATCAAGAATTATACAGTCACTCTCATCAACTATGATCAATTGATTGAGAGACAACTCTTTGATTAAGAAAAGAATCTAAAGGTGAACATTTAGACAAAAAGTTGATATGATAACTTTGAAGAATTAATGATGTCAAATCTGCACAATCCATCAATGGTTTTCAATCTTGTTTCTGGATTTGATTGTGATGGGGTTTTTCATCAACATTCTAAATCACACTCTTTGATTAAATCTAGAAGCAAGATTGTTCACAACTTTAAAGGATGTAGACTTTGTGTTGGGTCATCTCTCTAATGAATAGAGTTGCACATCTATGACCATTGTGAGATGGAAAGTGGAGTTTTAGGCTTCAACTTAGCTTATATTCATTTTTATAAACATTCTTACTACAAATTGTTAGAGATTTCACTTTGGTGATTACAAGTAACCCTTTCGCCAATGAAAAATTATATTATAGTAGGCAATAATTAAACCACATGAAAAATTTAACATCTTCTAATCCAACCTTTAGAAGGCGTTGAAGTCTTCCCTCATCATCTCTTCACGTTCATGGGGAAAATATCTCAATTTATTGAGTGCATTCCCTTTGATGGCTAATTCAAGAAATGATTAAATATTCTCCTAATTATTACAATTTAGTTGAAGTTTAGAGAAAGTCTCTAAAATAAATAATGTAAAAATTATTTTAATATTTTTCGTATGTTTATTTAATTTTATCAATATGTTTAAATAGATCAAACAAGTAAAGCTAAATTTCACACTGACTAGTGCTCACTAACTCATAAAACTTTCATCCTAAAAACAAAAGAGGGGAATGCACTTGCATTCAAGCTTACAGCCTAGAGCTCACTGTTCAATTGTACAACCAAAATACATCAAAGCTTACAACCAATTACATAAACAAGAAATAGACTTATAGTCCTATACCGAACTAATTGTTAGCATCAATAACATGCCTATATAGTTCCAATGAAGCTCTAAACATAGATCTGCACATCATCTACACGTCAACATAGTCTCTTATTGGTGCCTTTCCATAATATCATCATTCTTATGATCATCAATCACTTATCTGTCCTTCACACTCAAAACTCAATCTTAAATATAAGATCATAACTCCAAAACATAAACTTTGTTGGCCCAAGTAAGAGTAAGGAAACATGTAGATGTATTTTCACCAAAACAAGATCAAAACATAAAATAAATCCTTGCTAACCAAACCAAGTAGCCTCAGATGTCAGCTCTATCATCAATAATCATTAGATTGATAAACAAAAATGATTTACCAGGTCTATTGATTCAATCCATCCAAACTGTCATGTTCTTCCAAAACTATCAACCTAATATTCCACATTGAATATGTCATGCATCTGATGACTTTGGGATCTGTGATTACAGGATTAGACATAATAATGTGTCTACATTCATACCTTACAATCACATACACTAACACTCAGAATTTTGTCCAAACCAAATTGATCTATCCCACTGGTCACTGTCCTTCTTATGGTACTTATACAAATATAGGTATCAAATCCTCCAGCAAGCTGACTTGTTTGCATCATGGCCAAGAGAAATGATAGTATTTTGCATCAATGTAAACATACCATACATTGAGGATTAACTCTTTCCAACAATCTCCCCCTTTGGCATTGATGGAAACACTTAGGAAAAATGGATAAGTGTCCATCCCAAAATGCCAAGTCCAAAACTATACAAAAAAAAATACTCCCTCTTTCGGTATACATTTTTCATCGAGTCTCTCCCCATTTGACATCAATGGAAAAGGCGGGGTACAAAAACCAAAAAAAATCTACCAAAATCGTATGAATGTCTAATATACAATTTACATACTTACAAATATTTGAAAATATCTGAGAAACTTGTTCTTAGAGCTATCAAGTCAACATCCCAAGATTTCTTCAAACTATCCAAAATCTGAATTTGCCCACATATAGCATAGGCTGCATTCTCTGCTTCAAGAAGGCCTGGTAGATTTAATAGGTCATATGCTTTTTCTGCCTCCTTAAGTTCTCTCTAAAGAATATCTAACTTGGGAACAATGAGTGTTGGAAAAATGGTCAGCACTCCCCTCGGGATTCGTGACATGGCTTAACCGCCTCCTGTGTCTTCTATAAGTCTAGTGGTTGTATCGGGCATTAAGAGGTCAATCTTTTGGTGCAACGGCAACCACTACTTGTAACAAGTGGTATAAGAGCTTGGTCACAGGTTCGAATCCCCTCGGGTAACGCTGAGGGGGAGATTGTTGGAAAAATTGTCAGCACTCCCCTCGGGATTCGTGACATGGCTTAACTACCTCTTGTGTCTTCTATAAGTCTAGTGGTTGTATCGGGCATTAATAGGTCAATCTTTTGGTGCAACGGCAACCACTACTTCTAACAATGAGGTCCCTCAAGTCATCATGTCTAAACAATGCCTCACGATCGCAACTCAAGATCTTCAACATAGCACTTGATCAACTAAAATACTTCATACTGAACACACAATCTGAAACAACAACTAGTATGTTAACATAAATGACAAAACATTAATGTCAACACACCCAAATCCAAAACTCTACCATGCTCAACAATATTCCAATAGTTGTTTTGATGCAATATTGATGAAACATGCTCTATGTATTATAAAATATTTTACGAGTAATATAGATTTTTTCTCTTTTCTTGGTGAAGTTTTTTTCTAAAAGGGTTTCTCCAAAAAATCATGGTATTATGTGTTCACTTTTATATGACATGTTCTTTTTTTGTCATAATTGTTTTTATGTCAATTTGGTAAACAATATTGGATGTGACTTATATATATTTTTAGGCTTCTTAAATTTTTGTCCACTTCTTAATTTCTAACATTTGGTGTTAGATCCTGGTCAATTCCATGTCTTGGGTGGTAAAAGGTAAGCTTCTTAAGCTTGCATGGGAATTTTAGTTGATCTATTTTTGCAAATTTGTTTTGATATCATGACTAAAAATTAATCATGTTGGATATAGAGAAGTTTAGTGGAATGGGTTATGAGTTGTGGAAGCTGAAAATAGAGGATCTCCTTGAAGAACAAGATCAATGGGTGACTATGAAAAAAAAAGAGAAATCTAAGAAGTTTTCTGCTAAAGATTGGGAAAGGTGGATAAAAAGGCACAGGGTATTAAATTGTTTCTTTTATAGTTTATTATCCTAAATTTGTCAAAAGAAAATACTTCATATGTCTTATTGAATTGTATTGGTGAGATCTATTAAGCCAAAAATATGGTTAAAAAACTACTTGATAATAAAAATTAAAAATCTCTTAATATGAAGGAAGGTGAACCAGTAACCTTGAAGATCCCAATATGGATGCTCTTGTTGGAAATTTTTTGGCACAAGAGATGAGGTTAAAAACTATAGATAGTTCAAGTGAAGCGCTCAATGTCAAGGGAAGGCCTAAAGAAGGAGGGTCTAAAGGAGATAAGAATGGGCTTGAGAAAAAATCTAAGGGAAGATCTAAAACTCTTGGTAAAAAGAAGTGAAGTGTTGGAACTATGGAAAGAGACGAAATGTTAAGAAGGAATGCAAGACTCCAAAGAAACAATTTGATTCCTCTATAGAGAAATCCTAAAACTCAAATAATGATTCTTTGATTTCTTCTAGAGAAAGTTGGAAATTATTCATTCAGATGTTTTTAGACTAATGGATATTATATCAATTGGAATATCTAGATATTTTGTTTCATTCTTTGATGATGTTTCTAGATATGCCTAGTTATATTTTAAAAGGCATAAATCTAAATTTTACAGTAATGATTGCAAATTAAGGTTTTAAGAATTATAATGGAGGGGAACACTGTTCAAAGGGATTTGACAAATTTTGTAAGCATGGGTCTACAAAAAGAAATTGGGAGAAAATCATTCATTAGAAAACTCAAAATAAATGATGTATAAACTACAAAAATAAGACATCCAAATAAGGCCCTTCAAATGACCACAAACATTGGATTATCTCCACTTAAGTTAAAAGGACACTATTTTTGGCTCCAATAATTTCCCTCCAACTTGGGTACCCAATCTTGCAAGATAAACATTATGTTAAATGTAATAAATGATGCAATACCAAGAGACACATTTTTCCTCTTCCAAACACCTACTTGGAGAAGCCCAAAGGCCACTCATTTATCCACTTCATAAGTCATTAATTATTGAATCATAGGTATTCACATGCATGGAAAATAATATTAAATAATTGTATACGCAACCCATGTTTACTACTACTAATAGATGTCATCACCATTACAAATGTTTTACAAATAATAGTGAGAATAGCTGTTGCAATTTTTTTTTCCAATACACCCTAAGTGCCTTAGGACACTTTCTGAGGATGTTGGAGCAATGTCATAGGATTAACAAGGTATATTTTAACCTTCATCCTAACACACTATAGGCTGAGTATGCATGACATAGGAATAAAATTTATTAGAGAGAATGCGACAAAGATTCTTGTTTCCAAAATAGAAACTCAGATACTAATGCAAAAGATATGGATTCGCCTATGGCACCCAACTTGGTTGACATGGGCATTATGTTGGACAAATGTAATACCCTTGGAAAAATGTAATACCCACCCATAGTTTTCTTTTTCAGTTTATGATGCTAAACTCTTTTAGGCCACTTTTCATGTGTGTGTTGGTTATTTCAGCTATATTTGGTAATACTTGATGTATGACACTACTTCATGCATTTGATGTATTATCAGACATTGGATATTTGTGTGATGGTGTGTTGTTAGCTAGATTATGGTGATTATCTTCATATTATGATGATTATTTGTATATGGTAATGTTATATATATTATGGTTTTACTGACCTATATATGCATTTACATGGATATTGAGTATGTTTTATATTTATGATTGATGTGCATGTGTGGTGAGGGACGAAGTCGTAGTTACTTTCTTGCAAGCTCCATACGATGTATTGATCCCTACCATTATCCGTTATATATGTATGTATGTGTTCGACTCTGTGATGTAGATTTGCAAATACTAGGCATCATCTTCTCCTAATTGGCAAGAGTGAGTGTTCCCTTACATATATCTCAATGGTGAAAGAGGGCAGGTAACATTCAAGCCTAGAACCCTATCCTAAATCTTCATTTTGTCCTATGAGTGGAAAAGTATTTGATTGACTATCCTATCTGAATTTGTCGAGGTGGTGTTAATTTGTGGATCCTATTGGAGTATGCTTGTGATTGTTGCATTTTTTTAGTTGGTTTTTTGTATGCATGCATCCATTTAGGTCAAATCTTGCATTTTATTATGATGTAGGTAAAATGATTAATTAAGGGTTAATTATTAAGATTAATAATTATACCTTCTAAATGTTATAATATTAAATATATGATTATTTAATTATAAAGTATTAATTAAATACCTATATTTAATTAATAATTTAATTATAAAGTCCAAATATAATAATTAAAGACCTAATTTTAATATAAAATAAAAAATTGATATTAAATGTGCAAATTTGTAATGCATCACTTTAACATTACTTTTATTTTCAAAAGTTGCATGTTTAAAATTATACTTCAATTATTAATATTAAATTTAATTAAAAAATAAATAATGCATTATTGAATGCACAAAATTTTTATAAAATCAAAATTAAACATTAATTAAGAGTTCAGTTGTGCAAACTTTAGTCAAGTTGAAAATTAAATTAAGTGACTTTATTAATTTGTAAAGTTGAGTTTTAGTTCTTAATTAGGGTTGCACTTTTCAAACCCTAACTTTCTAGGTTTTCTATATTATAGATCTAGGATGTCTTTTTAGGATTATTTTAATCAAGTTGAAGGAGTCTCTCTGGCAAATTTTGGGGTATAAAAAATTTGTTTTGAAGCTTTGGAGTTTTTGGGTTGAATTTGTTCTTCTCCATTTTCGAATTCAAATTGTCGATTTGAGGTAAGTTTTATAAAACTTTTGAAGTTTTCTATTAAAAATCTCCATCTTCTTCCTATTTGCATAGAATTTGCGTGTATTCATTAAGTATTTTGGAAAATGTACCTTGGGTAAATATGTTTGATTAGAAGGGCTTTGGAAGAAAAATATGAATAGGGTTTTTCTTAAAAATTTAATCTTTATTCAAGTTTTTAGATTTGACATCCCATGGTTTTGAAAAAATCTAGTTTCAAGATTATGCATGCTTTGCTCCTTTTGAGTTTTCATCTAAATTATTGTATTTCTTTCCCCATATGGGTAAAAACATGATCAAGTGTCACCTTTTCGGCTAACCTAGGTGACTCGGCAGAATCACACTAGGCCCAGTGGGACTCGGTCGAGTCCCATTCAGCCGAATATACATAGGCGCCACGCGGCGCCCAATGGCACCTACGTGGTGAGGAGACTCGACTGAGTCTAGCGGGGATTTTAAATACCCCAACAAATGCCCAAAGCCCCTCATTTGCACATTGAGGGGCTAAGGATTGGCGACCAGGTGAGCAACAGTGTCCACTTGGCCGAGTTCCAGGTAGGGGACATTTTTTTTATTTTTTTTTATTTGTTTGTGTTTTTTAATTATTTTTTTTATATTTATGCGCAAAAAAAATGTCATTTTTTTACTTAGCATTATAATTTAAATATTATTATTTTTCCATTTATGAAATTTATATTATTGATGAACTAAACACAAATGTAAAATTAAAACTTAGAAATGTATTTACCTAAAAATGTACAAAATCAAAACATAAACTCAAAAGTTTGAAACTTAAATGTACAAACCTAAATCCTAGAAAAACATATATAATTTACGCAAAACATAAACTGAAACCTAAAAACATGTGAGTAGTACACAATACATAGTTTAATTTAAACAATTTTTCAATAAAATTCATTTAAAATGATTACTTGAAATATAACTTATATATATATATATATATATATATATATATATATATATATATATATAATATATATATATATATATATATATATATATATATATATATATATATATATATATATATATCCCACTAAGTTATTTTCCAAAATAAATATATATATTAAGAACATATAGATCTAAAAATCCTTTACATGTGTTTTTGACAGACAAAATTATACTTAAGACCTATTAATACCTAATCTTAAGACATAATAGGACCCTTAAGACATAATAACACCTAATACTTTCAACATATAATACCTACTGTTAAGACATTTAATAGGACCCTCAAGACCCAATAGGATGTCCAATTATAAGACCCTTAAGACCCAATACCTAACCTAATAGTACCAATTAAAACATAATGGACTAGACTCTTACTGGCCTAATAGGACCACTTAAGACCTAATTGGACCACTTAAGACTTAATTTAGTCCACCAAATAGGACCTATTAGGACCCTTACAACCTAATAGGACCACTTAAGACCTAATAGAACTTAATAGGACCCAATAGTCCACCCTTAAGACCCAATAGGACCCAATAAGACCCTTAAGACCTAATAGGACCCTTAAGACCCAATAGGGCCTAATTAAGACCCTTAAGATGGGCATAAGACCCTTAAGACCCATAAGACCATTAAGACTAGGTTAAGACCTAATTAAGACCCTTAAGACCCATGAACCCCTTTCCAGATTATTATATTTTCACCATTTCTTTTAGTATAATTTAAATATAATGTTTTCCCCTCCCTAGGTTATGGAAATTTACATTCAAACTCTAGTAAACTGATTTAAAATTTATCGAGCAAAATTATTCTCACTTGAATCTAGAGGTAGATTTTGGAAATTTGTATTAAATTCATTTTTCCCATGTGTGCTTTTAAATATGTACATAAATATGCATTCAAATTAGTAAATATGCATGCATGAATTAGTTCTAATACCATGATTGAAATACATGTGTAAATGCATGAATTTAAATTATGTTTAAATATTTAAAAATATTACATGTACATATTTAAATGCATGAAATTTAAATGTTTAAAAATATTTAATTTATATATGTAAATGCATTTGAAAATTAGTTCATGTGTGTTTGAAGTTTTAAATGTTTTCATGTTTACTTGAAGTATGTACACATGTAAATCAAGCTATCTTTTTAATTTATTTTTAATATATATATAATATATATATATATATATATATATATTATATATATATATATATATATATATATATATATATATATATATATATATATATATATATATATATATATATATATATATATATCAATCAATTTTCTAATGAATGTATGTATATGTGCATGTGCCTACTTGCAATGAGCATTTTTTATCTATCTAGATCTAGATATATATATTACCTTTGTGTGCATATCATTCATGGCTTCTAGTGGTTCAGATCATAATGTCCATAATAGTCAGGGATCACGAGCTCCCTCAGACCAGCATGGTACCCAGGGCCCCACATAGTAGAGATAATCGTAGAGATGAGGACTATCTCTAGGATGCGGGCCACTCTGACTGCGTTAGAGCGGACACTGCCGAATAGTACTACTCTCCCTAATAAGGATAAATTGACATATATATGCACTAAGCTCATGAGTATGATTTAGAAGGCTGAATCATACAATCCATATGATGATGTTTCAATTGATACTCTTTATTATAGCCTCTCTAGAACTGTCACAAGGACAGTGGGTTGGAGGACAGTTGATCCAGATGTTTTAGTCACTCAGGTTAAGAACATGTTTGGCACCCATTACATCGATAAGAGGGTGGTTCGAGCATATAGGGTCACAAAATGTATAGATGACTTAGTGGCCCCTTTTATATGTCCTATATAGTTGGAAGCTCATCATATGTGGCCCCAAAAGGATGAGGTGCCACTATATTTCTATGAAAAATTATTTCCAGAGTTTCATTTGGGCTACGATGTTGACTACATTGATTTACCTCCACATGTTGGTCAGGGTTAGGGGAGATACCAAGATAAGTGTAGATGACCCGATATACCACAGCCCCCTAGTAAGAGGGAATTGGTGGGTCAAAACCTTTTGGTTCTTCCAAAAGGTTTGGAGACCTATACTGGAGCTGGGCAGGTTGCAGCTGAGGACACACATTTAGATATGTATTCTAGCATTGCCACCATCGTGACTCAGGTCAAGGAGTTGTCATCTAATCATGTGGGTAGGTACATGCTTCGATCATGGACGAGTGCAGGTGTATCACCTTCTAGTCCATTTTATGACTCGTACATCAGATTTGATCTTCCTACTCCAAATAAGATAAGATGACTACTCGAGGATCGCATGCGCGAGATTAGCTATATGTTAGTGAGTGATCTCCTGGTTGATTACCAGAGGATTACTACATTGCATGGGATTGAGCTGCATGATATGCCTACTTTCATTGGAGGAGGACAATGTCGTAGATCCTCCATAGGCAGCAGTCGAGAATAGGGCTCAGATGCAGAG
>BSBK01005462.1:0-255000 GCA_027943335.1 Chamaecyparis obtusa
TGTATGTATATATACATATATATGTATCTATATGTATGTATGTATGTATGTACATCCAATAAGATAAATACATATGTTAGCCTAGCCACAAAATATATTAGCTTCCATTACAAAAAAAAGATATTACACTATAGTGTAACACGCTAGCACCGAACCTAAAAATAGGACATACATATGAAATCTTCATACCACATTATCATAGGACTTAAGGATAGGTCACACATAAGATAAATACATTCCATAACACAAATATCAAAATGCAAGTGTATTATGGAACCGATGAAATGCTACAACCAAGTCCATGACTTGATCAACAAAAACTTCTAAACTAATTGATGGATAGAACCAGATCAAACCTATCCATAAACTAAGTACATTTTTCATATTGACACATTCTGATATACTACATGGAAGTCCAAGTAGCAAGGATACCCAAAAGAAATTTGAAACGTAACAACCATATGTATATTTGTCCAATATTATGCTACACTAATTACCAAAAGTCATAAAAATACCAAAATGATATTTAATAATAGGAACTAAGATATCCATCTTAATCTGATCATCACAATACTCACACACATCCAAAACAAATAATTACTGGTACAAACATACAACTGGTATAGATTTTTGACATAAATGACAACAATGACAACATCTTCTCAACACTTTCAAGAGTAGAGTAACAATCATCATGATTTTATTATTTGAGCCAAAAGGCTCACAAACTCCAAACACAATCTAAATTTATTTGTGCTCAAAAGCTTAGTTGAAGAATTTGAAACATTCATCAAAGTCTCTACCTTAACTAGATTCACCCTAATATCTTGATCATATCTCTAAAGAATGATATTGTACATCAATATGTTTTTTCCTAGCATGAACTTTTGAGTTCTTAGTTAGGGAAATTGCACTCTAACTATTACAATAAACTATCAATACATCTTGTTATATTTTGATATTTGAACATAGTATCTTAAGCCAAATGGCTTCTTTAGAAGTATGAGTAACTATCATATACTCATATTTGGTAATGGAAAAGGTAACCACAACCTATCACTTACTCATCCAGCTAGTTGCACCAGCAAATAAATTAAACAAATAATAATTGATGGATCATTTGATATCAAAATCACTTGCCCATTTTAAATCTACATAACCATGGATATCAAGGTAAAGCTCATCTATTATCAAATTACCATTATAACATAATAAATAATATGAGATAACCTGCACATATCTAAAGACTCTTTTAACAACATCCCAATGAAGTCTACCATGATTAGACATGTTTCTGGAAAGAACTTTCACTATTTTGGAATGTTTGGTCTAGTATATCTTGTAACATATATTGAACTTCTAGTTTCAATATAGTAAGTCACCCTACTCAATATCTTCCATCTCCAATGGGGATGTTGGAGAATATGAAGTAGATAATTTTATTCCATCTTTGAAAGGAACATACAACACTCTATAATCTTACATGCCTCTATAGAATTGAATTGACATACTAACTTTAGCCAAGCCATAGATTTGTGTTCACTTTAACTCTTTTAATTTATTTCTAAGATAGTATTTAGTTGCATGGAGGTCTTTCATTTCAAATTTAGCAACAAGTTGAGACTAGTTATAAACTCATCCATTTTCTTTTCCCAATAATTTCATCTATCGACATATAATGCAAAAAATAGTAAAAAATTACCAATAATTTTATAATAAATACAATGATATGATTTTTAATGCTCAAATCCCAGAATGAACACATATGTATTAAATTTTTGGTACCACATCCTAGGAATCTATTCAATTTCACAAAAATATTTCTTCAATTTTACAAAAAAAATGATTTTTCATTTCATCATGCAATGTTCTAGTGTCACACAAATATCATCCTCCAAATCACTATGAAGAAAAATTATTTCACAACCATTTTCTCAACCTCTAGGTCATTAGCAATAGCAATAGAAAGAAAAAATCTAATTGATGTCATAATATACATGATGGACATGTTTGTACGACATAATTTTGTGAGGAGAAGACTTGTACGAAAAGCAAAGAAAGAGTGATGAGCACCTTTTTAGGAGGGAGTGAAATCAAATGGAGATAAATATTACAAGGATTGGCAGTTGGAGGTACCATGTTTTTGCAATTGGGGGGATGAGCCAGATGTTGAAATTCTAACAGATAAAATTAGGGCCAAAGTAGGCAAGGAGATGGATCATTTAGACAAGCAAGGATATGACCAGGATTCGTAACATTACCAAACAAGATACTACTAGGGAAAATATGAACAAGAAGGAGATACAAAATGTGAATATTGGAGGAAAAGAGGAATGGCAAAGACTATTTTTTAATTTTTTTTCCATAAACCTGCTTGGGCACAAAGACAAATGAGGAACCCCTACCCTCACAACCCTTAATCAAATCAAGGTTTATACTAGCAAAAGAGAACTAATTCCAATCGAGAGGGACCATCTGATAAATGGCAAGAATAGTTTTGACAAGAGCATAAACAAGGGCAGATATTTCCAAAAAATGGTTATCCATAGAGCAACCAAGCTAGAGGCAAAAATAAGGGAATCGAACAAGCAAGTGATGAAAGGGAAAGGGAAAAATATATCCTAAAGAAGACTCTCAGACAAAAAAAAACAAAAAAACTCACAAGGTATGTTTTAGGGCTCTACTAAATTTCATCC
Organism: Chamaecyparis obtusa; assembly: GCA_027943335.1. Taxonomy (NCBI): domain Eukaryota; kingdom Viridiplantae; phylum Streptophyta; class Pinopsida; order Cupressales; family Cupressaceae; genus Chamaecyparis; species Chamaecyparis obtusa. Next base: position 2,697 of record BSBK01005462.1, read on the forward strand.
CAAAGTCTCTTGTTTCTTTCTTGATTTAAACAAAATAGAATGCTCAATAGCTAGATTAAAATAAGAATAGATGTTTATCGAATGGGGGGAGGAGGTTTGTCGACATTAAAAAAACTAAGGATTTGGTGTCATAAAAAACTTAGGAAATAATTTAAATCTTATATCTCTCCCTAACAAATACTTTCTAGTTGAATTCTCATTTAATTTGGACAGGTGGATTGTAATATATCATAGCCCCTATCTCATGTGTGGAATCAATATCTTTTATGAAGGAATGGAGTCCAAACTTTGATCATTGGAAGAAAGAGATTAAAGTTGACCCAGTATGCATACACTTATATAAACCACCATCATAGTACTAGGATGAGGGAATCCTAGTAGACATAGGGAAAAATCTTGGCCCCTTCATCTAGGTGGATGAAAAATTGGAAGATAGGAGCTTTGAGACTTACACTTGGATATGCCTCAATCTAATGCTTGACTTACCCCTTCCACAAGAAATTAAAATTCACACTAGTGGGGTATATGGAGAGAGAAGATAGAAAGAGAAGATCAAATGACCTTATGCCCCAAGTGTAAATCAAAAGGCCATAGATAACTAGAGTTTTTGTCAAGAATGGAGGCAAATGATTCAGTGCCTGATAACCCACAGTTAGAGCATAATGTAGAATGGAAAATAATATAACTTTCTATTAGGGAGAACTTCAAATAGAATGAGCATCTTCCAAAATTAATGATAAATTATACAAATCCCATTGACCAAGAAAAACCAATAATAGATAACCAAGTGAGTTTGACTAATGGATCACAAATAGAAGATTTAGACCCTATGGTAGAGAATAGTGCATAGAACCTCTTCTTGGGACAAGATTAAATAACCCCTCAACTAGTGGAGGAAAACAAATATGTGCAAGCCACCAATCATAAAGAGGATAAGAATAGGGAAGTTGGAACAACCACATGGGTTAGTGGGGATAATGTTGATTCAATTTATTGGGGATAGTGAAGATGTCCTAAATTAAATTACAAGATGATTCTTCTAAAGTGGTGTAGGAGCACCCTTCCAAGGGCTCCCACCAATCATTTTGGTTGTGATTAAAACTTCCTAAGAGAATTATGTAATTAAAAATAAGAGCTTAAAGCTCATTTTGTGTGTCTAGGCCTAGTCTAGGTCCTAGAAGTTCAGTTGGTCTTTTCAATGTGAATGGCACAATGATTCAGGGAATGTTGTCATCCTGAGATCAGTGCTTTGCTATGAGGTTTGAAGTCTTAGGTTAGTTTTGGTGGATGTTTCAGCACGTGTGAGTGCTTTAGGAGAGCTTCTCTAGTAATCATTGGAGTGTGAGAGCAAAGTTGCTAAGCAACAAAAAGTTGCTCAAAAGTTGTCAGCAACTTTTTCCTTGTAATAACCTAACCTAACTTAAGCAGCTAAGAAGCCCTAACATCATACACATACCGAGGAGAAGCCTATATTAGACCTGAAAAACCCTAATGCAAGGGTTGGTATTCTTATTGTGCGGTGATAGTACGAAAATATAAGACTGAACGCTACTGGAGAGAACAGTCACTGTTTTAGACTGTTGACATGTGAATATATGGAGTTTTGAGTGCATCTTTGTTTGAGCATTTTTTTGTGTGTGTTTATTCTTCTTATGTGTGTATTATTTTAGGTTCTTTAAGGTTTTTGTGAGCATTTTGTTTTAGTTCTTTCATTTGACAGTGCTCTGCCAGTTTGGAGAGCTTTGTATAGATGGGGTTGTAGTTCTTGTTTCCATCGTGGATACACCATGGGACTTTGGATTCCAAGAAAAAATACCCTAACATGTAATTATATGCAAGCAGGGGCTTAGCAAGCAAGAGCAATCATATGTTTGACAAAGCCCTAGGCAAGCTTGACAGTGATCGGCTAGGAGCAGTCAGCAGACAAGGAGCTCTTGTGAACAGAGGAAAGAGTTTCATATCATGATCTTTGGAGGGATGCAAGAAACCTACTTGAAGGCCTAGTTATATGAAGGAGAGGGTCTGAATAATCTTGGAAAGGTGTTTTTGAAGGCTTGTTCACTAGGTGACAGTGAAGAGATCAAACAACCCTTAAAACCCTCATATTTGGCACAAGTGTTGTACGGACTGTTGGAAGCCTCATACCCCAAAAATATTTGAGAATGGGTCATTTACAGTAGAATTTATTTAGAACAGGAGTTTGGAATCCTTGAGGGAAAGGTGTCAAATACCCTATAAAACTGGAAGGAGGACTAATTAGGCCTCTTCCTTGTAGCCCTAAATTGCAAAGGAACCCTCAAATCGGGTGATGACCCAACCATGCCAATGCAATGAAAAGGTGTCAAATGCCCTAAAAACATCTTGGAATTCATGAAATCCTCTGTTGGAGCTTGGGAATGGTTTTGAACCCTAGAAAACCCTTATAAGCCTATGTAAGGGATGAAGCTAGAACTAGAGCTTGGAATGTTGCAAGGACAAGTAGCTAAACTTGGTGGTTAGGATAGGTAGGTCAGGGGGTCCTTGGATGTGTAAGGTATCCTATAGACCATTCATAGGTGTTAGGAGTACACTTGGCTCCTTGGGAAAGGATCAGAGCATAGACTAGCTAGTCTATCCTAGCCTCCCCATCATAAAGTGGGATGGAAGAATCCCACAAATGGCCTCTCATCTATTAGGATAAGATATGTAGGCCAAAAATGGTTGGAGGGACCAAAATTAGGCAACTAAGTATGATGAATTCAGCTATGGGATAAAAACTTGTATGGAATTCATGCACTAAAGGAGATATAAAAAAATGGGTGCAAATTGTAAGAATAAAGTATCTACATTTACATGAACCTAGATGTATTCTCACCTCAAGAAATTCAACAAGGAGATCAAAAATATGAAATTAAATTATTGATTACAAATATATAACTACAAAACGTATCACTTGGGAACTCAAAAATGGTAATAGTGTGTCATTCTAGAATGACTTTAAATGGGAAGGATATGAAGCAACCATTCTGCGCCTGGAATACATAAGGTTGGAGATGATGCACATCTAGGGAAACAAAGTTAGTAATTATGGGAAACACGTAATGGAAAGTAGAGGCTCATATTGGAAGTGACAATCGCTGGATAACCTAAATGCTCTTTAGGAACACAAGACTAGCTTGTAAAAAAATCTAAATAATTTGTGTTTTTTTTCCTTCTAATGAGGTTGATACTATTCAATGGAGTTGCTTGGCTGATGGGGAATATGAAGTGAAAATTAGCTACAAAGTGAAAGAAGGAAATCGAGTAAGAAAAAATTGGCCAACCAAATATTATGGGGCAAACATTGTCTACTCAAAGCAAGGGTATTTGCATGGATGATGATCCGAAAAAGAATACTAACTCAAGACATAATCAAAAAACTTGACATTTATGGCCCAAAATGATGCAAATTATTTAAATAAAAAGAATAAATGGTGAATCACCTTCTACTAACTTTTTCCTATGCAAAATCCTACTAGAAATACTTTGTGGAAAAATTGAATATTTAGTGCCAAGGAAAGAGAGGAAAGGTGTACTTAACAATTCGTGGCAAGTTATCCCATTCATAATAGTGTGGGAATTATGGAATGAATGCAATCAAAGAGAAATATAAGACAAAGCTAGGCCAAAAGAGACCTTTTTTTTTAAAGGATGGAAACTCAAGTAACAAAAATTAGTGAATAATGTAGTAGCCAATGGGCCTTTGTATGGGATTTTTTACACAAATTGGGATAAAGAAATGTGCAAGGTTTTTAATGGCCTCCAACAACCCCCATTAATAAGGTTAGGAAGGTTGATCTTCCTAAAAACCCACAAGAGAAAGTAAAATGGTGTGCTCCTAAGGAAGGATGGGCATATATTGACTTTGATGGGGCCTATTGGTGCCCAAATCAACAAATTGTAAAATCCTAAGATTATGCCAAACTCTATGATTGGGTTCCAAAACTGATTTGGCTAATGAACGAGATTGATTGTGATGAAGAGCCCTCCCCTTAATACCACAAACACATAAAAAAAATAGAGAAACAACAACAATTTGCAAGAACAACAAATGGGCTTCTTATTATCTCCACAAATGTGGAATTACAAATTTTTAGAATTACAATATGCAAAGCTACATGGGCATTCCCCTTACAATATTTTGTAGGACAAAGCCTCCAATTATTACCCAGAATTGTCCCGAACTCCTAAGACAACACTACACCCTTCCTTATATAGGCAATTTTCCACCGCCTGGGAAGGTTCCAGAATTTTAGCGAATAAGGCCGACCAAACTTAGAATTATTTTATTTTTCATTTTATTACATCATAGTCAGCTCAAAACAACTTTTGAAACCCAAATAGAAATTTTTAAGGAAATTTATTTTCTGCCATTTTAGGTGGCCCAACTTTCGGAGACCATAAGTCATCACCCATTGACCCGATTGACTATTATGACCCCATTTCAGAAAGGGAATGAAGCGCTCTACAACATTTATATTAAGCAAGCTTCATTTAGCAGAAGTTTCGACCTCATCCAGGGCCTCTAAAGCCTTCAAAACTGAGTTCGAAGTTTCTGTACCCTATTTCCAAAACCAAAAATTTTCAATATCTTCAAAACTAGACTTGATTCGGCAATGAAACTTTATTAGCAGGCTGATATGACCAAAATGAACCTCCACCTGTGAAATCAGAACATTTCAAGATCATATGACCAACTTACTAAAAATAGTAAGTTTCCATAAATAGAAACTCTGCACAAGATAGCCCTTATTGAAAAGAAACCAGAAATATTTTTGGGTGATGCAAGATTGCTCTTACACCCAGGATGCTCCTACATCAGACACCCGAAGTAATTTGAGAAGTGACCCCGTCACGTCTCAGGTGTGAAGAGGAAAACCAAGACGGTTAACCTCCTCCCTTATCAGCCATGATGAGTCTTCAACAGGTCATCCTTTCCATTTGACCAAATATTCTTCATATGTCATGTTCCTTGCGCTTCTGCCAACGCGACTATCCAGTATGTCCTCAATCTCCTTGGTAGCTGAAATAGTTGCTGGAATACTCCACTGTTCTACTGTGATCTCATCTTCAACACCTCCTTCATGATACTCAGTCAAATCTAAAATGTTAAATGCTGGTAAAATATTCAGCTCTGTAGGCAACTCGACCTCATAGGCATTTCCAGAATCATGCTTCTTCAGTATCTTACATGGCCCAAACCTCTTCATTTTCAGCTTGTTATATGTACCAGCTGGAAATCTCTCATTTTGCAAATGAACCATGACTTCATCCCCAACCTAATATTCCTTATGCTTATTTTCTCATATGCCTTAGCCTTATACTGTGCATTCATCTTGGCAATATGCTTCCTCACCTCCTCATGGATGTTCTTCAAATGTTCTGCAAAATCCTTAGCTTCAGCACTACTTATTTCTCCTTTATCTATCTTCCTCAACTCAGATGCATTTCTGGGACTACTTTCATATACAATTTGTGGATGATGTGATGAACTAAACTTCAAATCTGTCTTCAACTCTTCACTTTCTGTTAGTGTCATTTTGTGTGCTGCCTTATTTGGCAAACTGGCTCCTAGAATCAAGTCCATCTGATGACTGATCTTTCTTACTGGTGGTAATCCATCAGGCACATTATCAGATACAATATCCTAAAACTCATTCAATAATTATGTAACTTCTACAAGTACATCTTCTACTTCCTCTTTCCTAGCCTTTGGAGTTAAGGTAAAACACATATGCTCATGCCACATACCATCTAAGAAATTTCCTCTATCAGCAAAATTTATTCTTCCATTACCACATACCTTTTCTTATGTTTCCTTCAATGGTTTTAGCTTATGTCGCACTCCATCCTTTATCGGGGAATAGATATTCGCATGACCATCATGTACAACACACCTGTCAAACTTCCAAGGTCTACCCAACAACATATGAAATGCATGCATAGATATGATATCACATAGTACCTCATCTTGGTACCCGCCGATCTTAAACTTCACTAGGCACTATTCATTGACCATGACCTTGTGGTCATCCTATACCCAGGCAACCCAATATGGATGTGGATGTTTATGCCTCTTGAGCTTCAACTTTGTCACCATCTCTTCTGACACCAAATTATCAGTATTGCCACTATCAATAATCACATCACAACACTTACCCTCACACTTGCACCTGGTGCGAAATAGGCTCCTCCTTTGATCAGGTTCATTCTCACCACTCAGTAGGACTCTTCTGTTAATCAACGCTTCTTCTCTTTCAGCATCTTCAGAATGTGATGATCTAGCATCTTCATCTACATGTGCAACTCTGTCCTAGCCTTCATTCCTCATGTTTGTCCTTCCTTGGCATTGAGGACATTCAAATGCTCTATGAGCTTCTTCTCCATAGTGAAAACATGTTCCACAGAAGCCTCCTCTTCCAAATCCTTGTCCTATTCCTCTTCCTCTGTGATCTCTATTATTCTGATCATAGAAATGATTGAAATTATCTCCTCTCTGATTCTGACTGTTACTGGCCTCATCCTACTTTTTCAGATATTCATTTCGATCTCCATATGACCGTCCACCAGATCTTCCATCATGACCTCTTCCATTTTGTCTGCTCTCAAACTTCTTGTTCAACTTTTCCTCTACTTTTAGGGCAAACTGGTATGCCTCTTCAGTACTATTTATTCAAACCAAATTCAGCTCCTCCTAAATGCTTAGCCTCAACCCATTAAGGTAACGCGCAACTTTCTCCTTATCAGCTTCCGCATGGCCTGTTCTGATGAGGATTTGATAGAACTCCTTTGTATACTCCTGAATAGATCTTCCTGCTTGCTTCAAACTTGCATTTTCTTTAGTAAGTCAAGCTCATAATCAACAAGAATGAATTATCGCTTCAATTTATCCACCATCTGATCCCATCTTGTGATTTTATCCTTTCCTCTTCTATTTCACTCCAATTGAATCTCTTGCCACTAGATCTTCGCATGGCCCTTCAGTCCGGCCTTCACAAACTTGACCCTATCAAGATCCTTGATATCTTCATACTCAAAATATTCTTCACATTCGTTGATCTAGTCGATCAACTCCTTTGGGTTAAGATTTCTTGAAAATGTAGGAACCTCAATCTTAGGTCTTTTCGCAATCTTGGAAATGGCCCGAAAAAGTCTTTCTTCCTCCTAGTTCAGAATTTTGCCTTCTTCTTAATCAGAATATCCTTCTCCCTCAGCTTCATCCTCACTTTCGTCTCTAACATTAAGATTCATTCCTCTGCGAACCTCCTCTTGCAATGCTCGCACTTGTCTCTATAGTGCCCTAACCTCAGGTGTTACAACACCAGCTCTTCCACCACATTCCCTTCATGGAGGCATTTTCATGCTTATCATTGAAACCCTAACCACAGTCCTGGTGCAAATTACCTCACAATCGACAATCTGCTTACACAGAAACCCTAACCCACGGTCCTAGTGCAAATTGCCTCATAGTCGGTGATCTGTTTACACACTTAGGAACTCCCGCTCTGATACGACTTGATGAAGGGCCCTCCCCTTAATACCACAAACACATAACAGAAACAAAGAAACAACAACAATTTGCAAGAACAACAAATGGGCTTCTTAATATCTCCACAAATGTGGAATTACAAATTTTTAAAATTACAATATGCAAAGCCACATGGGCATTCCCCTTACAATATTCTATAGGACAAAGCCTCCAATTATTACCTAGATCTACTACCCAGAACTGTCCCAAAGTCCTAAGACAACACTACAACCTTCCTTATATAGGCAATTTTCCACCGCCTGGGAAGGTTCCATAATTTTAGCCAATAAGGCTGACCAAACTTAGAATTGTTTTATTTTTCATTTTATTACATCATAGTCGGCTCAAAACAACTTTTGAAACCCAAACATAAATTTTGAAGGAAATTTATTTTCTGCCATTTCAGGTGGCCCAACTTTCAGAGACCATAAGTCATCACCCATTGACCTGATTGACTATTATGACCCCATTTCGGAAAGGGCATGAAGCGCTCTACAACACTTAAATTAAGCAAGCTTCATTTAGTCAAAGTTTTGACCTCATCCGGGGCCTCTAAAGCCTTCAAAACTGAGTTCGAAGTTTCTGTACCCTATTTCCAAAACTGAAAATTTTCAATATCTTCAAAACTAGACTTGATCCGACAATGAAACTTTACTAGCAGGCTGATACGACCAAAATGAACCTCCACCTATGAAATCAGAACATTTCAAGATCATATGACCAACTTACTAAAAATAGTAAGTTTCCATAAATAGAAGCTCTGCACAAGATAGCCATTATTGAAAAGAAACCAGAAATATTTTTGGGTGATGCAAGATTGCTCCTACACCTAGGATGCTCCTGCATCAGATTGAAATAATTAAACTCCCCTACACTTTTTTGTTTCGCTAGACCAAGGTGGGTATACTTGATTACCTTCTATATATCTAAGCTTGATGATACTTTATAGAAGATTGTAACTTCTATGTTGTAATCTTTTCTCCTAACTGATTAGACTATTATTTAATTTATCTCCTGCTTCTACTCCTAGTTCCTTTTACTTCTATCTTTGTTTCTAATTTTTCTACTTCTTTTATCTAATATGTTTAGATAATGATATAGACCAGTGCCTTCTCCTCCTTTATGTAACAGAGTCACTTCCTCTTGAGATCTTGATGTATCACTTTGCAAGATAGTTTTTAAACCTATAACTTTTATAGATCTACCAACTATTTAATTCTTCATATAAGATTATATTACTTATTCTACCATAGCTCATCCACTTGAATTTAAATCCTACTTGAGATGACCAATCAGATAAGTTATATAAAGAACTTAACTTCTTTAACTAACTTATGATATCCTTGACATATAAATCAATATAGCATGAATAACTTCTCATATAAGAATTTAAATGACATCCAATTACTCAAATTGAAAACTACAAAGAACTAAACTCATAAGGAAAATATTTTGATGCCACAAATTTTGGGGAAAGTATCAAATCTTCTATACTGTATATTTTTTTTCATTTAACATTACATATCAACTTATATAGTAACAATTTGAAGAGTTTGTACCTCTTCGGAATGTCCTCTAATCTTAACAATAAGTTTACTAAAACTAAAACATAAACAATAGTTAAATCATGTTATAATGAGCCACAAGTGAGCTTGAGTAATATGGTTAGTATATCCCTAGCTCAGGTAAGTGTCTACATCATGTACGATGCCCCTCACTGAATATTCAATATTTATCATCCCCTCCAGGTACTTGTAGGTTTCATCTAATGTAGGATTGTCATTATTTGCATCTTCTAGTACATCTTGTAGTATTCACCTACATTCTATTGTCTACTGACCATGATTCTTTAGTCTTCTATCATCATCAAAAAATGTTTGCAAGCCCATTGCTTAAGCATCCTTGAACTCCTCGACCTCTCCCTTAAGATCTTGCTAATATCCTTTATAAAAATGTAAGCTTCTGGTTTGATTGTGTTAGTATTTTTAGAGTCAACATTTTGGATCACACTTTTTTCATCTTTGGCACTCTCTTTCATCCTGGTGATGGATCATATAGTGTGATCTGATACATTGATGCTAAAAACACTAACACAATCAAACCAAAAGATTATATTTTTATTCTAACAAATTGTGTAAATCTAATCGCATTGAATATCCTTTATGTTTTTCTATCATTGCATCAACAGTTGTAATATCATCATTATCATATGAGCTTCTATTGCATATTTCTTGGAGTTTTTCACTAAGTATATTCCTTATCCTCTTGTGTTCTTGAATAGCATTGAGGTTATTTGAACGGGAAATCCATAATTTTTCCAACCTAACCATAAAGCTAGTAAACCTTTTTTGTAATATTACATGGACAATTTCAAATCTGGTGTTTCTTATACGAGTATTCAATCATCGATTCTCCATTTTCAATTTTCCATATTTTCTCCTCAATTGGGAGTTCTCTCCTTGAGTTAATCATCCTACATATTCTTTGGGTGATCCTTTGATTGTATCCTTCAAATAATCATTATCGTTGATTAAACTTTCACTCTTTAATTTATACATATATTATTCCTTAATCAACATATGAATTTGGACTTTGTTTAACTTGGCCACATTAATGCCAATGTATACAATAAACATTGGACCAGTTTCTCCCACTTTTAATGTCACAATATGGCCAAAATCCTTTTATATATCAATAATGTGAGGCTTTTTAAGTGGATAATACAAATACTAGATCAAAAAGGATTTCTCACTAGGATTATATCTTGATCCAGTATAAACTTCATTCACCCCTTCTGGACTAAGCTTGTATTTTGCATCATTCTCATGTAAGAAACTATAAAAAAAACTTAAGTAGAATTCAAGTTCCACCTAGAAATATTACAACACCAACATCCTCCAGTAGTTTCCTTCCTCTCTCATTAGTCCTAGTGTTCATTTCATTCTCCACATCCACCCTCAGTGTTTCTAACAATTGACCCTCATTTGTGGGTGTGATGTGTGCAAATGAGTCTCTTATCATTTCCCTTTTTTTCTATATATAAAATACCTAAACTCAAAGGACTTGATGAAGTGATCATTAGAGAGAAAATATATGCAAGCTAACTACCTATTATTAGATGATTCACCAACTTCTTGTACTATTCCTGAAGGGGGCTGATACTCCTTAATTTTTAACTTTGGGATCTTGCCAAACTCATGTTATGATACTTATTCCTTTGAGGACTCTTCACTAGTAGAGGAAAATAATTATGCTTCTTGCATTTATTTCATCTTTCTCTCTATTTCCCTATTATAATCATCAATGACCTGCTCTAATCCTACTTCTTCCAAGTTACTAGCTATATCATCAAGGGGAAATATCACATGGGTATACCCACTTATATTTTTCTTTCTTCTAATATGATCAATATAACTCTCAAAATCAAACCCTTTCCTTGGAGAAGCCTTCTTCATGTTGTAGTGTCCTAATTTATATAAGATGAGGCCATACCCTTCAATAGAAAATATGGTAAAATCTCCAAAATGAAATGTACCAAGAATAAAATATTTATTTCCATATGAACTTAGGTTCATGAAATTTGAATAATCCATCTTCTTGACAATCTCCAAATATGCAATCTGATTTGGCACAGTCTTGGGAAACATGAAAGGAATGTCTTCAAAACCATACACTTTGATCATGGTATAATTATGAAAGAATACCAACATCCCAAATTATGATCTAAATATATTCTTTCATTAAATTCCTTAGGCCTCAAAATATTGTGATCTCATCAGAAAGTGAATAATCACAAGGGTAATTATAAACCTTATATAATGTCTTGACAAAGTACTCTGAGAGGTTGAAGTATACATAATGGAAATTTAAAAATATACTATCCCAAATGGAAGTCCATTAATGTACTAGTAATGATTGATCCTTATCAAATTATACAATTCTCAACTTCTTTTGTCATATCCTAATATCTTGACCATAGTACGATATTAGTTGCATAAGAATGGAGTAGTGTTTGAAGTATATCTAAGAGGGATTTCTTTTGATGGATTTTATGCTTAGGTAAATCATTCTAGAAATATATGTAGTATGGCTGACTGGTTTAGCATTGTGACATTATATATCAACAATGATCACCATTGGGACTATGGACATAAACTTAGGAGCCTTTGTGCCTACTACCTATCTAGTCGAATAGTATGTGTATTATAGGTAGGGATTAAATACATCCACATAAAAAGGAGGCCCATCATCATTTTCAAGTGGTGATAAATTTACATCTTTCCTATGTCTATGTAGGGGAAATATCCATCCCTTGTAGGTAGTGTTCATTATCTAGTACTCATTGTTTAAATTTTCATGCAATACATGATAATCACACATGTCATCTAAATCAAATACTTCATAGATTGCATTATTTAATACATGTATGAAAGGTTTTCCATGTAAATTATAAATGGACCCGAGGTCTAGGTTATAATGCTTTGATAGTAGTTTTATGAGATCAACATCCACAAACACATTTGGTACAACTAATTTTTCCAGATTGAGTTTATAGGGGTTGCATACTATTCATGCCTAATTATTCGATTGTGGTGGAAGATAAATATTTTGTATCCTCTAATTTTTGTCCATATGTTCTATAAGTCTTTTTTTTATCTTCCAACTTCTTAACATCAAGTCTCAATTGTGTTGTCCATCTAGATTTGGGCCCCGAACAAGCCAATTGATCTAATAAGTCCTAGTGTAGTTTCCTCTGTTCTATTTCTACATTTTTTTTTCAATCTTCTATTTTTTTTGTTTTAGATTTGTCACTTTCTTCCTTTTGTCTTTTATCTTTTGATCCTTGAGGACTACCCATTTTCAAATCATAGAAAGAAAAATCCTAATGCAGAAATCAAGTGTGAATTATCAAATTTAAGAGAAGTTATGTTCTCTTACTTGGACATAGTTTATGCAATAAATTCACAAATCTTCACTTTGATTCTTCATCCTTTCCTCCTACAATCACTATAGAGAAATCCTTTATTAAAATTAAATCAATCAATATTGTTCATATATAGAGTTCACTTGTGTGATCATTAATGTTTTCCGCTAGTAATCAATGTGCGAACTTTTTTAATTTCAAAATGTCAGAGTGATGTGTTTTGTGTCATCGACAATAACTCATTTGATCTAATTATGTCGATTTGTTTACTCTATTTGGTGCCTAATCTCATTTTTATAAGTTTTTTTGTTGATCATCAAGACTAATGGAATGTCTTTTCAATCCAAAGTACCCTTTGGACTTTTTCATTTGATCGAAGAGACTTCTTATTAATCTTATCAATGTTTTATAACCCCTTCTTCTTTTACTAAATCGTTTAATATTTTAAGAGAGAAAATCAGTAAGTCTTCCTAATGTCACTGTGACTTGGGTCATTGGAGAGACATATTAATCTTTACCCGATGTAAAGTGTCTCTCTAATGTAGTAAGTATTTAGTTGAACCATTAGTTTCTTTTCCAAGAGGAATTTTAAGTCTTCGCGATGGATGATCACTCTCTATCATTATCAGTGTGACATCTATGATCATTGAGAAATGAGAGTTTCTTGCCAAAACTAATAGTCTTTCTAATACGTTTATCATATTTCTCCTTGGTATGATCTTGGGGGTGACTTGATAAAAACTCCATATAAGATACTTGATATCAGTGAGACAGCGTGAAAGACTAACTCTCACAAGTTTATTTAGGAGTTTGGAGAAAAAACTTGACCATCCAAATACTTTATGTTCGATGAGACCTAGTGAAAATCTTCCTCACACTATGTTCCAATTCCACAAAGTTTTGTGCTCATCAGAGTGACTCACATATTCAAAGAGACATGAGAAACATTTTTTTATTTTTTGAGTCTCTTCGATGAAATATATCGGCAAGATATATTGGAACTTCCCCTGATGACCAATATACTCAAGTTCTATGTAACAAGAAATTTTGGGGAGACATACCATATGTGTCTTTGAAGTAAATACATATTGAACTAACCTTTGTGATTGGGAGAACTTAATAGAATTGCTCTAATAGCAGTAGTCTTCCCAATGAATATCCACTTCGTTATCCTCCTATTTGTTGGGTAAACAATATGTACTTCTCTTATATAATGCATCCATTGGTGTGACTTGTGGGTTCGGTGTGACCTTAGGATCTCTTTGCAATCTACTTACTCTCTCTGATGAGTTTTCCCATTGAGGAGAGAAATCCAAAATCCTCCACATCATATATAGCTTCTCTTCCCTAGACTCTTTGATCGTTGAGACTTGAACGGTTTCTTCATTGTATGCAAAATGTGTTTAGAGAGGGAATTTTACATGAATAGATTCTTGGTCAGAGAGACATCCATGATGTTTCCCCGACATGGACTATTTTTCACCTATAATTTTATCTATTTGGTAGGTATGATCAGTTATAAGTTTGTATGATAAGGGCTATATCATTGACTTTTCAAAGGGATAAGGGACAATAATGAGAAAGTTATGATAATTTGGTGAACACTCGGATTGAAAAATTCCTTAATTTTCTAGGTTCTAACATTGACTCTATCTAGGGATGATATGTTTGTGGGACATATGAAATAATCCATAAAATCTTTGGGTAGAGAAAATGAGAATTAGATGATGTATATAGAAGGGGAAAGAGAAAAGAAACCTACTCTATTGTGCATGGAAAAATATATTCTTTCTCAAGAAAATAAGTGCTTCAAGAACTATCCATGCACCAATAATTCTTGAGCTTCTCCTGGCATGTTCTGAATAAAGTATGAATCTTCTCCTCTCTTACCTATCACTATGTATGGCCTAATCCATAATACCTTAAATTTTCCATGTTTTCATTTGCCTTGGTTCCTAACATTCTAAATGAGGATCCACTCCCCTTCTTGAAATTTTTTGTTTTGAGATTTCTTATCATACAAATGATTCACCTGTTGTTGTATTTTGGCATTTTTCTTTTGTGCTTCCCTTATAACTTTATCCAGTTCTACAAGCTTCTCAAATAAATCTTCTATGGCATCCAATATTTATAATTGTTCATCTACCACAAATTTATGGACTGGTAGTAAGTTGTCCAATGGCATTTTGGATTTCTTTTCATATACTAACTCAAATGGGGACATACTAGTGGAATTTTGAATAGTAATTCAATCTACCCATAATTCTAAGTTCAACTTAGAATCCTAGACCCTTATATTGTTGTCTGAAATTCTCTTTATGATCTTTAAAATATTTTTACTACTGGATTCTTCATGTCTGTTCTCCTAGGGATGGTATGGAGATGCATATGAAACTATAATTCCATAATCCTCAAAAAAGGTTTTAAATTCCTTAGATTTGAAATACATACCATTTTCAGTGATTAATATGATCAATATCCCAAACCTAGTCATTATATTCTGCATCAATAATTTGATCACCATCTTGCTAGTAGCCTATTTTTTAGGGGTTTCTTCCACCCATTTGGTCAAATAATCAATAGATCCAATGATGTCCTCCACTTGATTTATTTGTTGTCTCTCCTATCAATTCCAACCCCTATTGCTAAAAAGGTGCTTCAATCTCCATAGGCCTTAATGGTAAAGCTCCCTGGTATTTTAACTCCCCTGAGAATTTTTTACAAGCCTCACATTTTCTGACATAACTATGTGTGTCCCTACAAATACAAGGCAAATAATAACATGCTTTGAGTATCTTGTGAGTTGTGCTTTTAGCTGAAAAATGCCCTCCACACACACCATCAACAACTCTTTCAACACTTTCTTTGATTGTTTCTCATCTAAGCACAATAACAATACTCCATCATGGTTTTTCCAATATAAGTCCCCATTAATTATTACATATTTGGAGGCTTTCAATTTCAAGGACCTTCTTTGGTTTTCATTCAACCTTTCTGGATATCTCATCTGTTTCAAGTAATACACTATGTCACAATACCAAAGAATTTCTTCAATATTGAAAACAACATCCTCCCATCCCAAATTATTCACCTGAATAGCTTCTAGGTTAGATTCACCCTTCAACTTTGTCATCCCTTTTCCTCTCACAAGTTTAATTACTTAAATATAAATGTTAAACTCTCAGACAGGGATAACTTTAAGAAACCCCCTTTTAGGAAAAAGTGTAAAGTCCTGGTGAATCGTACATTATTTTAGGGGGTAATTTGTTTTAATCTAGGTGATTTTTTTTTTCGAATCCACGATTTTTCATAGTTTGTATTGGCGATTTTTTCCCCCCGGATTGAAAATTTCATAAATTGCTAGCGAATAATTTTCTTTTCAAGTAAAAAATTATAATATTTGAGGCGAATAATTTTCTTTTCAAGTAAAAAATTATAATATTTGAGGCGAATAATTTTCTTTTCAAATAAAAAATTATAATATTTGAGGCAAATAATTTTCTTTTCAAGTAAAAAATTATAATATTTGAGGCGAATAATCTTCTTTTCAAGTAAAAAATTATAATATTTGAAGCGAATACTTTTCTTTTGAAGGGTGAAAAAATAATTGTATTGGCTAATCGTTCGTTAATTATGGAAAAATAAATAAATTATTGGCAATTTTCAAAAGATGGGAAATAAGTAGCCTAACCTAACATACCTAACATACATAAATTATTGGCAACTGGCAAGTGATGGTTTAAAGATGTGGTTGTTTGACCTTATATTATGAAAGCATAATGTATTATTTGCCACTACCATAATCTTTGCCACTACCACTGTAATTATGTTAAATGTATTATTTGAGAACTCAGACCGTCTGATGATCCAAGATCAATGGCTGAGGTTTAATTTCGGCCAACATTTCTTGAAGGAAGAAGAATTGTTGAGGTAATCACCGGAATGTTGACACGTATCAAGGTAAGTTGTCTGCAGAGTATTAAAAGCACTTAACCAGGAAAGAATTAAATGCCATGTCAGTGACAGCGACATTCTTTGGCTACCACACACCACTTCCCAAATTGTACAGCCGATTTCTGACAATTTTTTATCGATAGAAAAGATTTACTGCCAGATGTGAAAGATTAAGGACAAAATTTTCAATTCTCACACGCATGTATTTAGGGAAAAGATTTGCGTGCAAGATTTAGAGGCATATCGAGGACAATGTATTTAATACCATTAAGATAGAAATAATTGATTGGTAAGTAACAATCAAGGATTCAAGGGCTATTTATAGACGATCTAGCTTCATTATTCATCGACATTGATTGATTGTTTGTTTAGGGTCTACAATGACACATTCTGCAAGTAATTTGTTTTTAAATTTTCTAGTTTTACTATTTTAAGTTTTACAGTCTGCAAGTAATCTAAGATGGACACTCCCATTCATCTTAGATGCACTTCTAAGGAGGCCCAGAAGGCCTTTCTGGGTTCCTTTTCTGATGAATTTTTAGCATCAATTTGTAAGGATGGTGGGCCTTTTGTTACAAAGGCTATCAGAATGGTGTTGGGCCGAGAGTTTCTTGACAATGAAGATAGGTACCGGGTAGCCACAGACATTACATCCCATTTTTTGGCTTCCCTTCTGGACCTTGGAGGATCGAAGGTTGACATGGTGATGCTGTTGAGGAGGGTATTCAAAGAGGAATACTTGGGGGACGATGTTCAAGTTGTCACCTTCACTGAATTAGGGGTGGGGATCCCTAGGGCAAGTCAAATACCCAAGCTTCTCCTCCCAGGCCAGAATGTGGCCATGCAACCTTTTCTTTTGTGCCTGACTGCTAGGCAATTGAAGCACCATAGGAAATGGGCGCTGATTGCCAGGGGTTTTCTCCATAAGTGGTTTGAGCTTGACACAAAGGAGGCTCGGGTGGGGCAATTTGTGTGGCTTGATGAATTCATGCAGCTAATCCTCTCTGTAGAATTCTACATAGAAGGGCACAATTGATTTTTCTTTATAAAAACTTTTTTTTTGATAAATATTAAAAGCTTACCTTGTACTGGTACTGGTACTGTAGTCGTTTACGATTTTTTTGTTTTGTTTATAGACATAGTATCAAGTATGTTTCTTTTTGTTTACAGACATAGTATGAAGTCGAGAATGTAAATATAATTTTATGAAAAATACAATGGAAATTTTGCAAGCTTTACCTCATTTCAATTTGTGCTTTGTGTACAAAAATGGTTTTTAATATTTTATACTTCTCTATAACCGTGATTGCAATATTTTAATTACTTGCTTCAATGCTTTATCAGTTATCTGTAGACTAACTTATCTATATTTATTTTAATATATATAAAATATGCCAACAAATATCCTCCTTTAGATATCTATTACAATTAAACTTCACTAATTGAAACTGTAGTTTAATAATTTTTTTAAAATGGTGTCTCCCACATTTAATTTATTACATAGTCTGAAGTACAATTATATCTCTACGAATGAGATTGATGTTTAAATACTTAAATAATTACTCTCCATTAAAAAATATTCACAAATTATAATATAGAATTTGAACATTACTTTTCACATGTAATTTTTTTAACTCTTATTATGGTAAACTAACATAGTATAATTTAAACATATATAAATGAAAAAAACTTATATCTTATATTTATAATTTGTAACATCATAAAATATGAAATATATTTCAACTTACATAATGATTATAATTCTTTCATTTTATTAAAAGATTAAAGTTGTCAAATTGAGTCTCTAAGTTTTTAACAATGTGAAAAATAAATCTAAAAAATATGTATAATAATAAGTATATTTTAATAAATAATCCCATAGAAAATATAAATTTACTATAAAAAATAATATAAAGGTTATGTGCATAGTTATAAGATAATATAAGATAAATATAATAATAATATAGTTAAAAGATGATATAAAAATAAAAATAACTAAAATATAATACTATCATAATGATAATATTATAATAACAATATCTATATATGTATTTCTAAATATATTATAAAAATTTAATATTAATTAGATGCTACAAAAATAAAATCAATTAAAATATAGTACTATTAAAATGATAATATAATAAAAATTCTAAAATATGTGTTTTAAATAAAAGAATGTTTCCAAATAAAATTAAATAGTAATATTATCTTAAATTAAAAAAAATTAATCACTACAAAAAATAGTACACCAATACCATACGGTACACCAATACCATTCACCGTTGTCATTGGATTATTATACATTAACGACCGAAGTTGAGTTTTGGGCTGAAAGGGAAAAGAAACCCCATCTTTTCAAACGCGTCCCAAAATCATGACACATGTCACTTAACACCTCACACGGTTGTTGCTCTACCAACAAATAACATTGAACAATGTCATTTCAATTTGGTGATGACGTGAGACTGACACGTTTGACTCGTGATGTGAGTCATCCTAACTAGATTAGTTAATGGGACCCATGGTCCACGCGGCCACCACACCGTTCACCATTTCCATTGGATGTTTATAGATCAATGACCGAAGTTGATTTTCGGGCCGAAAGGAAAAAGAAACCCTATCTTTTCAAATGCATCCTGAAATCATTACACGTGTCACTAAACTCCTCGGTCGACCAACAAATAACAATGTCATTTCAATTTGGTGATGACGTGACACTGACACATCTGACTTGTGATGTGAGTCATCCTGACTAGCCTAGTTAATGGGACCCACGACCCACGGGGCCACCAGTACCACACCATTCACCATTGTCATTGGATGTTTATAGATCAACGACTGAAGTTGAGTTTCAGGCCGAAAGGAAAAAGACACCCTATCTTTTGAAACGCATCCCGAAATCATGACACGTGTCACTACTTAGTTAACACATTAACATAATCACATTCCACTTATAGTTAACAATGACATTATGAATGAGAATGACATTAATACATTATGAGTCATGACAGGTTAGTTAACAGTGACATTAGCAAACCCATTCCGGATTCATGACGTGTGTCTAGTAACTAGTGGTCCATGATTCCACTCACATTTAAATTGAAAGTGACACATGACAGGGTGTGACGACTATAGAGTACAGATTGTACAATTTTGGCGCTTTAAGTTTCTTTAATTTTGTAGTTATACGTGGTCTACAGATTTAGAAATTAGAAAGGGGTTAAAATTTACAAACTTACAGCGCAACAAAGTTACAAATTCTTAATTTCTAGGTTGAGGATTGAGGTTCGAGGAAAGCAACAAACTACAAAGTCTCTTAGCTCTCTGCAAAAATTGAAACTAAGGGCAATGTGAACGTCAACGGGTAAGTGTAACTACTAAAATCCTGAAAATCTATGTCCCGCATTTTAAATTTTCAAGTCTCTTGATTTACAACTTTACTGTTTATATTATATAAAAAAATTTAGTCTGTTAGGTTTTAATTTTGAATCACCCCTGTAGGCTTGTAGCTACAAATACCAAGAATAACATGATGGGAAAAATAATAGAATTCCACAATATGCTTAAAACACCAGGTTTCAGTGATTTATTCCATGATATACATGATCATGTTATTCATGGAAATAAGGGTATAATGGAGATTAGATTTGCACTTGAAAACAAGTGGAACCATCCAAATAAGGCTTCAAAATTTTATTCATTTAACCCTAGGGTAAATGCAACTGCAAATAAAATTGCACCGTGGGAAGCTGGGTCAACACACATGGCGTTACCTCAAGTATTCCCTTGCCCAGAAATTGTTATGCTCTGCACTGAAAATTATGATGAAAATAGAAAAGCAATTGTGAATAAAAATACTCAGGAGGAAATTTTGTCCACAACTGAGAGTGAATTTGCTAGTCTGTTGAACCTAGGGTTTCAACAACAACACTCAAATGTACACATTAACCTAGGAAAGCTGGCAGAGGATTATGAAAAATTAGATGCAAAACAAAGAGATTCTTATATCAGAGGAATAACAAGCGGTTGTAGTCTGAGTCGAGATCATATGCCTCCTTATGGTTTTGAATTTTTTGTGCCATGGGCACAGGACAATATTTCCTTGCTAGCATTTTGTTTGGGATTGGATAGTAACAAACAAGTGGGTGCCAACATTCTTGAAATGCTTTATCATATTCATTTTGAAAAAGAACCAGTAAAATATTGTTTTATTGAGCACATTGTTCATTGCATGCAAGATTAATTACTAATGATTCAAAGAGGTTCAGAGAAGACATTTAGATTCACAACCTACTTGTGCTATCTTCTCCTAGCAAAGCATCATGCATTATTTCAGGCAAACAAGCTTTGCAGTCAGACTCAAGGCCAAAATCCAATATATGAGTGGACACCTCATATAAGGATGATTGATAACAGAAGGAACTACAACAATTTTGTAGAATTCTTTTTGGCACCAATGTACCATAAAATTATAGGCACTCCAATGCCTAGATTGCCTATTACTTGTAGAAATTGCATTCAACTCGGAAGTGAACTACAATTGGCTGACTGGTACTTAAATGAAGAGTACACTGTGTTAAGGTTTTACGGTTCATGGGTAGAACCCTACAAACTTCCAATACATGTAACAAAGAGGGTATTTGCATTGGAATATGTATGACAAATGGAGAGCATAGATGTACTCTTTAATGGTCAACAAAAGAAAATGATATTTCCCTCCTTGTCATTCTACTTTGGAGGGTTCGCATTTGAGAGAAGAGGATTCAAAGTGGCAGAAGCCTTTTTTTCAATTTTTCGATTTGATGTTGACAGTCACTGGCAGTATGATCCACTGAACATAATTGGAGCAAGGCTTAAAGACAATGGGAACTCTGCAAGTAAATATCAACATGAAAGTATGCCTTTGATTGAAAATTTTAAAAACATGGAATCCTGGGAGGAGGTCAAAAAATAGATGGAGAAATATGCTGCTGAAAATAATATGTCAATACAGGAATTGTCATCACAAATAATGGCATTGCACAAACAAAAAGGAAAAGTGCAGGCCATGACATCGTCCAATTTCTACAAGAAAGCTGATAAACCATCTACAAAATGTATTCCAAAAGAGCTAATGAATGAATGTATAGATGCTAGATGGAGTCGAACCAAAATTTTTGAATTTTGGGAAATGAGGAAGAATCTCGGTGAGCCAAAGACCTCTGCAGATCTTAATGAGGTGGAAGAGGATACAATGTTTAACAAATTGTGGAATAAGGAGCATCCAGCTGAAGCATATCACAATGATACTAATGATGATTACGATGACCAGGATTCTTTGAATCCGTCATCCAGTATAGCAATTAAGAGAGGACTTGATGCATCCACAAAACTTCTATATAGCAAAGGGGCAGAAATTGTAGAAAAAATGGGCTACCAAGGTTATGGTGGTTTGGGTCCCAGTGGAGAAGGGGTTTGGTATGCACCTGAACCACCAGCTATAGCACCAAAACATGGTCAGAAACTAGGCCTTGGGCATGGAGATCAATCATCAACTCAGTCAATTCCATTCACATTGGTTTCAACTCAATTAATTCCATCTATTTCTGCTTCAAATACAGTTCCACTTCCAACTGTTCCAAGCACTCAGATTCAATCTAAATCAATTGTCACTTCCACAGCTGGCAATATCATTTGTACAACTAAAAGTAGTGGTCCGAAAAGGATATTATATCAATATGTAGATGTAAGAAAGGTTGGTCCCGAAGGTCAAGAAAGTGTAAAGAAGCAAAAGGTTATGACAAGTATTAGTAGTACTACTAGTACAATAGTGCCAATGGTGACTGTGCGTCCAACAATTGCCCATCCTTCAGGACAAAACCCTTAGAACAATCCACAAACCCCACTTGTAATGGGTCTAGGTGTTGGTAATCCTCATGGTATTGGTGGAAGCTCGTACATCAGTGCAAGTGCTATTTCACCATTCAAACATTCAATTGTCTCACAAAATCTTGATTTTCGTTACAATGAATTTGTAACTAACTATGAAAAATAAAAAAATAAGAATAGACAAAATAGTAAGACAATGAAGATGGAAGCAATTGCTGCAGCTCATGATGCAGAACCTGCATCCAACAGGTTATTAACCACATATGACCCAAATAAAGATATGATGGAATTCATGGTTGTTATGCCCCTAGCTAGAGATAACAATCCACCAGAGAATCAGTTAGATCCATCTGAATTTCAAGTTAGCACCCTCCAAATGGATTTATCCAAAATTAAAAATGTGGACAAGATAAATGTGTCCAAAATGACCAACCAAGTGGTCTACAATTCAGTGATGAAGTTGGAGAGAGTGAAAGGAAAGCTTCAGGGCACAATAGATAAGTTAAAGGCAGACCTAGCAAATGTAAAGGCAAGTGAGAAAGCAGTAGTAAACAGGTGCAAAGAATTAGAGAAAAGGATAAAAAATTCATCCTCTAGCTCTAAAGAAGCAATTGAACAGAAAGAACATATGGACGCAGAATTGAAAACTCTGAGGGAAAAATTGGAAAAAAGGGATAAAAAACTTCAAGATGAAAAAGCCTCTTCAGTAAATTTATACAAAAACTTGGAGAATGCTGCACAAGTAAACAATGACTTAAAGAAAGAATTGGAAAAAAGGGATAAAAAACTTCAGGATGAAAAAGCCTCTTCAGTAAATTTATTCAAAAACTTGGAGAATGCTGCACAGGTAAACAATGAGTTAAAGAAAGAATTGGAAAATGAGAGGGTAAAAACAAAAGAGTGGGAAGAGAAAGCAAAAGAGTGGGAAGAGAAAGCAAAGAAAATAAGAAAACATAGTGAACACCAGTACTCAGAAATGAAAGAAGACCTAAAGGCAAATAATACTATTAAAAATTATGAAAACTTCTTGAATGACCATGTAAATAATACAGTACAACAAATAAAAAATTACTTCTAGGGGCAAATAAAGACTTCTGCTGATAGGTTGTGTGATTGGTTTGAACTCTATGAAGCTCTTACAGATGTTTTTGAGAAGCTGAAAGAGCAACTTGAGGAGAACAAAAGTTTTGGTCAGAGACAGAAAACTGCAAAGCAGATTATGCAAGAAATCAACAGCACTACTGACAGGCAATTGGCAAGCAAGGGAATTCAGGACCACATTGGTTCAATAATAAAGGTGACCTCTGTATTTCATAAATGTTAGAAACTAACAGAAGCAGAAGAAGTTCTTGCTTTATTTGGGCCAAAGCTTGCCAAGATGAACAATAAAATAGCCAAATTGATATCTCTTGGTTTACCAAGTCCTGGACCTGATTTGTCAAAACGGGTTTCGTTGGAAGAGAAGCTTACAAACAAAAGTTGGAGGACACAATAACCTCTGATTTAGGCAACCTTCCTCAGGATAGAACTCATGAAGGCATTGCAAAGTGCATCAAAACATTCACAAATTTGCATGCACTAATGGAAGGAACATTGCTTCAAACTCACTCTTCCAAGTATGGAATTCTGACGAGAATGCAGGTCATTTACCATACCATAAAAAATTTTGCCCTTCCAACCGAAGAAGAATGGATCATACTATAGAAACTTACAGAATCATCTTGAATCATAGCATGTGAAAGTACTTTCAGTTTCAATCATCTCTATATCTTTACTATATATCTTTCATATTATCCTACATACTACAGTCTAGACTCTAGAATTGAGTCTAAAGTAACAAGTTTGAACTTTTCTTTTTGAACAAGATCAATGTTGCAGTCTTGCAGATGCTATTGCCTATGCTAATTTACTAAACCGGCCTGTCAAAAGCAGAAATGTACAACTAAAGTTGTAGAGATGTTGTAGACTTGTAGTCTTGTAGTTGTCTTACTGATTTAGATTTCGAGACTTCACATTAGGCAAATCGACCTGAAGCTGTTGTTGCTCCCTTGTTTATATAAAAGGGAATTCAGGGTCATTGGCTTACTAAATTGCCAATGGGAATTGAGTCATTGACTTTTGTAAACAGAATCAGAGAGTTGTGTTCTTACTAGTATTAATCAATGAATGGATACATTGTATCATATTTGTAATTAAATTAATGAGAATCAATATTTCTAACTCTAAGAATTGTAACATACGAATTGCTATGTTGTCAAACAAAATAATGAAAAAACTATAAGAATTGTACCATATTAGCTAAATATTGCGAATGAAAACCATTAATAATTATTAATTATGGAATTGAATGTTGAATCTTGATGACATTATCAACCACATTCATGTTTTTGACATTGGGATATGCATGATTGATGATGAAATACAGAAACTGACAGTAGACTTCAAGGAAAAAGTTAATAAATACCTAGGACATGCTAATTCTTCAGTGCTACTTCTACAATGGTTCAATTTCAAGCTACCACACCATATCATCATTGAGATCATCGGATTCATAGGCATCAACTTCATAGCTTCCTTGGTTCTTTGATATTTTTTCTTCACTCTGCATACCTCCGCTTAACTGATGTTCACCACTAGCAGTACCAGTGCCAGTACATGGGTCCCAGTCAATGACATAATTGTCTCTAGCATTCCCACTCCCACTCCCACTTTGGTTTGACATGTTGCCCACCCCTCTTCTCTAACATTTCTTCCTCCATAATTTTAGTGCCCTTTCGTAAGGAAAAGTATTGACTTCATACCTAGATGTATAGAGCCTCAAGCAATTTTCCAAATTCTTGTCAAGTTTGTTTCTTAGCTTTGACTTTAGGAATCCCAAAGCACTGAAAACTCTCTCATCCTCCACCGACCCCAATATCATGGTTAGACATAATTCAGCAAGCTTGAAATATTCTGATATTGAATCAATCAACAATTCACTCTCAGCTAGGTTTTTCCAAAGCCTTGTTACTGATCCATCTTCCATAGGGTTCTCCATAAGATTAAATTGTTCCCTCATTGTCCTTGAAAAATGAGCTGATTGCTCTCTCAAATGATTTGCATCTAAAATTCCATTTAGAGTTACTCCATCTAACTCTTTGGTTTTGCAAAAATGATCTATCAAAGTTAGTAGCCTACTTTAAAAATCTTTCAGATTGTTCATATGCCAATAATGAGGAAACACAATAGCCATGGATTCAAGTAGTTTGATTGGAGGGAATCTTGCTCTAATCTGTGAGGAAAGATCAAAGGCAATGTGCTTCACTGAAGTTGTTACAAACTCAACGATCTTGGTAAAGTCTTCCCTTTTAACACTTGATACTCGCCTCCTGGGGTTCTTTCCTAGTTCCTCAGACTCGATCCTAGCATTGTAGTGCATTGGTATCTCAACTCCATAAACTTCTACACATAACTCCCCTTTGAACCAATTTTTAAAAAGTTATCAGGATTGTCCAAATCTATGATTTTCAGCCAGTTGGCAAATTTTACTTCATCAACAAATAAATGATAGAGATTATCAAGTGTCACACATGTCAACTTACATAGCGTAGCATATTCTGCAATATACATAGCTCTTTGCTGGGCCTTTTTCATTAAATTTCTCATTTCCTCAAGCATGGGGAGAAGACCTGCTAATGTTAACAATGTCTCTACATTACTTAACATTGACAGCAGCGCAGGAAATTTCAGTTGCCCTGCTTTGTCATGACTTGAGTTCATTAGACCAAGCAATGATTGATATTCTAAAAAAACTCGATGTGCTGGTCCATCCAAAGAGATCCATCTGGTATCATTATCCTTAAGAAGCTTGTTCCCATTGGTCAGTCCTTTAGCAAAGTGTTGAAACTCCCTGAATCATTTCAGACTTCGATAGAAGTATTGGTAGATCTCTTTGATTAAAACTTCAATTTTTTGTACTGGAGCATGCTTGCTGACAACTCCAAAAGCTAGATTCATTCTATGGGCCATGCAGTGAATGGGAGTAACATAGGGTGCACAAGAAGATTGTATCTTTATGCAAAGACCACCCCTGTGGCCTTGCATTATTGAAGCTCCATCAACTCCAACACACACCAGCTTTTTGGCAATGGTCATGTCATCTATACCTCCATATTCAATTAGATAACTCTTTACTAGTTGAAATAAATTTTCCGCTATCGCATTATCCCTCATTTTAGCAACAGTTAGTAGATGAGGTTGGCAAACAAAATTCTGTACAGTATAAACATGCACGCATACCCAAGAAGTATTGTCTACTGCTGTGACCTCGTCTAAAGACAATGCAATAAAATTTGACTCTTTAATTTTTTCCTTCAAATCCTCTTTTTCAACCTCGGCAAGACAACTTGCCCATTTCCATCCACTGTTTACTGACCAGTGACTGTTAGGATAGTTACGAACTTTCAAAAAATGTAATAAAGCACTCAATGATGGGTAGTCTGTCATTGGACGCCCTCTGCTCAAAATATTAAACATAACACTTAATTGAATAGCTTTTCCCATTAGTTCTACTTCCAATGCTTTTCCA
Source organism: Chamaecyparis obtusa (assembly GCA_027943335.1). Classification (NCBI taxonomy): domain Eukaryota; kingdom Viridiplantae; phylum Streptophyta; class Pinopsida; order Cupressales; family Cupressaceae; genus Chamaecyparis; species Chamaecyparis obtusa. Next base: position 29,556 of record BSBK01005462.1, read on the forward strand.
AAACAAGCTTCAATAGAGCCTTTAACTTCACCAGGCTTCGTCTTTATATTATGTTGAAATTCATATAATTATGCATTCCTAACATGCTGAGATTCCTCCTTTGTTTTCCATCTTATCACTGATTTTTGAACTCCATCTATGGTTTTCTTTTCGTAAACTTTACCAATATTCTTTTCTATGGTGTCAATTTTTAGCTGCAACCTCTTTTCCTTCTTATTTATCACGCTGTAAATCTTACATTTGCATTCTACCGGAGGTTCCCTTTCAATTGGATTAGGCACTGGTTCAATGAATGGATATGTTGACACCTAATCTTTTTGAAAATTCCTCGACATATCCCACAGTCTATCATTCTTTGATATGGATTTTCTTTTCTTCCCTGCAGTTGCACCATCATCTTTTCTGACATTCTCAGTCTCATCCAAGTCGATTATATCATTATGGATACTCTGGGTATTTAACTAAAAATCTTCTTCAAGTTCATCATGATCTGAGATATCGGGTTCGCTGACTTCTTCAATATGTCATGAAGGTTCAACCTCAGGTTCAAAATCTTCTTGTAATGAAGTAACACTAGCTTCCCTATTTTGGCCAGAAACATTTCCACGACCATGACCAAAGTATGATGATAAGGTTCTATGTTTTGTTGGCCTCTCTTGGCTTTCCCCATCTGCCGAAGCCTTACCCTTATTCTTGTTCGACATCTCGATTGGCTACCAGCCTAGTGATAAAAATATGTAAAAAAAATGTTTACTTGTTGAAGAAGTGACAAATGACAACATAACTATAATATACAATGCTTACATAGTTGCAAAAATTCAGAATAATAATCACTTACCTTTGACTTGCCAAAGCAGTTGAGACTCAATAGTGAGATAGTCTAAAATTCACTATCGATCAAATTGAACCGATCCAAGATTCTAAATTATGTACAATAACACTGATGTATGAATGTATTTATACTAATCTCTTTTGGTGAATTGGGCAGGAGGTATTAGGTTAGTGTCCAAATATTTGGCCAAGCCCATGTAATGATAACACGTCTTATGTTATTTCCTAGGCAATTATGGGTCACCAGTACCTTGGTATGATTAATAAAGGTGGCGATTATGGGTCGCTAGTACCTTGGACGTGTTATTTCCTAGGTGATTATGGGTCGCCAGTACCTTGGTATGATTAATAAAGGTGGTGATTATGGGTCGCCAATACCTTGGATGTGTTATTTCCTAGGTGATTATGGGTCGCCAGTACCTTGGTATGATTAATAAAAGTGGCAAAAACCCATCGGTTTGAGACATGCGTCCGTAAAATAACTGGCGAAGTTGGGGCCGCCTAAAAAATATTTATATATAACTATCGGCAAATATATGCCGTCCATTTGGGGCCACGTTGAAATTATAGGCAAATTTTAAAAATATATCGTGCCCAAGACGTATATGCCATTGGCGAAAATGTGCAAGAAATGGACAAAATTTAATATAGCGTTTGGCGATGGACCCGGGCAATGGACCCAATTTTCATAAATGCAGGGCGATGGGGTCAGTCCCATATGGGCAATTTATTCACCAAATCACGGGATGTCAACAGGCGACATTCACCAAATGGTGAATAATCACCACTAAAGTTTTCTCTGCTCTCAGACTCAGTTTATCCAACAACACCTTCTACCTATTACTTTTTTTGCCTAAACGTATCCTTCAATGCTGCATTTGGAATGTAGGCTACTACATTTTCCCCAACCAAGTATGGTCTGAATTTTTTTACTAATTTTACTAAGGAAAAATCTTGTTTCTCATTTATGTCATATTTCACTTCTTCCCCTTGAACTATTTTTCTAAAATAGACAATCCCCTATGTAACAACAAAATGACACTTTTTTGGATTTAGAAAGATTCCATATTTAAGAGCCTTCAAGAATATTTTTTTCCAAATGAGTACATTAGTCTTATGTATTTTTGGAGTATGTGGTGAAATCACCCTAATATACCTCCATGATAACATCTATCATCTCAACAAATACCACATCCATATCTCGCTGAAAATTTGCCCCAACATTCACTAATTCAAATGGTATTCTGACATAGACATACATTCCCCATGGTGTGGTGAGAATTGTCTTGTATTGCTCTAATTCCTTGACTTTGACCTGTTTATATCTTTAAAAACTATCTATCATGGATAGGATTTCACATCTAGTAACCTTTTTCAACTACACCTCCATATTTAGTAGTGCATAATTACATTTGGCAATGGGATGTTTAGATTCCTAAAGTTAACACATAGTCTAATATCCCCATTTTTTTCTTACTGATACTAAGTTTGAAACCCAAGTAGAGTTCCTTATGGGTTTAATTATCCCCCCATCCCTTAGTTTAATTAATTCTTCTTGCATTTTTTGCTCCAAGGTGGGATTTATAGGTCTCTGCTTGTGTTTGAAGGGCTTAGCATCTAGCTTAAGAGGGATCTCATGCTGGAACAAATCCTCTTTGTAAGTGTTAAGGTCATCACTAGACCAAGTAAGTACATGTCTATATTTACTCAACAATGCTATCAATATTTCCCTTATTTTAGGTAAAATCTTCTTCCCAATGTAAACCTTCTTAGACATATTTGTTTTTCCTAATTTGATATCTTTCATGTTCTCTTCTTTGATCAGTATTGATCTCACATCAACTTTATCATCCCTATCAAATGATCCCTCCAAATCTATCAGGCCTTTGAGAATCTTATTAGTTTTAAGTTGTACAACCTCTTTCCCAAATACAATATCTTTTTCATCAACCTTCTCAACATGGGCATTAAAGTCCATCTCCTGAGAATCATACTGATCAACACAATGCATAAATTCTAAAAAAATAGAATCATCTTCAAAGACTTGCCAATTGCATACATGATCAGGAACATAGGTCCTACTTTTGATTTCAGACTTAGCGATTCCACTTAGAGTCATGTCATTCTTCCTGAGCACCACATTTTCCAAAAAGTTTGCAATCATATTCTTTGATCTATCAACCCAATCTATTGATAAGTCATCAAATAATTTTATAGTATCCATATTGCATTCTTGTATTGCTTAAGTCTTATATTTTTGGAGGAGTATTTAGACCTTAGTTGTGTTATTTTAGAGTCTCCATATACACTAAGAAACTTGATCCCTTGTTTTATTGCTAAATTTAACCCTAGTAGGAGGGCTTCATATTCATCCATAATATTTGTGAACTTAAATGATAATAGGAAATACATTTAAATGTTCTCCCTATGGGAAAAATGAGCACTACCCCTGCTCAATTACCTTCTCCATTGTAAGCCCCATCAAAAAATATATGCTATATCTAATCCTGGTCTTGTTAAACATGTATACCAACCAAATCTATTTTTTTAGTTCTAGTTTTATAGATTGGACTAATTTTTTTCCTAAATCAATGTAATAGAAACAAGTCATTTGATTTGGATCTATGTCTTCAATGATATAAGATGATCTAGGATCTCTATCAAATTTGACCTCCTTTCCATTTACTGGTGTAACATCATATGAAAAATCTAGTCAAACATGACCACCTACAAAACCTATCCATTTTCTGGATAGAAGCATTCCATAGTTGGGAGAAACATCAACTACAATGATATCTATTTTGTAAGCATCTTCTGAGAAAGCAACTATCTTGAATTCTACATCCTTAATGATGGCAACCACCAAGACTAATATGTTATCCATATCATAGCATATTCCATATGGTGTGTCAACCCACAACCCTATTTCTTTGATGATCTCATAAGGTATTATATTTAAAGTTTCCCCTAAGTCTATCATTCAATTTTTTACAAGTTTATTATTTGTTAATAATGTCATATAGAAAGGATCAATCTAAGATGGGTTATTAGTCAATGTGGTTCCCAAATACACCTCCAAGATCGATGCTCTTTCTTCACTATTATTACTTATTTTGGGCACTTCAAGATCTTGAATTTTTTCTTGTCTCTTAGGAACATTGGATAAGAGTGTTATGATACTTTCCCTATACTCAGGAAACTTCATCATCTCAAGTAGTGGGACAACAACCTTTGTTTATGATAGGGTAGTGGAAATATCAAATGATAGGGTAGCATGGGTCTGTATTGGCTTGACCAACTCAATATTCTCACGTGTCTCATTTTGTGTTGACTCATTTAGTTTGGTACTATCAGACTACGTTTGAGTTGGCACCATATTGGAGTGTTTATTGTTTATGGTGGCAGGCTCCTTCTACTTGTGACCCTTTTATTTTACAAAAATACTTGCAGCTCTATCCTAATCTAGGTTTACAACTCTATTTTGGAAGTTATAATTGATCCTATTTTGAGCTACTATTGTAGTAGTAAGGGATTTAATCTCTTTATTTTTAGGTCTTCTTAAATCGTGCATATCATGCTTGTTTGTGTGATTGTTGTCTTCTTAGTCTGAAAAAACTTATCAGGAGAAAGATTTTTTATTTCTTGAGGAACTAAAATTATCATTAGCACCAAAAGGACTCACTAATAATGTATTAATTATTTGATTTGGGTTGTACTCATTATATTATGATCTTTCTTCTAGAAAGCTTTGGGCTACAACACATTGCAATGGGGAATGAGGCAAATTGCATGCTAAGCACCACAAATTTTATTCTAGCATATGATTTCATTGTCTTTTTAGGGTTTCTGGTGGATCTCTATTGGAATTATCCTTTTGGCCATGTTCGACTAGTTTACTATCCTTCCAGGTGGTATTATAGGGCATGTCATGGAGTCTCAATCTACCATTCTTGTAAAACTGTGGTCTTTCTTCCCTGCCTACTTTTTGTGACAAATCCTTTAAGGTATTTATCAATATATCAATTTTATCCTCTTCCTTGTTTTGTTTTAGTGCATTTGGATTTAATAATCTAACTCTTCTCTTCTTCCATCTTTACTAGAGGCTTTACTATTATTTTCAATTGCTAGTGCAATTCTACATGCTTCTTGAAGAGTGACTAGATTTTTTGATCTGAGCATATAACTTATCTTGATTTCAAAGGCATCAATATAAAAGATTAAGCATACCATATCTATTGGCTTCATGTATCATGGTGTAGACACATAAAAATACAACTTATTAATTAAATTTATTTAATTAATAAAAGTCCCGATGACATCATATTTATTTATTTAATTAATTAATTTTTATTGTCATTATCCCCTCCCCTTTTAATTAAATGAATTTAATTAAATAACCTTGGCCAAAAATATTTAAATCTAATTTAAATATCTCCTCCCTCCTATTTATTAAATTATTTTAATAAATTTCCTCAATCAAACCCCTTTTAAATAAATTAAAATTTATTTAATTCCCTTAATCCTAAGAATCCTTCTATAATCTTCCAAATCATATCCCCTTACCCTAATCACTCCCTAACCCTACTTAAGAGGTGATTCCTAACCCTCTTAGCCTTAATAGCTTCCCCTTTCCCCAAAGACAAACCTCATTAATGAGTTGTACACCCTCATTAATGACCCCTTACACCCTCATTAATGGCTCTTACAACCCTCTTAATGGAAACCCATCCTCTTTATTCCACTCTTGTTCCCTTCACACTTCCCAAGTGTTTCTCACACATGTGTGAGAAACCTTAGTCCCTTCAACCATTAATGTCCATCCTTATCTCTTTGACCCTAAACCCTAACCCTCCCTCCTAACCCAAGCCTCTCCTCAAAATCTATAAATAGGCCTCCTTCCATGAGAAAATGACCATTCACTCTTTCATTTACAAGAATTTTTATCATGTTCATTTATATCTAGAATCTCATAGCATATGTTAGGATTGTTAGTTTTCTTTCATGTTTTCAGTTTTAGAACTCATCATAGCATAGATTAAATGGATTAACCTTAGTATCTTTTGAGCATTTTAAATCATTTTAAATTCATAACACATCCATACTTAATGTTAAATGAATCTTCCATTCCATATATACTAGCTTAGAATATCATTTTCATCCATTGCATCCCTTGGAACCCTAGGGGCAAAACTGGTTCCCTATACCAGGTTTTGTGTCACTTTTGGGGTCTCCATGGATTATATGTGGTCTTTATCATCTTAGAACTACATTGGGGATACCCTCATTGTTCTTGGATAGTACATCCACATCCCTCTCAAATAAGCTAATCAAACGGGGCCCAGGTGCTCCCATTTTGGCTCAATCTAAGGTGGTGTTCGTGAATAGTTTTCACTAGATGTCTTGTATGGATTTTTACTAATGTTTGAATATCTTGGCATGATCTTGATAGGTTAGGTTCACATCATCCACATTTTGGCACGCCCAGTGGGACCCCCACCTCGCATTTCTACTCCATTTCTAGGGGTTTCTGATAAAAAATTTATAAAATTTTGTCAAATTGTCATCCTCTCAGAAAACTATAATGCATTGGAGTCTCCACCCTGGAATTTTCATATGCGCAAATTGGTGTTTCCTCCTGGAGACTATCATATGTGTGGTTTGGCGTATGTGACTATACTTCATCATCTGTGCTCCTCGAAAGTCGCATTGACTATTAGGTATAAGTTTTTTTTTCAGTTTTTTCATAGATTGTCATCTGCACATATTATTGTCTGCGCCTTGCTAAAAAAAAATATTTTAAATTTTCTAGAAAGCTTTAATTTTTGGTAGTTGCAAAACACTTCAACTTTGGGTTTAAAATCAACCAAATCAAATATTAAATGTCTAAATGGGAATGAATAATCAATCAAACATCTTCCTTTGGTCTTAAAACAAATCCAACCCAATCTTGAGTGCCTAAGGGATAATGGATCAATGCTTTCTTTTGAGCTTTAAAATTGATCAAACACTTCAAACTTTGGGCTTAAAATCAACCAAATCCAATCTTGAATGTCTAAAAGAAAATAAACAACTCAATCTTCACATCCTGATTTAAGGCTTAAAATGAATCGCATATAAATCTTGAATTCTAAAGGTTTTTGTGAAATCTCAAATGCAATAAAAACACCTCAACTTTTTTGGGCTTAAAATCAATCAAAACCAATCTTGAGTGCATAAGGTCAATTGGAACAAACTCAAAATTAAAAACTTCATTTTGGGCTCTCAAAAGGAACTGAATCCAATCTTGAGTGATAAGGGATAAATACTTGCAATTTTTGCAAAATTCCAAAAGCTTTCTATTTCAAAGAGAAATAAACCTTGCATCCTAATCATGAATGTTTGAGAGTCATAGAATAAATAACACTTAAAAATCAATATTGGAATGAACTCTCTATGATGTGCTTTTAGGAGTTATTTTGAATTCTTGCAATAATCCATTAATCTAAGTGACTAAGGTGAAATCCATACCCTCCTCCCATACCTTCATGGAACTTGGGTGAAGATAAGGGTTATATTTTTCACTTGACTCTATTGAGGCCTTTCTAGAGAGAAAAGTACTTCCTCTTTGGAGAAGGACCTCAAATTGGTGATTCATCGATCAATATATAAACAAAGCACTGAGAAAACTCTCACTTCATCCCCTCAAGCTCGGGTGATGCGTGTTGATGGTAGCCCAAGGTAGATGAATATCCCTACTATTTTACCATGGTCAACTAGGCTCCTAAGTGATTCACACATGTACAAACCGATTGGGAGGACACCACAGACCTTGCTAGACACCTATTAATCAGAGGCTACCTGATCTACCCCTAAAGGCTTTCTAATCTTTGTGCAAGGAGAATAGTAATCTCCCCAAGACACTCATCATATTGTATCATCCTTGAGTGCTTGGAACCAAATAATACAACATCATGACTAGAGCCATTGTGTTCTTGGTGGTGGATGTATTCTGATTATCTCTTGGATGTGTGCCTAAGTCAATGAGAAAAGTTTTTTTAGTCAAGCCAAAAATCCTTAGGGTAAGATTTCTTGTGTGTGTCTTCAAAGTTTCAAACTCAGTGAAAAACATATTTCAAAACATTCACATTCCAAAAAAGCATTATCAAAATCTCTATCACCATTTCTTGTCTCTCGTAAAGTTTCTTTGTCCTATGTTGGGATTGTTTTCAAAATACTTGGTCATTATCTTTCAAGCTTTTGGTCCTTTGCCATTGGAGAAAAAATCAAACTGAAAACCCAAAACTTGATCATATTTCATCAAAACATCCTTGGACCTAAAATTTTTCTCTCAAAATCATTTGCTCATAAGCATTTCTCAAAACATTATCATTTCAAAGATAAGATCGACTCAACCAAACACAAGAAAGCCAAGTTGCCAAACTCCCACATCTATCAAGAAAAGAAGGTTGTAGAAAGAGACCTCAAAGATCATCAACCTTCCCTAAAATAAATCCAAGTAGAAAGTAAGTATCAAGAGAAGCTAGACAACGTGGGTTATAATGAAAGAGTGAAACAATTTGCAGCTCGCTTCCAGGTTGATCATCGCTTTGTTAGCTTAGAAAGTGAAGACTAGTTTGGCCTATCGTAGACCACTTTCTTTTAGAATCTCATGAGATCATCTCGGCACCCTTTCATCCTTGCATCATAGATAATCCCCTTAGTTGCATCCTTTCATATTAGGTCATCTCCTTAGAATAGCCTCATTTGATCAAACCCACCATCCCTAAAATATGAAAACCAATCCAGAATCCAAGTCCAAGATCCAAAATCCTAAATCAATCCAACCTACCCAAAACATCCACTTAGTGTCACATCTTTTTAGTTTCTTAAATCTTTATCCTAAACAAAAATCATCTTAGCTCCACCCTTCGACTAAGCATTGTCTAGGATAGCTTGTACTTGTCTTGGTAGGCCTCATCATCTCGATCAAGATATTGGCATGCATTGACAAGGATCTCATCTTCCAAAGATCAATAGTCTATCCTAGGTTGACAATCCCATCCACTTAGATCCTACACCAAGAAGCAACAACTCATTCTGACACTTAGTAATCTCCATCATCCATCCTAAACCAATCAACATCCAAGCATCCTTTAGTTCATCCAAGATCATACAAATCCTTGCATCCATCCTTAGGTCTTCATAGGCTTGTCCTATCCACCATCCCTAAGTTTCCTTAGAAGAATCTTACATTCATCCATCACTTCATCTTCATCTTAGGTATGCATTTCATGCCTGCCAAGACACGAGCCAGGAAGAGAAATTATATGGATCACAACTTAGCCACTGGTTCATCTGATCCTAATGATCTTAACAGTGCGATGGTGACCTACGATCCACAACCCTCACAAGTTGAGAATGTGTGGGAAGATCCAACTGAGACACCCACTTCATTCTCCATGGAAGCATTCATGAACCATCCAAGACATGCACAAATGGTTAGTGCAATCATAAACTAGAATCATCTTGCCATTTTGGTAAACTAAACACAAGAGAGTACTTCCATTCCACCACACCTCTAACCCTTCAGTCCTTCAAAACCCATACACATCCCCACTAACATCTATTCCCCCATTATCTAACAAATCCATGACCCCAACTTGCAAATATCCTAGGTAGCCTCACCTATCCCCCATCTCTTACAATCCATTTCCACAAATCCCACCATGCAAAAAATGGCACAATCCACTCCCTTTTCTATCATGGGCACACCACCCCCATATACAACATCAAAATCTGCCACTTAGGCACAGAGCTTCACATAAAACCAACCTCCACCTCCCACACAAATTGCAACACAAGCAATGTCTCCACCTTTCATGAGCCAAGACTCCTCATCATCACCATTCTTCCATGGGCAACACAAGTTCTTCCTCCCACTACCTATCAAGCCTTCACCCAAACATTTGTTCCACCCATCACTCAATAAACTTCTACACACATTCCTCTTCCACCTTTTATCTCCAACACACAAGCCCAACAACAGTGATTTTTTAGTGGTGATTATTTGCCAATTGGCGAATATGTCCTGATCGGCGGATAGAATTTGGTGAATAAAATGCTCATATAGTGGTTGATCAATTCACCTGGATTTTATAAAATGCTCATATAGTGGTCGGATTGTTTGCCACTATTTTTACATAATTTCAGTATGGTAGTCGGGTTCTTCGCCCATAATTCTATTTACTATTTCACTCTTATTCACCATGGATTAAATTGGGTGTCTTCATCGAGGATCAACATTCACCAAAGGCCCATTGTCCCAAGTGAAATTTTTATTTGCACTAGGACCCAATTCACCATGCATCATACATAATTGTGTCCCAAATTCCCACCCTATTCACCCAGTCAATTATTTGAAATTACACGGGGTTCGCCAAATATTAGTTGTTATCATAAGCAACTATTGGCCCCTTCACCAAAATGAACGATGGAGATTATGAGGCAAAATTTGATGGCTGATATGAAAATGGTTTACTTTTAGTTGTCTATTTAAGAGATATGAGTTTCATTATTGAAACATGGCAGAGAGAAGGAAACTTCAAGAGATTTAGTTGATTTTGAGCTCACAACTACGATCGGTAGCGAATGACTACCAGTTCGTAGTAATTTATTCAAGTAAAATTTTATTGTAGCCATAATTTTTTGGAGATGTCACAGTCAAAGTTAAACAGAAAGAGACTATTGAAGGTGGAGATGTCCAAGAGAGGCCAACTAAATGCAGAAATATATCTTCATACTTTGGCGTGGGTAGATGCAATAGTGTTGGTCAAAGTGAGGAAGGTACATCATCAGAGGAACCTATACAATTTGAAGGTTCTCAACCTACATAGGAGTCTAATGAACAAATTGGGGAGCATAATAAATCTGGTGACAAAGTTGCGGAACCTGATATCTCTGATGAAGATGACCTTGAAGAAGAATTTCAAGTAAATAACTAGTACCAGGATGAATCGATCAACTTCAGTGATGATGATGGTTCAATTAATAGTAACACTAAAGGGAGAAAAAAATCAAAAGAAAAAATTGATCGTCAATGGGAGATGTCGAGGAGATTTAAATTTGATTGGGTGGAAAAGTATCCATTCATTGAACCTGTGGATAATATAATTTTAGGTGAGCCACCAGTAGAATGTAGATGTATGATTTGTAGTTGGAAGTATAAAAAGGAAAAGCGGTTGCAGCTTAAACTAGACACCATAGAGAAACATGTTGGTAAGGTTTACGAAACCTCAACTGTTGATGGAAAGGAAATAAAAGTGGTAAGATATAAAACAAAGGAGCAATGTCAACATAAAAGGAATGTTGAGGGATATTATTTGTTTCAAAAATTTAAGATGAATCCTGGTGAAGTTCAAGGTTCTATTAATGCTATTTTTGCAAAAGCAAGTGAAGTAGAAGAACATGGAAAAGCTATTCAATTAAGTAATGTTTTCCATATTTTGAGCAAAGGGCATCCAATGAAAGACTATCCTAAAATGAGTGGTTTGTTACACTTTCTGAAAGTTCCTAACTATCCTATCATGACATACTATGTGTCACGTTTTCGGAGCGAGTTTTCAGAAATGCTTTTTGAAACCCATAGTTCTTTTGAAATACAACTTCAACCATTCATCTCTCGTAATCCAACGATTGTCATGATTTTAAAATATTAATAATTTAACACACACTAATGAATATTAATTATTAACTATATTCACTTAGAATAGCTTATCCATGAAATTTGAACCAGAAATGATAAAGTTTCAAAATATTTAATTATTGCATGAAACAAAAGTGCAACGCAAATTTTTTATATTATATAAGGAAAAATTTCATTACAATTCAAATATGCCCATAGACCATATATATTAATGATTCTTATAATCAAAACAAAAAAGAAAAGTAGTAGCACTTCGAAATTCTTAAAACATTTTCATATTATATTTTTTAACATATGTGATTACAATTTATATCATTTCAAAAACCTTAGTAAGTTACTACCACCATAGGGAGACATAGTAGAAGGCCTAGAGAGTAGAGACTATGTAGAATCATAGACTATCTGGCTAAGGCTCCCTTCCTTTAGACTTATGTGTGGAAGTTTTCAGAGAGGATAATGTAAACAAATTCTTCTAGCCAAAGATAGTCCCCGGGTTCATCTAGTAGGTGCCACTTCCAGAGGAAATCCCTCCCAATTCGTGCCCACTTCCGATGATGCGTGAGCTATTCAGCATCAAGGTTCAGTAGGAATGGTTTCCTGGGAACAACTACTCCTGGTTGTAGAATCTTAGGCAAATCATTTTCCCAAGGAATTCCAACCCCAATTTCTAAAAATACGACAACATGCACATCGTCGCCGAGGTATTCTTCTTTGAAAACTTTCCTCAGAAGCATGATCATATCCACCTTTTCCCCCCAAGTCCAATAGAGATTCCAAGAACTGAGATGAAATGTCAGTGGTGACTCTATACCTATTTTCACTCTCCAAAAATTCACATCCGAGCACCATCCTTATAGCCTCCTTGGTGAAGGCTCCCAACTCCATAGCAATAGACGCCAGGATTGGGTCTGTGACTAGGCCCAGAAAGGCCTTCTAGTCCTCCAAGGCAGTGCATCTCAAATGAATTGGAGTGTCCATTCACACGACGTAGACTATTCTCACAAATATGCTTTCATAGAGAACCTAGCAGTAGCACTCACAAACTATTCTCACAAATATGCTTTCACAATCATAAATTAACCAGCATAGATCGATCTATTTATAAGTCCTGATTGAAAATCATTCCCCTAAAGATCTAATTAAATCATAAGATGAATGGTAACTGTCCAAAAATCACTAAATCTTTCATATTTAATGCAACACTGGGTGGAATTGGAAACAACACTTATGATAAGACATTTTCTACCTTGGGAATAATGAAGGCCGAAAGGATTGCGCCACACAGGTGGACATAACAATTCTTTATTTTTAAAAAACCTTAAAACCTGTGCCCACTCCGCAGAAACAATAAGCAAAGTATGTTACTGTGAAATGGCAATAGGAAATGAAGCTTTACCATTGATTTAAGATCATCAAATGGTCAGAAAATAATGTCCTTATATGATATGCCATTTTCATTCAAGCCTTAACTTTAAGGCATTAATCTATCGAGGTATATGATGTCACTGTCACACATATCTATCAGTGAAAATTGAAAGGCGCCATCAAAGAAACTATTAATTCACAATGCACATTACTTTAATTGATGTCATGACTCATCTACTCATCGCCATTAATTAATATTTCTATCTAATATTACCAAATTTGCCAAAAGAATTCTAATATTTCTATCTAATATTACAGTGTCACACGTCCGTTCGATTACAACATATCAACAACCAAAGTCGAATTTCGGGCCTATTGTTGGTCTTCATAATATTTGCAAAAAAGTCTCGACAGAATCATGACACGTGGTATGACATGTATTGTTGGTCTTCATAATATATACAGAAAACTCTCAGTGGAATCATGACACTTGGTATGACACGTATTGTTGGTCTTCATAATATATACGAAAAACTCTCAGCGGAATCATGACATGTGGTATGACATGTGTCATACCACGTGTCATGATTCCATCGAGAGTTTTCTGTATATATTATGAAGACCAACAATAGGCCTGAAATTCACCTTTGGTCGTTGATATGTTGTAAATCTAACAGATGTGTGTCATGATGCGAGTGGGACCCGATGCAACTTCAACATCAAATCACAACCATTGGATTAATAGAGATGAACGGTGGAAGGTGCATTTCGGAGGGAATGTGGTGTGATAACTCCTTTAGTGAAAACTCTCTCCGGAATCATCACACATCATTCTTCAAATTTCCAATTATTCAATCGCCATACCAACTATAAATTTTTGAAAACCATTCGCCATGAAAAATAAATTAATTCAAATATTTGGAAAATAGTTTCACCATATTTTTATGAAAATGGTATCTGTTATTAAAATATTTGCCAACCAATATCCATATTTTGAAACATAATTCATCATCAATATTAATAATTTTATTTTAAAAAAAGTTATAGTCGCCATTTTTTTATAAAAATTGTACACACTATTAAAAAATTTGCCACCAAATATCCATATTTTGACACATAATCACCATCACTATTAAAAATTTCCCCCCCAAAACACATGTGATTCACCACAATTTTATACTTTTTGGGAGGGGGGGGGGGGGGGGGGGGGGGTTCCTTAAAGTTATCCCTACCCAACAAGATTCTTTCACAATAGGGATGCCATTCATGGGATCTCAAAACCCACCATCACTTCCGCATCCTCCACATCACAACCTGCGGTAAGAACAAGCTCTTCTTGGGGCCTCAATCAAGCACACATGCATGCCTTAGGAATACAAACCCAATCAAACATATCCATTCCCATAAACCCACAAGAAATCTTCCCTCACGCAGCACAACAACCGCCAATGCCACCTCTACTAGCTACATCCTTTCTTGCATATACTAACTACCTATCCATGCCACCTGCCACTTCTCAAGCTGTACCACCACCACAATAGTAAATTTCCTCCCATCTTTCCAGCTACCTCACACAACCACCTCCTACCACCAACTTTCAAATAATCACTCCACCCCTTAGCAATGCAGGAATGCACCCCACTTACATCGACCAAGCACAAGGCCAATCTTACCAGCAACCTATGCCATTTTATTAGCCTCGCCAACATTATCAGTACTTCCCAACACAATAGAAACAACATCCCCTTATCCCCCAGCAACAACAAGCATCACCGTATCTTGCGCAATAGTATGTCTCCACATTTCAACAACAATATCCTCCCTAGGAGCCATCACCCAAAATCCATTTTAGTCTACCTACCTAGCTGGGCAATCCACCTATCCAATCCAACAATATCCCCCGCAGAACCATCCATAATCACCTACACCATTAGACCCTTTCCTAATGGTAGTACCCACTCCAATGCCTATCAATGCAAAATGGGAGCAAATGAAGAACACTCTCAAGGATCTTAGAGCCGGAACAAAGAGAAAGGCTTTTAAATTCAAAGAGGTATGTCCTTATCCCTTTGATAGATCTATCACAATAATCCCCTTCCCCAAGCATTTTGAGACTCCAAAATTTGACAAATATTGAGGGAAGGGAGATCTAGTCAGCCACATCAAATAATTTTACATGGCATGTCAAGAGGTTACATACAGTGATAATTTCCTCATGCACCTCTTCCCCAAGAGCTTGGAAGGGACTGCCATCGAGTGGTTCTACAAAATACCTTATGGGAGAATCACAACCTTTGCAGAAATTTATGAGAATTTCATTGCCCAATACGCCCATAATGTTGAAAATGAGCTACCCTTGTTAGATCTCTACAATACAAAAAAAAAGGAAGGTGAGAGCTTGGATGATTACTTGCAAAGATGACAGAACCTCATCATGAGGTTGTCATATCAACTACCAAAGAAACATCTCACTAAGATCTTCATCGACAGCCTACATCCCAAGCTATCCCATTTCATGAGAATGAATTACATACAAACCTATTAGGACATCAAGGTAAAAGGGATAGACATCGAAAGAGGTCTCTTGGATGAAGGCACCATCCAACATTACAAAGACAACTCACATGACAAACCCAATAATGATAGGCCTCGTTATTTGAATAAGAACAAAAATGTTGTCACAGATGGAACCACAGACACCAAAAATGTCCAAATTGTTGTGGCTAGTCCTACACCTACTCCTGCATATCAACAATAACCACCAATCAATCAACAACCCATGCAGTATTACCAAAATCAAACAAACCAAGCAAATGACATATTAGTTACCCCGACACAAAACAAGCCTTAAGTCCATAACAACCAAAGATGCACCTTCACCCCTCTCAGTGAGCCACTGGACGTAATCTTCCATCGAATTGCTAAGCCAATCTGATTACCTACCCTCCAACTTGGCCATTCAATGATACACTCCCAAGCCAACATGGTATAAAGAGAATGAATAATGTGACTATCACCATGTTAAAGGACACACCACATTCAAGTGCATGAAACTAAAGCACTATATCCAAGATCTTATTGATAGGAAAGAGATCCAAGTGGACACACCAGCCCAACCTTCGCCCAATGCCAATCTACAAATCTATCAAAATATGTTTCCTCAACATAACTCTAGGAAGAACCAAGTCAATACCAATCCACCACCCCAAAACCTGGGCAAAGGCAAATAGGGAGACCATGATAACAAAAAAGACTATACTACTGTCCACATCAACTATGACAAGTTTGTTGCATGGATATCCCAAGTTGAACCCACCGTCAATGTCATCCATGTTAAAGGAGTAGATAGTTAGTGTGTAGTCACCACATGTAGAGGCCATATATCTATCATTGGTGCTAATCTAATTCCCTCTAATAATGCACACTATAACCTTCTGGAACACCTTAGGAACACCTACCCAAATCTTTATCCTCGACCTTCTTTGGACTCCATCTATCCATCAAGAGATCCTCAACTAAGCCCTCCAAGAAGGATGTGTCCCCACAAACATTAATACCATCCAGTTCAAGAACCTCATGGGGCACCTATCCGTATCTTGTGCCCTTTCCTTCAAGCCTTCTAACATATCATCCATTGAACCTGACCATAATCTCCCCCTCTGCATCACCATCATGGTCAGAGACTTTGCCATTAAAAGAGTTGTGATAGATAATGGCTCAACCCTAAATTTGTGCACCCTGAAGTTCATCCAGCAAGTGGGATATACAGAGACTGACATATCACATGATGTGATCACTATCAAGGCCTATGATAACTTACAGTGTACCTCAAATGGTACCATTCTATTGCTAATCAAGCTAGGCCCAACAATTCAAGAGACCATTTGTCACATTGTTTATCTAAACCTCCCATACAACATCCTCCTCGGTCGACCATGGATTCATTCCATCAAAGTTGTTCCCTCCACTTATCACTAGTGCCTAAAATTTCTACATCAAGGCACTGAAATCACCATCCATGTAGATCCCCAACCCTTCTCATACTATCATGCATTGGAAGCATCATTCCCCCACTACACCCACTTTCCTAGAATCAACATTGGCACTTTTGTCACCAACTCTTCCTAATCCCACTACGATCCAGAGACAATCCTAGCCTCCAGCCTCTCTTTTGTCAAGATCAACAACAAGGGCTATGGTGAGTACAACCTAAATGATGAATTTGTAGTAGGAGCCTTACCACTTGATCCACATACTCAAGGGTGCCCAAACCACCAAAGAAAACTCCCTCAAGTAGATCCTGAAATCAAGCAATTGGGGTCATCCTACATCACACAAATATGCCACAGAACAATGAAACTATCAAGGTGGTGGTCTAGGACCAGAGGAAGGTTGCAACAAAGATTCACTAGAAGCCTCACAAAATACAAAACATCGAGGCCTTGCCTTTAATACCCCTCATCTGCATATCCAAGGACCCAATACCACAATTGGGGGCATTAATTTGCCCAACATCACCCTCTTAAACATCTAGGATGAACTTTTATAAATTGAAGACATCTCTAAAGAGGAAGAAAATAAATCCAATAATGAAATCTTCGACGATGAAACCTTCCTGGGCAATTCCATCCTCCATCAACTCACCATAAACTTCATCAAACTTCCCCTCATCCATCCTGAACTCATAGGCTGGGACCAACCAAGCGTAACACATATCGATGAGTTCCAAAGAATAGAAGTGCTCCTAAGGTTCATTGGAGCATCAGACCAATAGGCATATCAAGGATAAGAATTAGCTTATGTCTACAAGCTTGACCCCAAGGGATACTTTGGGGAAGAGGAAGTCTTTAGCTGCAAAATAAAAAATAAAAAATAAAAGAATTGAGTCCTTTTATGAAAACCCCTCTGGGGCACATTCTTACTCCAAAAAATAAAAAATAAAGGGTGTATCTTCAGGTGAAAACCTCTATGAGGCACTAGAAGATGAAGAATTGCCTCTTCCTCCCATCCAAGAATATAGACCGGAGAAGTCTTCCATCCTTATTGAAGACACCAAGCCAGTCAACTTGGGAACTAAAGAATTCTCAAGGATTACATATATTGCAGCATCCCTGACCGAAGGTGTGGAGCTAGCTTTCACAACACTTATCCAAGAAGCTACAATAAATTTTGCATGGTCATATGCACACATGCCCGGTCTTGATCGACATCTAGTTGTTCATCATCTTGTAGTAGAGACAAATGCAAAGCTGATCGATTAAAAACTTCATAAGATGCATTCAAAGGTAGCCCTACTAGTTAAGGCAAAACTAGAGAAGTTATTACAAGAAAAGATAATTCAAGCCATTGAATATTCAGAGAGGATCTTGAACATGGTACTAGTCATTAATCCATTAGGAGAAATCAGGATCCGTACAGACTTCATAGATCTAAACAAAGCATGTCCAAAGGATGATTTCCCCTTACCAAACATTGACATGATCATTAACCTCACAAAAGACCATGAAATGTTATCACTCATGGATGGCTTCTCAGAATATAATCAGATCCATATAGAAGAAGAAGACCAACACAAAACTGCATTCACCATGCCATGGGGTGCCTTCTGCTATAATATGATACCATTCAGATTAAAGAATGCAGGGGATACATATTAGTGAGCAATGCCAGTAATCTTCCATGATATGATGCACAAAATCCTTGAAAACTATGTGTATGATATCCTTGCAAAATCAAAGACATGGTTAGAACACCTTGACATTCTTGAGCGTGTGTTCGACCACCTACATCATTATGGCTTAAATATAAATCCAAAAAAGTGTGTCTTCAGTGTCACATCAAGAAATTTGTTGGGCTTTATTGTGTTAAGGTGAGGCATAGAGATTGACCCTAAGAAGGTCAAATCCATAATAGACATGCCTCCACCCCAAATACTCAAGCAACCCAAAGTCTTACATGGAAAATTATAATCAGTCTAGAGATTTATATCACAGCTAGCAGACAAGTGTCAACCCTTCACACATCTACTCTGCAAGGACACTAGCTTCAAGTGGGATCCAATCTATCAAAGAAGTTTCGAGAAGCTAAAAGAATATCTAGATACTTCTCCCATTCTTATACCACTAGTACTAGGATGCCCTCTCATGTGGTACATTTCTACAACCACTACAATACTGGGGGCACTATTGGCACAACTTGATGACACTGGCAAAGAAAGAGCCATATACTATATTAGTCAAACACTTGTCACCTATGAGCTCACCTACTCACCAATGGAAAAGACATGTCTCATAGTGGTTTTTTCCACTCAGAATCTTTGACACTATATGCTTAGCCACACTATCAAGTTCATCTCTAAGGTGGACCCACTCAAATACCTTCTATCAAAGACCACACTAACAGGCCGAATGACAAAGTGGGTTAAGCGGCTGAGTGAATTTGACATCCAATGCATAGAAAAAAAAGAAATAAAGGGGCAAGTCATTGCTGATCAGCTAGCGGAAGCACCCTTGGTAGATGCATATCCATTGATCATGAAGTTTCCTAACAAACATATTTGCATGACCGACAAACAACCAACATGGAATCTATACTTTGATGGCTCCTACACATCTCATAGATTAGGGGCAAGAATCATATTCATCACCCCTCAATGTGACTACAACCCTAAATCATTCAAATTGGGATTCCCTTGCACCAATAACATTACAGAATATGAGGCACTCATCTCAGGCCTCAAGATAGCTATTTAATGGAACATCATAGAACTACAAGTATTCAGAGATTCATAGCTAATCATCAAACAAGTCCTAGATAAATTCCAAACAAAAGACAACAAGCTTCTACCCTACAAAGAATTGGTGGATAGATTGAAAGAGCACTTCTTGAGTATATAGTTTACATAGATACCCAGGCTACAAAAAAAAGTTGTCAATGCAATGGCAACTATCGAGTCCTTACTAGAGATCCCTCGAGATTCAACACAGTATGAATTCTTAGTCAATCAACTACATACACCCGCTTATGAGAATGCTAATTCTAAAATGGTGTGTGTCTTGGTTGGTCCTCAATCCCCATGGTACCACAAAATTCATATTTATCTTAAAAATGTTATCATATCCCCCCACCTCACAAACACCCAATGCTAGAACCTTATTCGTAGAGCTTCCCACTACACTCTTGTAGCTAATACCCCATATCGTCGAGGATATCACAACATCCTCTCTAGGTATTTAGATTTGAATGTGGTTGTCCTGGCTTTACAAGAGATTTATGCTAGAATTTGTGGTGCCCATGTGAGTGGCATGGTCCTAGAGAAGCAGTTGCTTAGAGTCAGGTATTATTGGACAATGATGGAGCATAATGCCTGTGAATTTGTAAATAAATTTCTACCATGTCAACAACATGCCAATCTAATTCATGCTCTAGCACAAGACTTGCAGCCTATTGCGCCACCATGTCCCTTTTCAAGTTGGGGCTTTGACCTCATTGGTTTGATCACTTTGCTTTCCTCATATGGACACAAATATATCATAACCACCACTAAATATTTCACAAAGTGGGTTGAATCAATTCTACTCATCCTAACTACATGCATTTAGATATCCAAGTTCATCCTCTACTATATCATTTGTCGCTTTGGCATTCCTTCCACCATCTTCACAGATCATGGCACACCCTTTGAAAACTAGCATGTGGATGATCTATGTGTCAGACTCCACATCCAACATTGTTTCTCTAACCCATACTTCCCTCAAGGAAATGGCCAAGCTGAGCAAACCAATAAAACCATCCTTAAAATCCTCAAAAAGGTTGTTAATGATTCTGGTCGTGACTGGCACCTCCAAATCAATCCTGCCCTATGGGCCTATCACACTTCCTTCCACACTCCTATGGGAACCACCCCATACTCCCTAATATATGGTGTCAAAGTTGTCTTACCAATTGAGGTTGAGCTACCTTCATTGCGTGTGTCCATGAAGAACTACACCACTGATGAAGACTATCACGCGACATCCCTTATCCAGTTGGACATGTTAGATGAAAATAGGCAACAAGCATATGCTCACCTGGTTGTATACCATAATCGACTCAAAAGGATTTATAACAAAAAGGTTCACCTGAGACAATTCCAAGTAGGCAACATGGTCCTGAAAGAAAATCAGAAAGTGCAAGAAAATTGAGAGAAGAAAGGCAAGTTTGAACCTACTTGGTTGGGTCCTTATGTTGTCACAAAATATTTTGGCTCAGGAGCTTATCAGTTATCAACATCAGAAGGGGAGCCCCTAAATGATCCTATCAACATCATCCATCTAAAGAGGTTCTATGCTTGAACCATCTCTTATATAATCTAAAAAATTCATAAAAATTGGCAAAAAATCCATAAAAATACAACAACAAAAAAATGAAAAATGAAAAAAGTAAAGAGAAATAATCATCCAATGGTGAAAACTTGGCAATTCAAGCATCTTGGACAAGTATGTTGGTGAAAACCTGGCAACATGCACCATACATAGTGGACTGGGCCATTATCTATCAAACTCCCATCCCCTCCCATTCCCATAGTCCACTCATCACCCAATCCTCCCACATCCCCACCACCAGCTCACATTGCCAAGGTGTTCTATTTATCCAGTGTATGCAACAAAAAAATGAGTTCCTATCCCACATCCTGAGCTTCCTATATATATCATGTATAGAGAGATCCTCCTTCATGTATCCCGAGCTTTGTATATATCTCTATCACCTACTAACCTATCATAATCCCTAAGATTCTATAAATATATGTTGTATATATTGACCATTTCATTTGTACTATATCATCGTGTCCCATTATACATATCCTCATCTGTCCTGCATCAGATTTGATCATTTGAAATTGTCTCGCCCAACCTTGTGCTTCAACAAAATCTTTTGTTGACTATCCTTGATCACATGATTATCCTTGATTCCTCATTTGCCAAAAATAACACATAATTTTCTTCATCAAATAGGTCCTTGCAGGATGCATCCTTCCTCATGTATGACCTAATCTCTCAATCAATCATTCAATCAATCTCTCTCCTTGGAAAATGATGTCTTTTGGATTTATCACTTAATCTCTCAATCAATCATTCAATCAATCTCTCTCCTTGGAAAATGATGTCTTTTGGATTTATCACTTAATCTCTTAATCAATCATTCAATCAATCTCTCTCCTTGGAAAATGATGTCTTTTGGATTTATCACTTTACTCTTGGATTTTTTTCCTTTGGATCTTGTTTATCTTTTACGGCTTCTTGTTGTTCCTCTCCTCAAGGTCACCATGATCATTTATATCACAATGCACTCCGAATGAGGGCAGTTTGGGGAAATGTCTTTTGATCATTTTGCTCTATTCCTGTGAGTCAGTTGGATATGACCCTTGCATGTTCTACATGTGATCTTTTGGGTTACATGGTGCACCTGGGAAATATTGTTTGTTTGTGGGGTTCTCAAGCATCATTTGTACCCCGCCTCCTCCTGGATCCATGTGTGATGTTGGGGAAACCCTTGCGTGTATTTTTGCACCAGTCCTCTGCAACGTTGGTGACAAGGCCTTGTATTCCTAAGTAACCTTGGAAACAATCTCTTACCATCTAAATCTTGTTTGGGGCATCTTATTTTCTTGTCTTTGACACAACGCCACTTGTTACATTGCATCAAAGAGGGGCAAAATGTAGACACCTAAAAATCTAACTTATTAATTAAATTTATTTAATTAATAAAAGTCCTGATGAAATCATAATTAATTTATTAGTTATTTAATTAATTAATTGTTATTATCATTATCCCCTCCCCTTTTAATTAAATTCATTTAATTAAAGAACCTTGGCCAAAAAATTTTAAATCTAATTTAAATATCTCCTCCCTCCTATTCATTAAATCATTTTAATAAGTTTCCTCAATCAAACCCCTTTTAAATAAATTACATATTTATTTAGTTCCCTTAATCCTAAGAATCCTTCTAGAATCTTCCAAATCCTATCCCCTTACCCTAATCACTCCCTAACCCCACTTAAGGGGTGATTCCTAACCCTCTTAGCCTTAATGGCTTCCCCTCTCCCCAAAGTCAAACCTCATTAATGAGTCTTACACCCTCATTAATGACCCCTTACACCCTCATTAATGGCTCTTACAACCCTCTTAATGACAACCCATCCCCTGTATTCCACTCTTGTTCCCTTCACATTTCCCAAGTGTTTCTCACACATGTGTGAGCAACCTTGGTCCCTTCAACTATTAATGTCCATCCTTATCTCTTTAACCCTAAACCCTAACCCTTCTTCCTAAACCCTAACCCTCCCTCCTAACCTAAGCCGCTCCTCTAAATCTATAAATAGGCCTCCTTCCATGAGAAAATGATCATTTACTCTTTAATTTCCAAGCATTTTTATCATGTTCATTTATATCTAGAATCTCACAGCATATGTTAGGATTGTTAGTTTTCTCTCATGTTTTAGTTTTATAACTCATCATAGCATAGCTTAAATGGATTAACCTTAGTACCTTTTGAGCATTTAAAATCATTTTTAATTCATAACACATCCATACTTAAGGTAAAATGAATCTTACATTCCATCTATAGCTTAGAATATCATTTTCATCCATTGCATCCCTTGGAACCCTAGAGGCAAAATTGGTTCCCTATACCAGGTTTTGTGCCACTTTTGGGGTCTCCATGGCTTGTATTTGGTCTTGATCATCTTATAATTGCATTGGGGATACCCTCATTACGCTTGGAGAGCACATCCACATCCCTCTCAAATGAGAAAATAAAACATGGCCCAGGTGCTCCCGTTTTGGCTCTATCTGAGGTGGTGTTCATGAATAATTTTTACTATATGTCTTGTATGCTAGATTAGGACTAATGTTTGAATGTCTTAGCGTGCTCCCAAAAATTTAGGTTCACATCATCCACACATAGAATTTTTTTTAGCAACCTATTTAATAATTTATTAAAATTTGATATTGATTCATTGTATCCCTTTTGCAAATTTGTTAATTCATGTAAAGAAAATATCAGGTCAATATGATCTATATATTGTTCCAAGAAGACAATTTGAAATTCTGACCAACAACCACTCCATAGCATCTGGTACTCCTTTATATCACTCACTAGCATTATCTATTAAGGACTACATTAATATTTTCATGTATACATCTTCACGTGGGACTTCAAAATTGTCCATTACATTCTCAATTGACCTTAAATAATTCTCCCTCGTCTCAGCATTATTCCCATTAAACTTAGTGTAGTCAAATAAATCTGATTACCAATTTCATAATCAAATTTAGTCCTCTCATTTAAGGCATTATTAATTAAATATTTATTATTTAATTAAATCTATGACAATCCACCTAATTAATTAATTATAGTTCAATTGATTGAACATGCAACCCTTGACTATTCAATTAATTAATCCCTCCTCCTCTATTAATTAAAATAAATACCCCTATTTGGTTTAATTAATCCACTTATCATTTTCTTCCATTCTGTGAATTAAATAAATACTATTTAATTCATTTGAGCACATGGCTCCTAACTTAACCTCTAACCAAACCACCCTTCAACCATCTAACCCATGATTCTTACTAAACCCAACCCATTCACATATACCAATCTCCTCTTAATTAGTTAATTACACTTAATTGGATAATTACCCCTCCACACATTCTCTCTCCTCCCATCACATCCTTCTGATTCTCCCACCTCCCCACTAATCAAAGCCTAATCCTCCCTTAAACATTTGCACAATCCTAATCCAAGGATTAAGAAATCCAAATCTCTCACAAAGTCAACCTAATGTCTTTTCAACTCCAATCCCAACTCCCTCTCCACTTGTCAACCTTAAATGCTCTTACACCCTCAACCACATTCCTTACACACTTGTCCTCTCTCACACTTCCCAAAATAGTCACAATCCTTGAGGCTTGGCCTTTGGGGATTTGAGACAAGATGCTCCTTTATGGCATGTCTTCCCAACCCCCCATGTCCTCTCAACCTCTCTCCTTGTGACACTTATCATGAGGCTATGAGTTTGAGAAAGAACAATCCATGTGCTTCCTCTCAAATGCATGTTAGTCCTTCCTAATATTTCAATCTTGGCTATCCATTTCATCCTCTCCTTGTCTATAAATTCACCCCTCTTCTCCTTCATTTTCATACAACTTTTATGCATTGTTATCATGCTATTTTGACTCCAAATCCATAAGAAAAGAAACATTACTATGCGAAAGTCCTTCCAAAATCCAAACCTTTGAAGCTTGAGCATATTCCATCTAAGCACACATCCAATCTATTGGATAAATCTACACTTCAAGAGGAGCTTGTTTGGGTTTTGCAAGGTTTGCATCACTTGTAGTTGTTTATGCTTTTCTTTTGGGTCTAATCTTATATGTTGTAATATATTAGTTTGTTTAATGTTTGAACTAGTTTAGACATTCTCTTTTACACTCTAGTTTTATTGCATACATTTTGGCACGCCCGATGGGACCTACTTCTAGGGTCATTCTCATTCTCTTACAAACTAACCCACTTTTCTAACATTTTTTTATTGTTAAGTATGTTTTTGTAAGGTTTTTTATTGTTTGCAGGTGAAAAAAAGAAAAGGCAAGTGTTTGTGCTCCTGTCAGTATTTTTAGAAATTGTACAATAGAAAAAAAAAACTAAACCCATGGGATTGTGAGCACAATTGGCATGAATGCTACCAATGTTTGTGGGAATACGAACCCATTCACTAGCCCTCTATGGCCTTCCCGAGACTTAAAAACTTATGTCTTTTGTCTTGTCTTTAATTTTTCTGTAACAAACTCAACAAAAACGCAATCATAATAAGTGGGAATGTTGATTGACTTGTTGTAAGCCTTACAATATAAATCTTTGCAAGACATTAAAAAAATATCCCAAAATTTGTAACTCCACAGGAATGTTGTTTGTCCTCGTAGGAATGTGTATAGACCATTTGACCAGTGGGATTGACAATTGACTCGGTGGGAACGCTTTAGTATGAACAGGTATAAAATTCATAGTTTTCTATCTTTTTAGCACTTGTTTTACTTTTCTAATAAACCTGTGGAATCGTGAGCATGGTCAGCGGGATTGTTGTTCCATAATCTATTCTTTTTTTGTCTATGCAAGTTGGTGAGATTGTGAACAAGGTCGACATGATCACTTTTAGAATTTTTAAATTAAAAATCAACTCACTATTTTTTGGGTTTAAAATGAACATTGCATGCCTCACATCAACTCATTTTTTAAATTTGGGTTTTAAAATTTACAAAGGTTAAATGTGAACAATTAAACTTCACATTTCATTTAGGTGCATTATTTAAAAATAACAAAGCAATTTACATCTCATTTGGGCTTAAAAATTGAATAAAGGAAAAGAACACTCCATTTTGGTTCTTAAAAATTGAACCCATTGCAAGTTTATTTCAAGTTTTAGCTTAGAAAACATTGCTTAACTTGAAGGATATTGAACCTTACGTCTTGAGTTCTTGGTGCGCTTGTTCATTTTGTAGAGCTCTTCCTCACTTCATACTCTATCCTTTCCCACTAGCTCTCATGATCATTGGTGTACGAGAAAAATGTTGTGACCGCTCAAAATATTTTCTTTTTTTAGAGAGGCATGTATAAAGAGAGTGTTTCCCCTTTAGAGAATGACCTCAAATTGGTAAACACCCAAGTCATTATATAAACAAGATGCTGAGAAAACTCTCATCTTATCCCACCAATCTTAGGCGAGGTGTGTTGATAATAGTCTATATCAAGTGAATATCCCTAAGTAGCCAGCATGGTCAACTAGGCTCTTAAGTGAGTCACACACGTACAAATTGATTGGTTGGACACCATGTATCTTACTAAAAATCCTTAAGTAGAAACCACCATTCTAGCCTTGGAATAACTATTTATAGTGCAAGAGGATTGTGTATTCCTCTGAAGCTACTCACCATATGTGTATCTTGGTTTTTAGGTATAAGGCTTTTGGATTTCATCACCAAAAGTTGGGCATGCCCTCGCAAGGGGATCCTCTATTTATCTATTCCTTGTAGGCCTATTGAAGTGCATTTGTTGTCATTTATCTATGCATTGACTTACCTCTTTGTTTGAGAGGGACACAACACACGAGGGTCAAATACATCAAGATAAGGATTTATTCCTATGAGCCTATAAATATTATATTAAAAATAAATTGACCTTAAGATAAAGCGTTTGCGACTTGTATTCATTGTAAATCGGCCAAGCAAAAACATTTTGAACATACACAATTGAAGAGTCTTTTTCAACAAGTCTATTTCCAAAAGAAATAAAAAACAAGAGTAAAACTATTGTTTCCTATAAGATTGCTTTGTCTCTTGCAAGATTGCTTGCATAAATCTCCAAAAAAATCCAAATATTCATGTCCACAATCAAGTCAAAGGTATGCTTAGCATAGTCACTGCCTAGATTGATATATCCAAATTTTCCAAAACCTTGTTATTTTCATCAAAATTCATCCATCTACACTTAGGTTTTGTAAGAAGATTTTGAGCCAATGTCTAACATACACAAACATAAGAAATTCAAACTCCAATAACCCCTTTCCTTAAAGAGAAGAAAGCAGTCGATTGATCCATCAAATGGCAACAAAGTGTAATGAAAGAAACCCAAATGTGTTCCCAATGACTTGAGCAATACGAGGTAATACTTTACAATAACAAAGTCACAAACTACATGAGTAGATACTAGATAAACCATAACTTTGTTAACTTTTATACCAACCAAAATTCATCAAACTAGAGCACCATCGGCCTTTCCTTCACACTCTTCCATCAATACTTGCATTTTCATCTTTCCTCCATTTGCATTTTAGGATCACTCTTAGTCATTTTTAGTCATCAAATCCAAATCCAAGAAAATCAAACCCAATCCAACAAAAATCCCCCACTTGGTGTGACATTCTTGAGTTATCTCATACCTACATCTTAAATCAAACCCATATTATAGATTCACTCTTTGGCTAAGCATTATCTAGGGTTGCTCATTCTATCTTTTATGGCCTTGTCACTTCGATCTAGAGGTTGGTTACATTGACAATCCCATCTTCCTAAGACCATCAATCTATCCTAGGTTGACAATCACACCCATTTGAATATGATTTTGGTACCAAACCCCATCTTTTCAACACCAAGTCACCCTTTAGGTCCTCAAGACATCATCATCTTAAATTTAGTCTCATCACCCATCCTTAGTCATCCTTAGGATCATTTTAGATTCATTTGCATCATCATTCTCCTCCCTTAGGTGTCCCTACACTCATTTACATCCTCCATACCTCATACATCTTAAATCAAGTATTTCATGTCACCTAAAACACATTCAAAGAAGAGAAAGGATATGAATTCTAACTGTAAAATTTGATGAAGAATGGGTAGACCAAGAGGAAGTGCCTACCACAAGCTCCATGAAAGCTTTCATGAGTCATCCCAGACATGCCAATATGGTTAGTGCTATCATAGGCCAACATCATGATACCAACCTTTCTAATTTTGCATGCGAAGACACTCCCTTTCTACAAGGGATTCCAAGATTTAGTCTTGCATTCTCGTTAATCATTCTAGATGGTATACTCCACAATGTGGAAGAGGAAATTGTTGACTCATGTTTGAGATCCACCTAATTTGGCTCATCTATAACCCATTTAATCCATCTAACCACTACTCATCCCATAGTGGAATCAACCCCTTTCTCAATTATTGGGTCCACACTTATCAACCTGTCACAAACATCCAAATCATAACCATCACACCCAATTATCACCCAAGTTGCTTAGCCAACAGCTACATAGAAATTCATCACCCAACAAGTTATCACCCAGTTATCCATTACATAATAAGTAACTACACAACCTATAGCCATGCCACCAACCTCCACACTAATATTACTACCCTCATTTGTTCCTCCACCACAACATAAGAAATCACAATTCACCACATGTTTTCCATCCATAGGGCCTACCAATCAACCAATGTTCCCTCAAGGACCTACTTTTCATGCTACCCCAGTCATCCCTCCACTAGAAACTCCAACATCTCAAACCCAACAAAACCCCCCAGTACAAAAAAGATCTCATCCCTCTCAACCAACCTCGTTAGCCACATGCCACCAAGCACAAGTTGCATTACAAGCCTAGAATGTCCAAGCACAATCATAGTTTATCAATCCTTTCCCCACCACATGATTCACATCTCAGCCTAATCAACCCCAACAACTAGCAATTGGCATACCCACAATCACCAACTGCTTGGTTATGCCATCATCTACCACTACTCAAACCATACCCCCTCCACATCAACCCGGTACTTCCACTTTCACAACCTACCTTTCTCCACCTCCTGGGAACATAAAACACAAAACACATACCCATCTTATGGTGGAACCTACACACATCTAACCTACATAGGCCAAACGTAAAGACATCATGCCTACTATCCCTAGAATGCCTACTCTTTTCAGTTTAACCCACCACCAACTATACCTTAATATCATACTCATCGACCACCACAATACCCATTGTAGATTGTGTATGTAGTAGGGAAATCCCCTTATCAAAATCCATAATGTACCCCTCAAAATACTCCATATTCCCCACACCCCTATCAAGTACCATGATCCAATATGCTAGGGGCACCCACTCCATCACCTACTAATTTAGAATGAGAAGACATAAATAATGCTCTTAATGAACTATGCACAAGCACATAGTCCAAGACCTTCAAGTTTGAAGAAATTTATCTTTACCCATTCGATCATTCCATTATGACAACCCCCCTCCCTAAGCACTTTGAAACACCCAAATTCAAAAAATATAGGGGAAGGGAGATCCAGTCAATCATGTTAAGGAGTTTTACATGGCTTGCCAAGAGGTTTCCTACAGTGACAACTACCTCATGCACCTATTTCTAAAAACCTTAGGGGTGACACTTCTCAAATGGTTCTACAAAATCCCCTATGGCATAATCTCAACATTTGAAAAGGTATCCAAAAAAATTATGTCATAGTATGCACATAACATTGAGATTGAACTATCTCTCTTGGATCTTTGCAAATTAAAATAGGAAGGAGGCGAGAGCCTTGTTGACTACCTACAAAGATGGAAAAATCTCACCACAAGACTATCATATCAATCCCCCAATAAGAACTTGGTCAAGATATTCATTGATAACCTACACCCTAAGATGGCCCATTACATGTGCATGAATTACATTCACACTTACAAGAATACCTAGGAAAAGGGTTCAAACATTAAAAAAGGCCTTTTGGATGAAGGAACAAAAAAACACTACAAAGAAACTCACCATGATAATCCCAGTAATGATTTCCCACATTACTGGAATAAAAACACAAATAAAGTCACTAATGGGGCCACATATACAAAACATGTTTAAGTGGTCATAGCTGGGCCACAAATTCCACCTCTCATTTTTCATCCAATGGCTAATCAAACCTATCTCATCTTAGTTCCTCAAGGACAACCTAAACCACAAGTCTAGAACAATAAAAAATCAGACATTCACACCTCTGGATAAATCCCCGGATATTATCTCCCATAGAATGGCTAAGGCCAATATGGTTGTATACCCATAGACTCAACCATTTAATGAATCTACTCCCAAACCTGCATGGTATAAAAAGAATGAGTATTGTGATTATCACCATTTTAAGGGACACACCACTATGAAATACATGAAACTAAAACACTACATCCAAGATCTCATAGATCGAAAGGAAATCATAGTTGACCCTCCAACATAGGCTTTGCCTAACACAAACCTCCAAATATATCAAAATATTGGAAAAGGTAGCATATATCAACTATGAAATTTTTTTCAATTGCATCATCTAGGTTGAATCTTGTATTAACGTAATCCATGCTAAAAGTGTAGATAGTCAATGTGTAGTTACCACACTTCAAGGAAGAATATATGGTGCAGGTGCTACTAATGCTTCATCCTCTAGTACACAATATAACCTCTTATAACACCTTGGGAATATACCCACACAAATCTCCATCCTAGACCTTCTACGTACATCACCCATCCACTAGGAGATCCTCAATAAAGCCCTACAAGACTCACATGTCTGCAATGACATCAACCCAACACAGTTCTAGGCCCTTGTAGGACACCAATCACCATCTTATGACCTCTCATTCAAACCCTTCAACATGCCATCTATTGAGCCAGATCATAACCTCTCACTCCATATGGCTATCATGGTTAATGACTTTGTTGTCAAATGGGTCATGATAGATAATGGTTTGGCCCTAAATCTATGTACATTAAAATTCATAAATCAAGTGGGGTACACTAAGGAAAATATAACACATGAGGTCATAATTATCAAGGCATATGAAAATATAGAATATACCTTTGAGGGTACTATCTCATTGCCGATCTAGATAGGCCCAATAGTATGGGACACAATATGCTATGTTGTTGATCTTTACTTCCCATATAACATCCTTCTTGGTCACCCATGGATCCATTCTATGAAGGTCGTTCCCTCTATATTCCATAGTCCATCAAGTTTACACATAATGGCACTGAAATCACCATCCACATTGATCCCCATCCCTTCACATACTGCCATGTGTCAGAGGCCTCATTCCCAGATTCAAATCATTGCCCAAGAATTGGCATTAGTGATTGCTACTTATAAAGGCTCAAAAAGTAGGTATAATTCTGAACTCAGGGATCGGACATCCAACCGAGTAGTTTATCCTCTTCATAAGAACTCATTTAGTATGTCAACCCAGGGATGTGTTACTTGAAATGGGCCAACAAAGTATATGCGCCAAGTGTCACTCATCCATACATTTTATAGTTGTTGTAGGAAAGAAATGCTGGAAGGAAACTATCTTATGATTGTAGGAAATAAATACTAGAATGATACTTAAACTAAAGATGCCGAAAAGTAAGTATTGGAATAGAAATTACAGAAATGTAGATGCTAACAAATCATGAAGACTCTTGCAAACTATGCCATAATACATTTTTTGTTCCACTGCTTTGGCTACAAAAAGTGTCAGCTAGCCTGTGGTTTTGGCTGCAGGAACAGTTTAACACTCGACATTGAAATAGCAAAAATGCAAGAAAATAAGTCTAAATAGCATGAATCTATCTAACTATGGATTTCTCACCAAGCGGGCCCCCTTGGATGAGTATCCCAATCACAATTATGCAAAGTTAAATCTCAACACTTCATTTTCTCATTGATTGAATAATTGAGTACAAAGATTTATAAACCAAAAAACAACAGAAAACTATATTTCCAATAAACTAATAATGCCCCTCCTTTCTCACACAAGAGTGGAGCCTTATTTAAAGGAAAAATTATAACAAGTTATCTAACTATGCCATAGAAATAGGTAGATCTTTATTACAACATTACTAACTGAAAAGAAGGAAAGCTATTTAAAAGCTGAAACTGATTAGATCTAGAAAAGAGGAAAGATTTTCCGCCTGATATAAGGGAAGATGGGGAGAGGGGCCAAAGGCACACCCTAACTAGATCCACCTTGCAGAGATCACATGAAAAAGCAACAACACACAAAAGTGAGAGAGAGAATGCATAAACTTTCATATATTAACTTCAATTAATTCATACATGTTGGGCTATAAGGCCTTCCCAATTTAGGCCAGATATTACAATCAAAACAACTAAATTGAACTCCCTAAACTCTAACCAAACAACTACATTTATACAAGAGGCTACCAAACAAGTCAGCCTTTAGATCTACCATCAACAGAAGGAATGACCAAATCTAGGTCCACACACTTCCCAATGATAGATACTAACATTAAATCCACAACCGTAATTAAATGCAAGATTCAGCCTTAACATAAATCCAAAATAAACAACTCAGTAAGCAAGGATAATCGAGCACCAAACAAGCATCACCAAGTGCCAGAGAGATAACCGACCAACACCGATAAACAAAGGAAACCAAGCAAAACTGAACCAATTCGGTCAAAGAAGGAACCGAGTAACACAGAAAACTTCAAACATGTTTTTGGTGACACAGGATTGCCAAGGACTTGAGATGCTCCTGCATCACCGTGATAGAAAATCTAACTTCCCACTCTCTCCTAGATTTCCTCAGGGAATTCATCATGCTACCTCAGTCTTTGCTGGATGACTGCCACCTTGCTCTTCTAGAAACCCTCAACTGGCGTTGCGCTTAATAATTCTCAGTTGGAACTTGTTGGAAGACCGGGATGAGCATTGAGTGAATGAATATGCCTTACTTGGTGAAAAAATAGTTGTTATTTCGATGTGTTACACTTCAAAGGTTAGGATAAAGACATTCATGGCAATAAATGCCAAAATACGCATAATCATTCATATTCAAACGACTAATTTACTTATTAAAAACATAACCATGACTTCAAAACAAGTAACATAATAATTTGTCCAAGTATATCATATTTAAGTATGTTTAAACCATTATAGCAATCTAATGGCAACATGCCATATAATAATAGGAAAGAGCATAAAAGTCTTGAGGAAAATGTATCATAATAGGAAAAAGACCTAGAAAATATCATCCTAGGGTGTTTATAGTATGACATTAATATACCTCATCATTTCCCCCTACAAGGACTAGTGCCAACCCTCAAGCATTGAAGTATTTCTGACTTTTGCAAGCACTCTGAGGTCTCCTTCTTGTGTCTCTCCAATCATTGAACTGCCCACTCCCCAATAGAAACCATTTGTTCTTTCAATCTTTATGCATCGACATATCTCCAAGTCCTCATCGACCTCGTTATCCACACAACTGTATAATGGACACAAAAGCATAGGAGGCTGGAAGGTGAGAGGTAACCAGCTCTCTGGTTGCGGTTGTCATCCCAATTATATAAACCATTGGACCCTCTGCATGGAGGCTCGGAAGTTGATAAGACTGTGTGGTTATGCCTTCTTTAGGGCCATAGTTAACCTAGCCCACCTTTTTTGTAGCCCTTCTACAGCTCTGTGTCCTTTTTCCAATGACAACGTTTCAAATTTTGTGTGCACCTATTCTCTATTTTCCAATATCCTCCTCCTGCGTGTAGAATCATTGAATCCATATACAATTTCCAACAAATCATAATAGAGCCTTCTGGGTGTTTTACTCTTGGGACGTAGGGGAAGTGTAATAGTTTGTTCAATTTCCCTATACCTTTTCAATTTCTCTATGTAATTGATCTCATTTCTTATCTAGAAAAGTAAAGAGGACAAGTGAATATCACCCACAAATAGCAGGGGATTCTAGTCGGTATTAGATGGAACAACATCATTGTGCATGTACAATTTACAAAGAAGATTTTTGATAAAATCAAGTGACATCTCATATGTAGCCACAAAAGTTTGAGGATTGTCTATGTCAGTGCTCAAATCTCTAAGAATTCTCATCAATTTAAACATTAAAAATTGTTCCTTCAAACATAGGGCATAAACCCTAGGTGGTGGTCTACATTCAATAATTTTAGGAACCAATTTTGTAACCGAATCCAGCTTACCTTGTAGGAGTTGAATTTCCTATTTTTGCATTCCTATTTCCTTTTTCAACTTGTCTCTTTCTAGTTCCCACACGGACTTTTCATACTAAACTTGCTTAAAGTAATCAATAGACATTAAGGAATGTATTGTTACCTTTTCTTGATTCCTTAGTGGAACTGGGCCTTCTAGCATTACCTGTTGATTGTCCTATGGAAATGGCATTGATGCATCCAAAATATCATATGTTTGAACATTTCCCAAATGGAAAGAAGATACATCAGAGATGTCTATTCTCTCTATTTCTTTCCATTCTGTTGTATGGCCTGACATAGTGGCTACAGGTTCTTCTCCCATGATGTCATGACTCCTTATGAACAAACTTCTTGCTTGTGGTTCTTCATCCATGGGTTCCTCAATAGGAACATCATGAGTAGAACCAATCATTGCAAGAGAGTCCTCCATTTTCTTTGTGTTCAAACAAACACGACGTCATAGTGGTGTATTAGTTGATGTTGTAGGATGTTTATGTGGAGTCTTTCTTTTGGTAGCAGATGTGGCTACAAGAGGAACAAGGGTGTCACCCACATCATATTCAGTCATTTTTCCTTTCCCTTTCTCCTTTTTCAGGGTTTCCTATAGGCTATGGGATTCTTTAGGAACCTTAGTTTTTTCACCCTCCAAATTAGGGTTTGGAACATTTGCTGCCACATTTTCTTGGTGGATTTATGAGGTAGGAGGGTTTTCTTGAGCCTTCTCTAAAATAGTAGGCTCCATATTATCATGAATGACCTCACCAGGAGGATTTTCCTACTCTTCTTGATGTTCAGGTTGTGGCTCTATGGGTTGTGGTCTGTCTCTATTTAATTGCACATGAGGTTCTGCAAGAAACTCTTCCCAGGTCATGGCAGAGATATCATGTAGGGATCTTTCTACTAGAAGTTTTATTAGACCATGATGGGTGACGACATTTTGCCTTCCCTTCCTAACCTCTTTAGAACTCAAATTCAACAATGAATATAGGACATTGGGAATATTTACTAAATGGCCATGTCGCAAATGACTCAAAATCTTAAAGTGAATGGCATGCAGGAAAGAGAACCGCCTTTCACAAGTAATGTACCTTATAATGTGCACTTATAACTAAGGGTACTCAACAAGAAGAGATGTTCATCTAGCACCTTGTTTGTTGTATTCCATTGTGGGGTCTTCTGGAAAAGAAAATTCTTTTCGAGCTGTGCAAGCACCATGACTATGTGGAAATGCTTCGCCTATGGCAGGAAGTCCGAAAACTTCTGCAATTCGCACCTCTGAAGCTTTTACTTTTAATCCTTTTACATATGCAACCCCATTACTATATGTCTGTAGGAATTCCAATTCCACAACCTCATTGTGACCATTCAACCGTATAAAATATGTAAGCCATCCTACACGGTTAAATGTTTGAACATTGGTCTGGTCTTGCAATAAAGATGCATGACTGGCTGGCTAAGAGCGTATAGGCTATCCACCCATCTTGCTTGCTTGAGAGATTCTGCAACCTTGATTCTTCTAATTCCAGTGGCTTCCTTAACAACTTGTCCTATTGTCTATTCTTCCCAGAATTCAACTGTACCAGGGTTTGGTAATTACCAGACAAAGACCATCCCAGCTCTCTTAGTGGGTATCTTAGGCGAAATGGTAGCAAAATTTGAAAAGAAAAATAAAATTGAAGTTGGAATCACTAGTAGAATTTGGGCAAATAAATGACCAGGTGACTAAAACTTTTAGTCACGTGACTAAAAATCTTAGTCACATGACTAAAATTGATCATGTTCTACCATTTTTTAGTCACGTGACTATAAATGATCATGTTCTACAAATATAAATGACTAAATAAATGACCAATTTGGTCATCGGGTAAAATCACATCTAAAATGACTAAATAATTAGTTACCCTAACAAAAATGACTAAATGAATGATTAATACTCCTTTACACATTAAAATTTGATAATGTCATATACTTATATTCTTGGTAGCTTCATTTCACCAATAATGTGTGTTCGCCAATAGACTTATTGTGCGAACATTATTCCAGCCACTATTTACCAATATCTCTAAATGGTAACTATATTTAAAATTCATCTAAGCGTTTTGAAATTAGAATTTATATAGATCAAGTGCATATAATTCATAGACATTATCAAGGTTTTTTAAAGTGTTATTTGTGGTAGTAGATTGGTTACTATACTATGGTATCTATCAAGAGGGTCCAGCATTTAAAGCTTTGTAGGGTACTTCAATTAACAACTAAAATTGTGTAGCTTTGATTTGATTTTTTCCCTTAGATTTTCAAGTGCATATGTTATTGAGCTATCATTCCATGTCATTTGTTCCTTTCTAGTTTAAAATTTCAAATTTTTTGTTCAATTTTTTATTTCTCTTTTGGGTTTCCTTTGGCATAGATGCAATTCTTTAATAAATTTACCTAGGACCACTAGTACATTTTGGCAAATATATGACTACGTGACCTAAAACTGATCAAATTCCATTATTTTTTTGCAATCACAAGTATAAATAACTAAAAAAATGACCAAATAAATGACTAATTAAATGAATAAATAATTAGTCACTAATATTTAGTCACCCAAACAAAAATGACTAAATAATTAGTTACTAAAATAAAAATGACTAAATCAATGATTAAATTAATTATCAACGCATTTTCCCCCAAAATTAATCAATGAGGATCTAGGGGTAGCAACTTGATAATGGGATCAATGTGCATCTACCTCAAGCATAAACTCCCAACCCCACATGATGATCTAAACAACCTTAGAGAGAAATCACCTAAACAATATTCACACAAACTGAATGCAAATAGAAATATGGAGAGTTCAAGCCAAAATAGTTTCCTGACTAGATGTTTTTTCTAAGAATGTTAAAGAATCATTTGATTCTATGCCTTCAATATCACATGATCTTTTAAGTAATTTAAAGCAGATGACAATCATCCTATACACTTCTTTTTTGTTTCGAATTTTATCATAATACATATAGATTAATCCCCCTCATGGGACTAAAATGAAAATTATGCATACTAATTAGATCCCATTTTTCTTTGTCATAGCATCACACTTAATCAATTTATTGTTCATGGATGTTACAAAACATATGTATTGAGTAAAGGGATTTTTCATATTTGTCACTTACATTAATACATTCTTTATTAGTCCCTTCAAAATTGAGGCACTCCAAATTAACTGATGTAAATTGTCATAAACTTTTCAGAACTCCCCTCTTCATCCTCTCCACACTATTTGCAAGCTCAAACTCCCCCTCGATTACACCTCCTATTTTATTTGCTCTAATAATAACATTAATTATAAACAATTTATAAAACATCACTTTTAATTAATATTTTACATTATATTATATACAAATAAAAATTATAAGTCACATGCCCCTTTATTTTTGTATTATGTAAAAAACATAATATATTTATTAAGTGGTTATTTAAACATCACTTAGATTAGATAAATACAAGACATAGCAGGAGGGGATGTACAAATTATGAGAGAAATTATTAAAAAACAAAGAAAAAAGAGACACAAACTAAAATACTAGGCTACAAACAAGAACTCAAAAACAATTAAACATAATATGATGAAAAAGAAAATTTATTAAATAAAAATAATGTGAAAGAAATATGAGAATAGTTAATTCAATATATATGTTATTCTAATATATTAATTAAATATATTATAATATTTTTTATATTAAGTTAAATTATTAAATTAGCTAATATAACAAAAATTAAAAATAATTAAAAATAAAATAATCTCATATAATAATGATAATAATAAAGGTACTCTATTAGTAAAAGATAAAACATACTTAATATATAATATAAAATGAGAAAACATATTATAATATATTAAAATTAATAGAAATAAATAAATCGAATATACACATTGACTTTTAGTTTCTAAGTGAGCGGGAAGGTAATTTCATCCTGTTGCAAAATGGAAAATGGATCAGATCGAAAGGGGTAGAATATGGCTATCTAATTCTCACAACTAGATTGGGGTTTCAACTGATGATTATTGTAGCAAGCCTTGATTTGGCACATGAGGCTCTAGTACATAAGGCTCTTTGTTTTCCAGGACACAACCCACCAATGGCCTTTGCAAATTCTTCACCAACAACCAGATGAACATCAATTCCACCTCCTATGGTCCTATGTGGTGAACCCTTTGCCAAAATCTGATGAGAAAACCCCTAAGCTTGGCTGCCTCAAAGTCTTTCCGAGAGGACGGAGAATGGGGTCTACAAGTGCTCATTCAGGGTTTAAAAACTGAGGCCAAGAAAAATGAAGGTGTGGTGAAAGTGAAATTACATTTGACGCACACAATGTTTACTACTCTACATGTTGTTTGGACTGTGACTGGAGTAGAGGGTAGTCCGAGAAGTGGAGGGTATTATGAGAGAATTTCTTCTCATGTTTCAGTTCTCCCATTAGAGGAAATGTTACCCATTCTTAGGGTTTTGTATCATAATCATCTTGAGTGAATAATGAGGATTTACTGTTGTTAGGTGGAGAAACTAGTTACACTTATCAATTGGCAGTGAAAGAGTTAGTAGAGGGGATGGACACAAATTGTAGGGTATATGTGGATTCACTATTTTCTCTCACTGTTGAAAGTGGGAGATTTGTGACCAACAAAGAGATGGTGACTGTGCGATCAGAGATCATTGATGACAACATCGACCATGATATTATGGAAAATTGAGGTTAAATTTCTTCCCCTTACTCAACCATATTTGGAATTCTTGAACTTTGTCTTTGTTGTTTTCCATGATTATTGAAGAATATTTTACTTCCTCAAAATTCCTGGGCAAAAAGGCATCAATTGTTTAAGTGGATTGCCTAAGATAACAATCTTGTTCAATTCCTGTGGCATTTTATTGGCCTCTAGAATGCCATTTTAGAGACAAAATTTGCAGCCCCTTCTGAAGAACTGAGTAGATCTTTCCACTCTATTTATTATGGTTTTGAATAGCATTTTCATTGAAAATGATTTGTAACTTCAAGTTCAATTGTAGAGAGGTTTGGATCATAGATTGTTGTGTCTTGTACAAGGTCTGATTCATTTTTTAGTAAAAGAGCTAGGGAAAACTACATGCAAGTTTCCTTGTTATTTATAATGCTCCTAATCTCATAGATCACCATTTCTATTCTTCCATTTCCACCATTTTTCTATAGAATGAGTTTTTCCTTAATAGACATGTTGGAACAAATGTATATCGATGTAGCTTCTAACATGATGATTCCACATGACCATCCCTACCACAATGTTTTGATTTCATTTTAATGCTAGTAGAAGTCACATTTCTATCCCTTTTATTATTGTTTAATTTGTTAATTCAATGATGAAATGCAAACATCTATCTCAAGATAATAAGCATGTGACCATGCTTCATCTAGTTCTACCATTTTGAAAGGAATATAGGCATATATAGATGATTATGAAGACATACTAAGTGTTTCATAGTACTTCCACCTTCCAACACACATTTACCTAATTGCATATCCTTATAGGGAATTCACTAGCATATTCTTGTACACTTGGTACCATTCTTGTCTTAAAATTGTAAAATCCTACTATTTTTATCTTTTTGACATATTGGATTGAATTATTTTCTCCAGTTGCACTAGGTGAGGTTTCCTTTCAAGAATTCAAGATCTATGATAGAGTACATTAATTAGAGCATTAGAGACTGCATAATTAAGGCAACTTCCCCCTTTTCTTAAGTTGCATTTTTTTAGAGAATTGAAGTTTCTCGTGATGATGGATTTCTCAAGCTTTGGACTTTCAGCCTATTTGATTATTCCACTCTAAATAGTTGAATCTATTATTGCAATACTGGAGTTTCCAGATGCTAGCAATGCATAAATGTACTTACAATTTAAGAAAAAGTATCTCACCATGCCCAATTTGAAGGAAACATGACTTTGATAAACGTCTATAAGTATCACGGAGTAATAGTTTATGAGCTATTTAGATCTATAAACTCCTTAGTGGTGGACATTACTTATGATACCCACTCTAGTTTTTATTATACTATAATAATAGTATTAATATTATTAACTAAAAAAACAACAAAAATAGAAATATTATTAAGCCTGCAATTGCATTCTATTTGAATTATGTTTTACAGGGTGTCGATCTTGTCTCCAACATTTGAGTAGACAGGCCCGAATTTGGGGAAAGAAAGGCCACTGAAAAGAAGGCAGAGCTGCGACTTGGCTTTGTAGGAGGCTGCGATTTGGTAGCAGGCCTATTATAATATAAAGAGGGACTTGCGAAATTACCCTAGGCTAGAGCGAAATTTGTAAAGAGAAGAGGCCTGTTATAATATAAAGGCTAAGACAGTGAAATTTGCTGGGGCAGATTCGAGTTTGATAAGACAAATCCAAATTTTCTTTGTGAAGGTAGATCTGGTTTTGGAGGGAGCAGCGACATCTTTAGAGGGACCTGTGACATCAACATGAGAGCAGCCATTTCCTAAAAGAGGCACCAAAAATTAATAGCAGAGAACCACCAAAAATCTGTGTATATATGCTCCTATCTTGGATTGGCAAGTATCTACATGATTAGCATAGTCTTGTGAAGGTGGAGATCTAAACTCATCAACAACAGGGAACCTAGATTGATTTAACTCTAGATCTACAGATCAATTCAT
This sequence comes from Chamaecyparis obtusa, assembly GCA_027943335.1. Classification (NCBI taxonomy): domain Eukaryota; kingdom Viridiplantae; phylum Streptophyta; class Pinopsida; order Cupressales; family Cupressaceae; genus Chamaecyparis; species Chamaecyparis obtusa. The sequence continues at coordinate 70,701 of BSBK01005462.1, forward strand.
ATTTCTAGGGACAAATCAGATCTTATATCAGATCTTGCACATATACAGGTACAGAACAAAACTTAGCACATTCACAGATCAGAACTTAGAATTTTTGAAACTTTGGATTTCAAACACCATTTCCAGAATTTTCAAACATAGAGGGGCTTTGATTTTGATCCTTTCACTGTCAGAATTTTTTGCAAAATTAGGGGGCATGGTCTTGATTTTCATGCTCCTTTCTCGGAATTTTTGAAAAATAGAAGGCATTCATGCTCAGAATTTCAAAAGATTTGGAAGGAAGGTTCAGATTTGCAAATACTAAGGCTTAGAATTGGTAATTTTCAAGCATCCACATTTAGAATTTTCAATTTGCAAGGTGGAAAAGTTTAGATTTTGGTGAGAGAATTCAGATTTTCAACAAGTTAGAAGCCTCAAATGTGAAGCAAAGATGAGATCCTCACATGCGAAAAGGAAAGCTTCATTTTATAAAAGGAAAGTAGACATTGGTCTTTTGCATTTTCATATAGCAAAGAATGCGATCTCCTACAGCAAAGCGGAAACCAGGGCAGAATGGGCCAATTCGGGTGCAGAGGGTGCTAGCTTGCAAGGAAAGAGAGAGGTATTTGCAAGCTATTGCTATAACTGTTATCTATACGGACATAAGAAGAAGGAATGTAGAACACCGGTGCAGCCTCACCCTACATATGATCATCTGAAGGAATTCATAGCTAAGCAGAAGAAGCTAGCGAATCAAAATGTTGATTTGAAACTACATGCATTATTCAGCCAAGAAAGACCAAATCCCTTCATTTATGATTTAGCTCTAGCTAATTGCATCCCTGCAGACCCTAAAGTAGCACTACAACCAGAAGAGCAAGATCTAGCATCCAAGAAAGAAAGACAAAAGAATTATGCTAGGGTTGTAGAGCCCGATTTCAATTCCAGGGTGATTATGGTAAACCCTAAAGAAAAAAAAGGTTGTTTGCCAAAGGTTTTCTCAGTTCAATCATTGGACCGACAATTGAATATTTTCGCACAAACCAAATATGCAAAAAATTCCAAAAGCTACGGGGATGCCAAAGGGGGAAGATTTGAGAACTATTGTAGAACTTTTGAACCCCTATCTGCAAAGGGGGTAGGCAGGATCTTACCTTCTCAAGCACCTCCTGTGGGCACAACGAAGAATGAGCTAACTTGGCAAGTGGTAAAAAATAGGAAAAAGGGGAACAGGTACCAGCACTCTCATAATCCTTTTAATCTATCTATCAGTAATTCATTTGATGTGCTTAGAGAGGAAGACAATGGCAGAATGAAATGCTCTCCTCCCCACAAAAGGAATGGGACCCTTGAGGATAAGGACTATAAGGCGGGATAGAATAAGCTCCATACTAATGTCTTAGAGCCCTACCCACAGAATGAGCATACACACAGAAGGAATATGAAAGAAGGTCTAATAGGTAACAATGGGTCAAGGTTGTTTTAGGAACAAAACAAACAGGTATACACGCCCCCTCATAAGCATAATAAAACTATTAAGAGTAACAATGGTAAAATAATAGGTAATTTCTTTAAGAATCCTAACATGATTAGAATAGATCTAGATGGAAAATGCATAGAACAGAGACAAAATTCTTATGCAGATACAGGGCTGATTTGTCGATGGTCTGGAGTAGGAACTTCCATCACAGATCTGGTAGCTTAGCTGAAATGTCAACTCCCGAATGAGGTAAGTATATCTATCTTATTAGAAAATTTTATTTTCATTAATTGTAAAGATAGAAATATTAAAAGTAAAATTAGAAATGAAGGGTTAGCTAAGTATAAAGACTCTGATTTTTATATTTTTGACTGGGTTCCCCTGTTCAACCCAATAAATCTTAAGGACTTTCTTGTAGAAAAAGCTATTGTTCTTAGAAATCTGCCTATAGAATTATCTGATGTAGAGACTGTCAAATTAATAGGAAAACAAATTGGTGACTTTTTAAGCATTATTGATAATGATAATAACCAGTCTGAAAAAATCATCATAGTAAAGATCAACTATCATCAAAAATGGATTCATCCCATTAGATTATGCTTTAATTCAAACTCTATTATTATTAACCCCATTATTCTAAAGGATTTTGTAGAAAGACAAACAAAGGATCTAGAAACCAAAAATTTAGGACAAATTGACACTCATATTTAGAAGACACTGGAATTGATGGTGAGCTTTAACTCAGATAAAGGAGGTTTCACTTTGATGTCTCCTAAGGAAATTAATCTGATCAGCATCTCCACACACCCTTCAGACTCTTTGTGTCAACCCCCTTTGGCTATTGAAAATGATATATCAATAAATGAGACCTTAAATGTTGAGGTCAAATCTCCCCTACTGTTATCCCCTAAGCATAAGAATAACCTTAGCATTCAGAGTATCAAACAAGGAATTAACACTGAAATTACCTCTTACAGCCCGAATAGAATCTCCAACAGTCCAGAAGATCAAGAGAGATCACTTCTAAAGGAGAACCAAAAAATAGAAGAAGAAATAGTTGAAATCACCAATGAATTAATGGATACCCTTATAGACGAAATATGTGACAAAGAGGAACTTGATCACCAAAAAATTTTGCTAATTAAAATCATTAAGGAGATGTCAGCATCAAACAACACTTAGGAAAATGGAGAAGAAAACATGGAAACAAAATGCTTACCAAATCTAGATGAGATAGGAGATATGGAAATGGATCTTAATGATATAGAAGATCCCTTGTATGTTAGGAAAGAAGATATAAATAATACAAGAAATCAAAAAGAGGAAGAGATCAGAATTTGCCTAGAAGAATTCAATAATGATGATAGACAATTAGGCATGGCAACAACCATTGAGGGAATCAAACCCGGCAACAATCTTTCATCGGTTAAGGACTCCATAGAAGGCCTCTTTGGTATCACTAACGAAGATAGACAGTTAGGTATAGCAATGAAAAGAGGAAGTCTGAGCACCCCTAATATCAATAGAATTAAAAAGAAGAGGGGGAGGAAATCCGTAGTGGAGTTAAGAACTATGAATGTTAATGAAGGAATCCAAAAAGAGATTGCAGATATTCCTAATATTGAAAAAAACTCAAAACACATCCCCTCCAAATCATGCCATCAGACAAAAGAAATGCAAAAAGAAGGAATGGAAAAATCCCCCTTAGTGGAGACCATTGACCAAGGCCCACTGCTAGACTTTTTAGGATTAGACCCTGCCTCTATTTTGGAGGATTCTAGGAGTAATGATATAATAATAGGAATATTATGTTCGCTATCAAATGAAGAACTCTATGAGGAAAACAAAGAGAACACTATTAGGAACAATACAGAAACTTTAGGTTTAGGAAAATCAATTAAGGGCAAGTTAGAAGCTGATACGGGGAAACTAGTCAAACCAAGAGGAAGAAAATCCCTTGCTGAATTAAGAGCAAAGGAAGGAATGGCGCCAGGTCAGATTAAAATTACCGATATTCTATACTCTAGGAAGGGGAAGGTCCTTCTCAAGTCCTCATGAAGATCATTAGTTGGAATGTTAGGGGTTTAAATGCCCCTAATAAATGACACCTTGTGATAAGGCAATTAGCAAAAATTAAACCAAACATGGCTATGATACAAGAAACTAAACTTTCTAATGAAGGATATGAGAATATAAAAAAGAGTATAGGAATAAGAGAATTAATAGGTTATGAGGCAGAAGGCGCTTCGGGTGGAATTGCTTTTATTTGGGATCCAAGAGAAATAGTTTTCAATATTCATGAAAAACATAAAAATTGGATGGGAGGTCAAATCAAAAGTTTAAAGTCAGATTTAAAATTTAATCTAATAAACATGTACACTCCTAAATTCCTACATGAAAAGAGAACTGCATGGCAGGAGATTAAGGATTATATTGAGAGCTTCCCGAACAAAACATTTATACTAGGAGGAGATTTTAATGCTATTCTATCCTTGGGAGATAAACAGGGTGGGACAAAACACATATCAAAAACTACTTTAGAATTCCAGGAATGGATAAATATTATAGGGGCTTCAAAAATTGAATCAGACCGAGGGAAATACACTTGGACTAACAAACGTAAAGACACAGAATTAATAGTCAAAAAATTGGATAGGTTCTTCTTTATAGGGGAGCTGAGGAACTTTGACTTTAATCTTACTAATGAGGTCCTACCCATTTCCGGTTCCGACCACTTTCCTATAGAACTAGTAATTTCGGAACCAATTAGAAATAAAAAAAATTCCGTTTAGATTTGAAAAAATGTGGTTACTTAATGAGGAATGTTTGGATCTAATTAAAAAATGGTGGACAGAGGCAAGGTTTGAAGGTTCCAAGATATATAAAGTCATAAGGAAACTAAAATTAATAAAAAGAAATCTGTCTCAATGGAGTAAAAACACTATTGGGGATATATTTGTGAAAAGAGACCTTATAGAAAAAGAGATGGAAAATGTGAATAAGGAGATTATTGAAGATGGAAAACAGATTTTAGACGATAACATAGAGTAAGAACTATTATGTAAATACTATGATTCTCTTTCACAAATTAGCACCTTCTGGGGGCAAAGAGCGAGAGAGACATGGCTCAGGGAAGGGGACCGAAACATGAAATTTTATCACAATAGCATCAAAGCTAGAAGGAATTTAAATAAGATTTCCAAAATCAAAGATAGAAATGGAAATATAATAGAGGATCCTAAAGAAATTGTAGATTCAGCAGTCTCTTTCTTTGAAAACTCTCTGAATAACTTAGGAAGTGTGGATATGTTGAACCAGGCCAAGCTTTTAAGAAACATCCCTCGTATAATAACCCCGCTTCAAAATAACTTCCTAAATGCCGCATTTACGGAAGATGAAATTCTCAAGGTTCTAAAAGAAATGAACCCGGATAAATCCCCTGGTCCTGATGGATTCCCAACATTTTTCTTTCAAAAGTGTTGGTCATTTATGGGCAAGGAAATTACCGATGCTCTAGAGGGAATGAGAAACTCAGGACATATTCTTAAAGAGCTGAATAACACATTCATTGCTCTTATTCCCAAAAAGGTCAATGCAGAGAACTTTAATGAGTACAGACCTATCTCCCTATGCAATACTTTGTATAAAATATTCTCAAAAGCTTTGGCAGGCAGAATGAAACAACTTCTCCCATTAATTATATCTGAAGAACAAACTGGATTTGTCCCTAATAAGTCAATTCTGGATGGAGTGATTATTTCTCATGAGGCTATACATTTAGTAACAAATAATAAGGATCCGAGTATGTTGATTAAGTTAGACATCAGTAAGGCTTTTGATAAAGTGGACTAGAGATTTTTGTGTAAATGTATGGAAGCTTTTGGATTCTCAAAACAATGGATCTATATGATTTTTGAATGCATCTCCACCCCTCACATCTCAATCATGGTGAATGGGTCCCCTGAAGGCTTTTTAAAATGTTCTCAAGGTTTGAGGTAGGGTGATCCGTTATCACCTTTTTTGTACATTATTATGGCAGAAGCTTTGGGGAGAGCAATTAAGAAACTTCAAGAAGAAGATAAGGTAAAAGGAATCAAGATTAATTCGGGAGTCGAGGCAACTACTCATCAACAATATGTTGATGATAATCTCCTTTTTGGAAAGGCACTTTTAGAAGAAGCTCAAGCTTTCAAAGAAATCCTAAGTACTTATGCTAATGCTTTTGGATAGTGTATAAATGAGGAAAAATCAGAAATATTTTTCATCAATACTGAAGAGAGATGAAAGAATGAGATTAAACGAATACTAAACTTCAAAGAAGGATTCTTTTCGTGTAAATATTTAGGTTTACCTCTGGATAAGGGGGTCAAATCAAATCACGTATGGGAAAATACAATTCAAAATATCTCCAAGAAACTAGATCAATGGAAAGGAAAATGGTTATCAAATGCAGGAAGGGTAGTTATGATCAGGCCAGTCCTCTCTGCCATTCCTATTTATCAAATGATGAGCATGAAAATCCCGACAGGTATCAATAAGGAGATAGCACGAAAATTAAGAAGTTTTTTCTGGCAAGGGTCGGAGGAAAAATCAAAACTAGCTTTAATTGCATGGAATAAGATTTGTAAGCCAAAAGAAGGAGGTCTGGGAATTAAAGCCCTTACACTACAAAACAAGGCTTTGGGGGTGAAATTAGTATGGAGAATGATTAAAAATCCAAAGGCAAAATGGGTTAAAATTCTAAGATATAAATAATTACTAGGAGAAGATGAGGAAAGTGTATGTCGTTCTGATAACTATTCGACGGGCTCACGCATATGGAACTTTATAAAAGAGAGTAAAGATATAGTACTAGAGTCCCTTTCTTGGGATGTGAAAAGTGGGGATAAGGCTTTATTCTGGGATGACTCATGGGGTGGAAAACCTGCCCTTAGGGAAATTCTTGGGAATGATCAGCTAATTGAACTGATCAAACAAAGTAAGGGTGAGCGGGTTAAAGACTATTTTTCACAAATTAATAATAGTGTGGGAAGCAGCTGGGCATGGAATTCTCTAGAAGAATTCAGACTTCCCCTCCATTTCCAAGTAAAACTAAACAAATATTTACAAGAACAGAACTTCAATCCACATTCTGGTGAGGACATAATCATATGGGCTGCCTCAAAGAGTGGTGTATATAATTTGAAAGAAGGTATCAAAGTTATTTCAGGGATAGATAACCCTTCCGCCGGTCTTCCCATTGATCTATGTTGGAACAGAAACTGTCTTCCTAAGGCAGGTCTATTCTCATGGGCTACACTATAGAAAAGGATTCTCACTGCTGAATGGTTTGAAAAAATAGGGTACCATGGTCCTTCCAGATGTGCCCTATGTGAGAAGGAAAGTGAAATGATTAATCATATTTTGTTAAATTGTGAGTTTGCTAATAAATGCTGGTTTTGGGTACTGGAGAAATTAGATCTGAAGACTGCTCTTCAAAATGATATCACAGAAGTATTTAATTCTTGGCAAAGGTCATGTAAAGAGGACTTATACAGTAAAATGAGATACATAATCCCATATCTTTTAATATGGGAATTATGGAAGGAAAGAAATCGTAGAATTTTTCAAGATAAAAAGATGAACATTGAGAGATTTTTGAACAAATTAGAGGCAAATATATTAGAAATTACAAATAATAGAAATATGCTGGGACAATCTAGGATGGAATTCTCATTAGAAGACAACAACCAAAGGAAAAAGTTGTATGGTTTGAAAGTTCCACCCTGGATTGGTCCTAGCATTGACAATAAATCCTTATTAAGGGCAAACTGTAAATGGAAACCACCGGAGCAAGGGTGGATTAAGTTGAACTTTGATGGGGCAGCCAGGGGAAACCCAGGGGTGGTGGGAATTGGAATATGTCTACATAATGCAGAAGGAAAGCTATTAGGAAGGATAGCAAAACCTATAGGAATAAAGACAAACAATGAAGCTGAAATAGAAGCTATAAGAATAGGTTTGGCATGGTGCAAAAAATGGAAGCTTAAAAGAATAGCTATTGAAGGAGACTCATCTATAATAATAAATGCAATAAGACAGGGTAGAACACCGAATTAGAAACTAAATAGTGCTATAGAACAAATAATGGAAACTCTTGAAGATATAGGAGATTATACAGTGAATCACATCTATCGGGAGGGCAATACAGACGGAGATAAATTAGCTAACCTAAGAGCCAATGGGCAAGAAATCAAAGAAATTGATGTATGTGTGAGAGAAGTACACAGAAGGTGAAGAAAAGTGATTTCATAATAGGAAATCAAGTATAGCGGTAAATGATTATATTCGAATTTAAAGGTAAACAAGTGCAGATACATTTGTGAGTATAATATAAATTGTAGATATATAGACATATATATAAATAGCATATATACATAGATTAAGGTGTCATCCAGTCCTTTAATTTATGCTCAAAAATTTCCTCGAAATTTAGCTATGAATATAGAAGAAGCAAATCTAATAAGATCAAAAGCTTAATTCTTGTGATCTTGAAGATGAGGGAAGACAGTTCTACTTCACAATAGTACACACACATACTCATGAGGACCAATCTCTCTAGATAAAGATCATGCTCAGGTATGAATCACTTGTGAATGACTCCATCTCCAAAAAATGGTGCAACAGTGCTCACAGGTTATTTAAGTCGGAAGAATTGTAAGAAATTAAGCTTTCACCTACTAATCCTAGTTTAGCTTGATTTTGCTCCATCTGACCCTCTTGAAGCCATCACTAAGGAAGCCAGAGATTTAGAGTTAGCCTTAAATTCCCTGAGTACTATGCTCCAGCACCAATAATTTACCCTAAAAAGCAACAAAATCCCCCCTTTCTCATCTACATATCTATTGGCATTTGGATTTCTTTTTAGCCAATATAAAAACTACGAATATGAACACCCTCATAGGATATTGCCTTGTCAAAGTCCCCCACACCACCGTCATTTCGAGCTGGAATGATGACTTGGCCTTCAGGAATCCGTGACAAAACAAACATTTTGGCATCTCACAGCACTAAAGGTTATCATTTTTCATTAAGAAGTAAAAGTAGATGTCTTTAAAACATCAGTAGGTGCAATTTGAGATTGCTTGTGAATATATTAGGTTATTTGGAATTTGGAATAATTGAATAGTTAGCAGTGTGTCACTAAGCTTCTACCTGTTAATTACTATGGGTGCCTTGCTGAATAAAACTACCTCTATAAAGTATAGTCACCAAAGATTTGAGAGTAGCTAAATAAATACATATGTTAGTAACTTCTCAATATGAATATCTAATGTTTAGTACTTTTTATGCAATATAAGATGAATATGAATAAGGTGAATATGAAATAATTCAGAATTATTTATAACCGTGTGGTGATCAAAGTTGGTGTAGTAGATTCTTATCTTGTAGGAACAAAAAAGTGTGTATTCATATGAATATAAACTGAAGCTAATGTTATAACAGCAATAATCAGTCTATGATGAAAATGAATATGTAAAAAAGTGGTAATGGTTTTGATTGCAATATGACTACTAACACAAATGTCAATACTTGTAGCATCATAGTATAGTTAACTCTTTACTTGGATTGGCACATTGAATTAATATAGACAGAATCATAAAAATTTAGCTAGAAGAATAGACGTGGTGGGATGCTATCCTATTTTGCAAGTTTACAAGGAAAGTATAACAGCTCATAAAAGCAGAAACAAACACCAGAAGGCTTGAAAACACATTAATGTGAGGGCAAGACATAAAAGGCAATGGCAAGAGAAAGCAATGGCATGACCACACAAAAGGACAGCTGAAAGAAAAATAAGATACATTATTTACAAAAGATAAGGAATTAGAATACAAAACATTGATAAGTATTTATGTATTGTAAAAGATGGGTATGCCCATCAGCTCGATATATAAGAGCGATGTAATCAAAGTATAATAAAAGCCATGTTCTGAATCATGGACGTATGCCTCCATTAACTTGTATTAGAAAGGGAATGCCCTTCTCATCTCCATCAAAGGGAGTTTGTAAACCTACGCTTGTAGGAATTCTGTACTTGCTAATATTTTATGGACTCATGTCCCGGGCCAGACTGGAGGTTTTCTTCCCCGTTCTTTCCTACCAGTGCTCGCACGAACGGAGGAAAAAATGTAAATTTATTGAAAATCAATATAATAAAATCAAGGCCTCGGCCGTTTACTGATCAAAAAAATAAAAAATAAAAATATTATTAACTAAAAAACATAAATTAAGGTAAATCATTTCAAATTTTTGTACACAATTTGGGGTCCAAAGGACCTAAATAAGAATGTATAATTACAAACTCTGAAAAAACACTTGAAGCACCTAGTTCATGTTGCAATTTATTATTTTCCAATCATCTTCTACACACAAGAGAACAAAACCCCTCAACGTTTTGTGAGGTTAGGACCAGAAACCTACTCTCTCCTTGGAAATTTCCACACAAAGATTGTCAGCTAAACTAAAGTAGGCAATATGTGTATATTTCAAGCATTTGTGTAAAGTTATTTGTTGTACGAATTATTAAATATATATAGAATTTTGGGAGCAAATTTGTCATCAATAGCTTTGAGTTTCATCCTTAAAAAAGATAACAAATATGAAACACTATCATATCCATGATCATATCATTGTATTAAGGTAGTAGTCCATGTTGTAAAAGGACCAAAGAGTCGTGAGAGTGCTGTCATAATAGCCATGGTGATAGTGATAATAGTTTTCTTTCATACATGTTGCCTTTGAAGGTATATGTTCATGATCACTGTCAGGAGCATTTATTCATGCCTAAGGCTGCTCCTAGTCACTTATTCAATGCTTCTAGACCCCAACTACCTTATGAATGTCAAACCCCCCTATGGTACTATTTAACCTTTATTTTCGGTGACATATCTTTGTTCTTTAATGATGCGAAGAAAAAAGCATTCAACCTTCAAACTCTAAGGAGCTCTTATATAACTCCATTGTCTTGGAACAACACTCGAATTTCCCTCACAAAAGGATCAATTCAAAAAACCCAACCGACACATTAGTCCTATCAATGGTCAACACAAGGACTTTAGCTACAACTAGACTCCACACCCTAACTACTTGAGACACCTTGGAAACAGACCACACTACCATACCAAACCCCTATATCCTTCACATAACTCTCTTAACACATCCAAGAAAGAAATTCAACACAATCTACTCTGTCACTATCCTATACATATACCCATACACAGTTAACAATAACTTTTGAACCTGACATTTTTATGAAAATCCCTCCGGTGAGGATGTGCACCATTAGGTTATAACCAACATATTCGAAATTCAGAAAAATCCAACGGTTTGTTTTGGAGATATGGTCCCGCATTAGGACTGTATTTCTGAGACAGTCGTACCCATCCGAGATACCAGATTACCATTCCTCTGCTCTAAAACTTGACAAAACAACACACCATCACTCCATAACATGAATGAAATTCAATAACAACTAATGTAATTTACTGTCTTAACAAATATAGCCACGTTTCAACCATTGAAAATCACAGGAACAGTGACTGTGTCCATGGGCAGATTGCCTTTTATTGCCAAGAAAAACCAATCTTTATTCATTCAAACTGTATTAACAGCACCGCCCTCTTCTTGGATCGAGCGTTACATCTTCTAAAAAGACTCTTCTCTTCTGAAAGTAGTGAACTCCTCTATTTATAAATTAGTTTCTTATTTACTGTCCAATGAATTTTTAAAATATGCTCTGTGAGTGTTATGTCCTTGATGATCTCATTGATGTCCATCAATAATTGTTCTTGGCTATGGCTGTCATGGATTCTTGCGATGCATTCTATCCCTTTACTGGATAAATTATCACAATACAAAACATCACTGCTACTTGAAGAGTTTGATACCTTCACCCTCATTAGAATTGATTGTCATCATGTTATCTGATAAATCAATATCAGTTCTTTTCATGCATTGAAATCATTGCTTTTGTCTTATTTTGTGTATTACTGATTTGCATATTTCTTCTATCTGTTTCCTTGGTTTCTGGCTCAGCACGATTTTAAATCATCCATCAATAGTGGTGGAGGGCAGCATTATTTGAAGGGCCAAAGGCTACACAGCCATCTGATCATCACTAGAAACTTCTGTGTGATCATCAAAGTGGATAGTAATTTCATTGCTGAGCGAAATTGGGAAATAACATTGGTGGAAGACTAACTTATAAAGAGATAAGTATTCTTTATGGTTGAATAATGTTCATTATTTGTTTTATGTTGTTATTAATTCATGCGATATGATTGCTTTAATGTAATTTTTCATTGCTTTTAACAATGGCGGTTAAGGGTTAGTGTCGCTTTTCAGCCTAAAAGCCCATTTGAGGACTTTTTTTTTTCGTAGTGACAGACATTTATTTCTTGTTGCTGGTCTTTTATTTGGATATTTCAAGTTTATATTGAAGATTCAATTTTATTTTTTCTCCTAAGGATTGAGACTAAGGTTGTGTATAATTTTAATTTTAGATTTGGAATTCTTAGATATCTTTCTGATTAAGAAATTCAACAATTATCACAATGCGCCAGTATCATCAAACTAAATCAGAATTGCTCCACTTTTATAAGTGTGTAACTGTGGGTGGTTATATATATGTATATATATATATATATATATATTGTCGTTATAGCAGCTTGAGTTATATGCCTCTTCAAAAAGAGTGTAATTAAAATTCTTTTATGCACTGTATAATTGATGTCAGCCATGAAAGTGTTGAGAATGGTGTTAACAAACCTAACGAGAATGTGGGTTGGAGATGTAGTTGGGAACGTAAGATCCATCAATGAAAATTCATGCCAAAAGTTTACAGACCTCGATTGTATATCAAAACTTTGCATTTGTAGTGAACACAAATTTCAACATATGGTAAAAAAAATTAAAATTATTATTCTCAGCAAATACTCAGGTCCAAGCGGTTTTGTTAATGTTGTTTCTAGGTCTGTGTATAAATATATACTTGAATGAAAATTTTATGCAGGCTGACTGGTCTTCTGTTACTATATATTTGAAATTTTTGATAAATTAGTCAAGTCTTTTCAGTTCTTAATTAAATTATTTATAAGAGAAAGTAGCTTTCCATAATCTATGAGATCATCTACAATTAGTTGTTTTTGAATTTGATTGTGTCAATATTTTTGCATCAACGTTTCGGATCACACATTCATAAATTCAAATGATAATTGTTTGTGGGATAAAAATTATATAAGATAATGACTTTAAGGATTATGTATCCTATGTTACACTACATGTTGATGAAAATTATAATTAATCTGGTAGCAGGAAAAAAATCATGACATTCAAAAGGTAATTGTTTGATGCCTGAAAATAATTTTATTTAACTGAATCATTTTCGGGGTTATGCATCCCATGTCATAGATAATGTTGACAAAAATTACAATTACTCTGATAGCAGAAAAAACAATTATGAAATTCAAAAGGTAATTGTTTGTGGCATGGAAATTATTTAAGGTAACTGAATCATTTTAACGTTTATGCATCCATGTTACACAGAATGTTGATGGACATTGTAGTTACATAATAGTCTGTGAGAAGAAGATAATTCATTATCGTACCTGGAGGATATTTTCCATAGTAATAGCCATGAAAATCATATGTATGATGTACACTACTAGAATTGTTCAAAGTTGTGCCTTGATAAGACCTCTTTGTGGTATATATGTGATGCCATCTTAGATCTATCATCTCCATGACCAATGTAAAAAGATGTAGCTAGAGGTGGGAGAGGGATGATTACTTTACATATTGTTGGTCATGGGTTGAGTAAACAATAATCCTAAACATCCTAACCTTTAGCATACTAAGGTTTCAACTTATACCATAGTTGGTTATCATTAATGCACCTGATGCAGTGAATTAAAAGTATACATACATATGCCTTATCTCTCTTTGGATTAATTGACATAACTTTGCCACCTATGGTTAGTTCATAGATCAAGTAAACAATAATCTAATGATAAAATATGTGCAGGGACTAGCCCCCCGTGCCTGGCCTGAATAGGTCTTAGCCCAAGTCTAGGCCCTTATGCGCCTCAGGCATGCATCTTGGGCATTGTGGGTTTGTCTGAGATGTACGCAAGGGTACCTAGGGCATGCCCTGGTCATACCTGGGTATACTCATAGGGTACACACCCCCAAAGTGACATTTCAATATAAAATGATTTAAATACTAAAAAGGAATTTTAACAAGTAAAAAAAGTTAAAACCCTCAAACTTGAAAATAAAACCTATGTTAACAATTATGCTTTAGGATTTCATTTGGAAAATAAAGCCTATGATTATATCACTATCAACTATGTTTTAATACTCTGTATTCTTTTTGAAAATTGTAGGTATTGTTTAGTGAATTTTATCTTTATCAGCATCGGTTGTGTTTTCAACTTTGTGTTTTTTGTACAATTTATTGGTCTAGGCATACTAAACATATTATCAAGGTTTTCTTTGCTAAAATTTCAAGCATAGATGGGATTAAATTATTTTCCACGTCTAACTAGAAGTCTATATTTTGATGCTATCTTTCTGTAACAATTTAATAAATATTCAACATTTTTTTCTCCATTTTGTGGATGCTATTTGCTTTCTATGGGCAATAAAATTGATGTGAAGATGTACCAAGTTGTAATATAGATTATTTGTTTCCCATGTTAATTATTTTTCTTAGGCTTGAGAAAAGAACAACAATTAGACATGAGGTTCCATGCCTGCATTATATTTATTTAATTTACATTTATTTATCATTGACCATAATATTAAATATGACTGTTAATTTTGTTTGTTTATGTTTTTTGCAGAAGTACAAGCCACTCTTAGCTGATGCATTTTCACATGTGCTTGTTGGTGTTAGTAGTATCGAGGTACTCTGTTATTGTTGGTATCAAAAAGGTATCTTCTTTTGTGCTTTATTATTTTTTACCATGTTATCATGGTTAGGGAGGCTCCCTATTTTATATGCTGAGATATACCACTTAGATTTTGAAGACAAATATATGAAAGTCCAGATTTTTTTGTAGATACCTCTATCGTTTAGACCCTTATAAATTACATCAAAACACTAACTGATAGGAGATTTATTTCCAACTAAGCATACTAAATAACACTTTCAAGATGTAGATTTCACAACCGTCTGATTCAATAAACGCTCTATTACTTTTAGTAATTAGAAATTACAAGAGGTACTCTTGATCAGATTAATCAACACATAGAGGAATAGTTGCTACTTGTAATTGATGGATGTCGGGCTCCAGATGACAACACACCTTAGAGTAATTATATCCAAATCAAATAATACTTCTGCTAACCGGCATTCTAACCAGCAACTCCCATGGATTGTCCAATCCCAGCTAACTTAGGTGAATGGTGATATACACACTGATCTGATAATGCACTCCAATTGCAGGAAATGTGATGGTACTAATATCTCCTATTTCATATCTCCTTCAAGACCTTGAGGATTTACTCCCAGGTGACCCCCCACTATGGAGGCAACAAAAAATCCAAGCTGTGGACATTTGGACAGACTAAAATGGTAAAATGTAGTGAGTAATGGAAGAGTGCAGGTGAGGGTATCATCCCGCCTATAACTTGTCCCCCGAGATCCTTTCCCTAGTGAGAAGACGTACTTGAAAACCATTTCTTCAACTCATGATGCCTTCATCTCAACTCCAACCTCTTTTAACACTCTTACCTAAGTTGGCCATGATGGGAAGAATTAAACAATCTTACAAAATCTTGGATCAAGTTGACCAAGCAAGGAAGAACTGTCACAAACAAGAGTTGGCCTAAACGGGGTTGTGAGTCAATTAAATTAATAATTTATTTATTAATAATTTATCTATTTACTTAAAATTAAAATAGTTGGCCCGACCAACCTAGCATCTAACCGGGGTCATTACATATGCTTAGGACATCTACATGGAGATCTAATGTTGAAAGATTGATTATATAATGGAAATTTGGATAGAGCATATTTGTGTCCTAACAATAATGATATAGATCTTCATTTTATTGCCTGTGTATGTCTCCTGATAGTATCTGATGGTGTGCAATGTTGGATAAGCTACAATGAGCTTTAAAAATGAGGATTCATTTAGTAAAAGACATTTGATTAATATACCATTGAAAACTACACCCAACAAACTAAATATTGAAATGGGATAGGGGGATGGGGATTAAAAGACAAGTAGCATATTGCAATGACAACCTTATAAAAAACATATAATATATAATTTAAAAAACATCAACCTAGGAGTAGGGGACTCTAAAGAAGAACTAGTTGAATTTCCTTTACTATCACTTACCACCACACAAGAAGCATTGGCAAGACCCACACTGTCCACTTATAGCACCTTACTCACCATAGAAGAGGGAGGAGGTGATTTATCTATAAACTGCCTTCGATCCATCAACAATCTAACAACCTCCTTTTGATCCCCTTTAACAGGAAAACCAAAAATGACGGTACCAAAGAAAAACCTACCCGATGCGCAACCATGGAGGAGGGAATAAGAAATCCACGCTTCATCCTTTTATCTATTTGTTCTTTTGATGAAACCTGAGACTCATCTGATCATCCATATGTTTAATTTTCATTTGTAATTATTTCTATACACTTTGCAGAAGCTATTAATACAAGTCATTTGTAGTTATTTCTATATACTTTATAGAAGCTATTGATATAGACAACATGATAGATGACTGGTGTAGAGTACATAAAGGATGGGAAATTATTCCACAAATTCTTAAATATAAATCTCAACCTGAATTTTTCTAACTTTGTCTTAATTTTTAAGTTCAGGAATTACTCTACAATTTCTTTCTATACACTGCTTTGGCAATATTTGATAATATCTGAACATTTGTATTGAATCTTGAGCCATATAAATTTTCAAGGATGGGGAGGAAACTCATTCATGGCAGTGCATCCATAACCAAATGTCTATTTACCTACAATACCTTGCCATTAGAGTTTCATAACACAATATAGATTTTATTTTTTCTTCTACAACCTTTATTTGATTAATTTATAAATTCATCATCTGCAAATTCATAAAAACAAGTATACTTTGTTTAAAATCATTTCTTTGAATCTCAAAAGGTTAAGAACTCATCTTTAGCCAAGTTCAAGTGCACACAATTAGCAACCAAATAGGTAGTGGAGATTAAATGGATATATTTCACCAGTCGCAATGTATATTGCCTTATTCGTTCTACAGTTGTATTGTATTCTTGTGTAACTGCTACTTCCCACACTAATGAAGTTAATTCACAAGTGTCATTAATCATTCTAGCTCAGGTGTAAATGTTGTTTATGATTTTTATAATAGTCACATTATTTAATGAAACACAAACACTATTCATGCATTCTTAAAGAAACATTGCTTAGAGTGATATGATGTCCTCTTGATTGTGATTGACTTATAAACTCCATGTTCTTTTGTAGATGCTTGTGGCATGGTTTTGTATTAAATGTTGTCTCTTTTGACCCTTGAATGACTATTCAAGATCACTGTTTATTTAGTAAAACACTACTCTATCTTGGTGGTATGTCGTAGCTGATATAGCTCTCCCTATGATAAATCATATCACTGGTTTAGGTAACCACAAGAATAATGACAAGATAGAAAATTGTACTTAATATTTATTATCTAATGCCTAACAAATTTAAATGTAAAATTGAGGTATGATAAATATTGCAGCTTACATATTCAACAGAGACATCCATTCATTGACAAATTCTCAAACATTACATGACTGAGTTTTATCACAAAGATTACAATGTGGAAGATTCAGAATAGAACTTAAACAAATATTCTCTGAGCTCATATTTTTTGATTAAAACCATAAGATATATAAAATCTTATAATGATTTGCACCAACAACAATCTTCTATCATTTCAATAGACTTCAATACACTGCAGATCAGTACCAACGGCAGAATGTGAACCACAATAAGAATGCATCTTCAGAACTTGGAATCCACCTCTTAATCACAACAATAGAGCATCAATTCAACCTCTAGCTGAAAATTATCACCACACAAGTTTTTAGAAAATTTTATACATCATCAACATCTCTGGGGCTTCAATGAAGGACAATCCAATCTTTTTCCAGACTAGACCCTACTGTTGCAACTAGTTCTATCCATTTAGAATAGAATTTAGAATCAAATTTATGACATAAGCCTTTACCATAGGCAATGAAATATTATCACACCATTGATCCAAAGGAACATGTGCTACCATAGATACTTGTGTAGGAATGAGGAAAGCCACGATGAGATATTGAGTTGCCTTGTAGACGCTAAATACTATTTGACAATACTACTATCCCATGAACATGATAATAATAGGTTTCCATTTAGTTAGTATATGATGTATATTATTTTTTCTAGGCTTTGAAGAAAGATCAATTTATAGCATGTATTGTGTACTTTTTTACATTTCAAATTAGACTATTATGCATTTATTAACATTTTTTCATTCAAGATAAGCTGAAGTTTCGCTGTTATATATCAACAAACAACTTTTTATAACACCATCTAATATTAATATAGTTTGGGAATTTGTATCTCTTCTTTTTCTTATCTAGTTTTTTTTTGCAATCCTTTATTTTGTGTGCTCTTGTAGCTAAGTTTCAACTATTTTTCATTATATTAAAACCAAAAGTTTTTATTTACTATTTTACAAATATATTATTTTGCTATTTTTTAACAATAATAATACAAGTGTGAATGCCAAAAGTTAATCGAGGATATTTATTGAGTTTGTTTGGAAAAAGTTTGGTTTGAGATGAGACATTATCCTTAAGATTTTAAATTCAGAAAGTATCATATGGTAAGTTACCTCTACATTAGAGGCTTGGCTACTAGCTTCTATTTTATTGGAGTTGTGCATATGATAAGACACTATACTTGATATATAGAAAGTACTAGTATACATGGTATGATTATTCTTTAAAGGGTACTAGCTCAATGGAAGAGCACCTACTTTACAAGTAGGAGGATGGTGGTTCGATTCCATCATGCCCTTAAATGACTAAATATATGACTAAATTAATGACTAAATATATGACTAAATTAATGACTAAATAAACGACCAAATAAAAAATGAAATAAATGATGAAATAAATGACCAAATAAATGACCAAATAAACGACCAAATAAATGACCAAATAAATGAGTAAATAAATGACCAAATAAATGACCAAATAAACTACCAAATGACCAAATAAATGACTAAATATATGACCAAATCAATGACTAAAATAGTTTAGTCATAAATTTGGTCATGAGATGAATGACTGGCAATAAACTACCACTGGTCACGTGACTAAATTTGGTCATTTATCTACAATTTTTGGTAGTTTATTTGGTCATATATTGTTGTTTTTGTACTAGTGAATTTCAGAGTTCAAACACAAACTTAAGGCTACAAATTTTGGATATAGAGGTCGTTAAATCAATGGTTGTGCAGTATAGGCTTGCAAATTAATAATGGTGATCTTAGGCAAGGATAGTTATTACATCACACACTTATACTGACTGCCCCCTATGAAAAATATGTAGGTGTCCTCACATGCATTGCTCAAAAGTACAATAGTACTTGGAAAAATTACTAAATTAATTGAAGCATTAGTTATAATAATGTTAAAGAAAGTAAAGAGCATTTGAAATAATAAATGAATGCGTACCTGGAATATAGTAGTCATAAATGCTGAAATCTGAAAAGATTGAGTGATGTGTGCCATACAAAAAGTAACACATTGCATGATGATGATGTGATAGATGGATGAATATGGGAGATAAAGGTGATGAAATGTGATTTGACAAGTGATTTATTATGACAAGAAGTGTTTTCATGGGAAACAAATTTTTTTATTATGACTGCATTTGTGCAGAATTAAAGCAATGACTAGCGGGAGTTGTTGGCTGTAGGAGAATCTTGAGCTGGAGGAGGTCCATTGACTTCAGAGAGTTAATCAGTTGCAGGAGCTTTATCGGTTGTAGGGGGTTCAGCTGCGGTAGGAGAAATCTCAAATTGTCGCAAAAATTCAACCTTTATTTCTAGTTTATGGTACAGACAGATTATGTGCCCATTTACCAACAACTTGAAATGTACGGGGTCGATGGTTGATAACTGAACTGCACAAACCATCTTGTAGTAAGCTTACCTTGTGTCTCTTGATAACAAGAGTTGTACAAGAGAGCCCAATCAATAGGAGTAAACTATTTGTTGAGGATATGTGAGTCATGCCACTTTTTTTTCTGGATCTGGATCATTTTAGTGTGTTGCAGGGCTACCTTTCATGTTTCATCTAGTTGGTTAAGCTGCAGGATCCTATTGCATTGCTCTGTTGGAAGATCAATGTTTAGTTGTAATGTTGTTCTCAAGGTCTTATGCTCAAATTCTATAGGCATGACAGTGATCTTTCCATAAACCAGTTCAAAAGGTGTGAAACCTGTCATCATCTTCCATGTTGTCCTATATGCCCAGACTGCTTCTTATAACCTTGTGCTCCAGTCCTTTTTGTGTAACTGCACTGTTTTGGTCAGAATGGCTTCTATCTCTCTATTTGTAATTTCTACTTGCCCATTTGCCTGTGGGTGATATGGACTTGACTTCTTGTGGAAAATATTATATTCATTCATTAGCACAGTGATCAATGTTGATGTGAATTGAGTGCCCTGATCAGTAACCAGTTCTCTTGGTACACCATATCGTGTGAAGATTTCTTCATATAAAAACTCAACCACCTTATTATCTTGATCATGTTTCATGGCACGTACCTCCACCCATTTCGTTACATAGTTAGTACACACAATAATGTAGGAATTATCATTTGATAAAGGGTTGATGGGTTCGAAAAAATCTAACCCCCATTTATCAAATGGAGTGACTACCACTTGAGGAAAGAGAGGCATTTCATCAGACTTTGTTGGTCACCCCATCCTTTGGCATCAGTCACATTTTCTTGTGTAGTTGACAACATATTTATGGAGAGTTGGCCACTAGTATCATGTGTTTAGTATCTTCATTATTGTTCTTTTGGCTGCAAAATGCCCCCCACAAGGCTCATCATGACATGCATGGAGGATGTCATAGGTTTCATCCTCCCTAACACACCTTCTCAATATTTGATCAGGCCCATTATAGAATAGACAATCAACAATCCATGAAAAGTTGAAAGTTTTTTCTATGAGGAGTCTCTTTTCTTTTGGTGAGAAATAGGGAGGTACCTTTTGAGAAACTAAGTAGTTTTCAATATATGCATACCAGGGAATTTTGGCTGAAATGGAGAACATGTGATCATTAAGAAAGCTATCATCAATGATTTGTGATTCATTTGCATTCTGCAATCATAAGAGGAAGTCTACAACTACATTTGACTTTCCTGGCTTATCCACTAAGGTGATATCAAATTCTTGTAATAGCATAAGCCATCTAGCTAATCTTCTTTTATTAGCAAGATACTTAATGGTTGCATGGTCAGTATGCACAAATATCTAGTAGCCTATGATGTAGTGGTGGAATTTGTTCAGAGCATAAATAATGGCCAAAAGCTCCTTCTCTATGACTCTGTAATTTAGTTCCACTCCTTACAGATTTTTTCTAATGAAATAGATGCCATGTTCTACCATATCTTCTTTCTATCCTAGTACAACTCCTATTGCATGATCTGAGGCATCGGTATGAATGTGGAATGGAAGTGCCCAATTAAGTCCTCATAAGATAGGAGCTTGAGTAAGAACTGACTTTAGCTGTAAGAAGGCTTGACCACAACTAGGGATCCATGTAAATTTTCAATCTTTGGTGAGCAGAGAATAAAGGGGACAGGCCATTTTGTTGAAGTCTTTGATGAATCTTCTGTAATAACCAGCATGCCCAAGAAAACTTTAAACATCTTTTTTCTTGGTTGGTGTTGGAAGGTTTTGAATAACTTCAATTTTGGTCGGGTCCACTTGGATTCCAGCATAAGATATATAGTGACCAAGCACTATCCCTTCTTGCATCATCATGAAGCACTTTTCACTATTTAATGGCAGGTTGTGTTCTTCACACCTTTATAGGACTTTATCTAGGTTTTTTAGGGCTTCCTCATAATTTTCACCATATGTTTTGAAGCCATCCATATAAATCTCCATAAAGTCATGAGAGATATTAGCAAAAATGTTGATAACCACTCTTTGGAATGTTGTTGGGGCATTACACAGACCAAAAGGTGATACTGAATAGGCAAAAGTTCCCCAAGGGCAAGTGAATGCAGTCTTTTCTTGATCCTTAGGAAAGATTTAGATTTGGTTGTACCCGCTATACCCATCTAGGAAGGAAAAATACTTTTTGCCTGCCAAGGAGTCCAATACCTGGTCAAAGAACGCAAGGGGGAAGGGATCCTTTTTAGTTGCATTGTTAAGCTCTCTATAGTCCAAACACACTCACCATTTTCCTCCTTTTTTGGGCATAATTACTAATGGAGAAACCCACCAGCTATCTGATATTGGATATATAAATCCAACATTAAGGAGTTTTTGTAGTTTTGTTTTGACTATTTCTCTTAATGTTGGGTTTACTCGTCTTTGAAATTTCCTCACAAGGGGTTTTTTCTCTTTTAGATATATCCTATGGGTAAATAGTTTTGGGTCCAAACCTTTCATGTAATAATAATACCGTGCAAATGTTGTAGTATGGTCCATCAACATTTTAGTTAGTGATGTTTGCTGCTAAGGAGTTATCTGGCTATTAATATTCAAGCAGTGGCCAGGAGACACCTCTATTTTCTTAGTCACCTCTATCATAGATGCATCTATTAATGAGGGCACTTGTATCTCATGGGGAAGCAACTAGTGGTAGAGATGTTTGGTTGCAGGAGAATCCCATTGGTAATTAGAGTTTAAAACTTGCAGAGAGCAGTTATTAGAGGAACACTCTAGAGAATCTGGGTTCAATCCATACTGATTATGCAGGATATTGGAGATCACTTTGTCTTCTTCCTGGAGTTACAGGGAGGGATCTCTTTTTCACATCATTAATTGAGACATTGAGTTTATAACCTTGAATTCTTCTCATATGTCAGGCCATATTGGTGTGGCTAATTCCATTTGAGGTTGGGCTGGTGGATACAGGACTAGAGTCTTTGTATGTTGACCATCAGAGATGGTCATATCTCCTGAGTGACATCTAATGTAAGCATCCAAATTTGCTAACCAAATCCTACCAAGTATAATTGGGTATCCCCCTAGTGTATCTTTGGGTGATAGTATCATGAAATCAGCTGGTCAAGACCATGATTCAAGGTGAACAACTATATCCTCTACCATCCTGTCAAGTTTCATAGTGTAACTGTCTGCAAGCTGCAGGATAGTGGGTGTGGTTCAGAGGTTGGTTATACAAAGTTATTGCATTATATCCCTGGTCATGGAATTTATAGCAGCTCCAAGATCTATCAATGCATTTTTAATGGTTGTCCCATTAATAATGACTTCGACAACAGGGTTCCCTCGGTCAGAATGTTTCAGGATGGTAAGATTTCCTAACATGATGTCAACTAGTTTTTCAAATACATGGATAATCTAGGGATCCTTTTTCTTGCGGCCAGGCTTCTTTTATGGCTTTTCCATATGTAGGAACATCCTTAATTGCTCGAAATAAAGGTATTTGAACATTAATGTTCTTTAATTGATCAAGACTATTAAAGGTTGTTTCTTTAGTAGGCTTTGGATTGCTATCATGACAACTCTTTATGGAAAAGGAGGTCCAGAGTGCTGGCTTTTATCAGGTCTAGGCTATGGTACTGGTAAAGGAGGAGTGTGTTCATCTTGGATAGGCTCTTCCTAGGGTACTTCAGTTATGATTGGATGCTCAGGAGCAAGGAGAGTAGTTCCAGACCATAGGTGGATATCATCAAGTGTGATTACATAGGTAGGATATTGCATTAGGTATTGCATTTGGTCAGTGGCATACACACTTTGTTGAGGTCTAGGAGGCTTGTTGTTTGGGTTTGGTCTTGGTTGTGTAGGTAGTTGTGTAGGCTTCAGAGGTGGATTACTGGTTGTTGGTGGTGGCAAGAGTGCTTGCTTTTGTGGAGGCTAAAAAGGTGGAGGCAAATATCCTTGAGGTTGATTTGGCCATTGCTGACCTCCTCGCCACTGAGGGTTCTGCTGCTAGTTACCCTATTATGGCTTCCATGCCCCTTGGGGTTGTTGTCAATTCCCCTGAGGGTTTTTCCACTATGGATTAGGGTAATTTTGTCACTTATTCTAAAAGTTGTTCCAGGGAGGATTTTGATAATTCCTAGAAGGTTGCCATTGATTATTATAAAATGGATTGTTGAATGTAAGTGAGTTTTGCTACTAGTTATGCTATCATGGCTTCCATGGTCATCATTGAGTGATGAAGAAAAACTACTCATCTATTGGTTCAATTGGTTTATGGTCAGTTGGCATCTGGGTAGTCTCCACATTAACAACCAATTGACACTGGCAATCTCTCTTCTTCTGTCTACAATGGGGACAAAATTCAGCCAGCATGGCCTCTTCTTCCTTGTGCTTCTTCTTTGCCTCCAAGGTATCCAACTGTATGGCCATATTGTTGATGATATCTTGCTTAAAATCAGACAAGAGATGTGTTATCTCTATTCTGGAAGCACTTGCACCATTTGTCTTCCCCATCATGGACCTATATCCCCTTCCTCTCTTACTGAAAGCTCTAGAGTACTTGAGGCATATCTTTTTATATCATCTCCTGTAGATTGGGTTATATCACCTCCTTCCATCAAGTCTAGTGCTTCAGTGCATCCATATTGTATGCCTCTCAAAAAGAGCAACTTCTGAGATTCTTCATTAAGTGCGTTCTTTGTGTTCCTTTGTAGGCTAAACATGAACTGTGACACATAGTCCTTGAGTGGCTCATCCTCTTTTTGTGTCATTTTAAAGATGTCTTCCCCTCGCATATCAGTTCCTTGGCAATACTCCTTATATTTAAGTAAGAATGCAGCTTACATTTCTACCCAATCATGGACAACGTCCCACCCCAAGCCCATAAACCAACGCAATGTAGACTCCTTAAGGGTCACAAGAAAGAGTTTGAGCTTGTGGGCATTAGTGGTGTAGTCATAACTCATACAAAGGATATCAAACTCAAAGAGAAATGTATTAAGATCTTCTATCACAAGACCATAGAATTTTGGAAGGGAAAAGGAAGGTATATTTTTAAGGTTGTTATTGTCTCGCTGGTTAGTGATGGGAAATGGAAATGTGGTGGGATTCACCATCCTTGAAGGATTTATAGGATGTGGAGGAGGTGGATGATGTGGGTGATAGATAACCAGTGGTAAAGAGTTTTCCTATCTAACAAGATTTTCAGGGAATCAAGCTCTTAAATGAGAGAAGGCTTCAACAAATGCATTAATTTCAGGTTGCTCTTCAAAGGAAATAAGGTGTTCTTCTTCAGAGGATGAGGATGAGGATGTAGTCTCTGTAATTTTAATGGTACCATCAAAAAATGGGCTCTCCTCTTCAAATGGATGATTGGACTGATTTCACAAGTACCTTCCTCTAGCGTCTCTTCTTCTATTATGCATGCAGCTAGTAGGAAGTGGTGCAAATTGTAGTGTTTCTCAATATGAAATGTATTCTACTTAAAGCTGGAAATGAAAGAAAATCTTAGGAATGGATTAGTGAGGACTAGGTTCAACACCATCCCCAGCAATGATGCCAAAAATGATCGCTTCTTATAAAGGCTCAGAAACTAGGTATAATTCTAAACTCAGGGATTGGACATCCAACCAAGCAGTTTATCCTCTTCATAAGAACTCATTTAGTATGTCAACCCAGGGACGTGTTACTTAAAATGGGCTAGCAAAGTATATGCAAAAAGTGTCACTTAGCCATGCATTCTATAGTTGTTGCAAGAAAGAAATGTTGGAAGTAAACTATCTTATGATTGCATGAAATAAATACTAGAATGATGCTTAAACTAAAGCTGCAGAAAAGTAAGTACTGGAATAGAAATTATGGAAATGTAGATGCTAAAAAATCATGAAGACTCTTGCAAAATATGCCATAATACTTCTATTGTTCCACTGCTTTGGCTGCAGGAAGTGTCATCTAGCCTGTGGCTTTGGCTGCAGGAATAGTTTAACACTCAACATTGAAATAGTAGAAATGTAGGAAAGTAATTCTAACTAGCATGAACCTATCTAACTATGGATTTCTCACCAAGTGGGACCCCTTGGATGAGTATTCCAATAACAATTATGCAAATTTAAATCTCAACACTTCATTTGCTCATTGATTGAATAATTGAGTACAAAGATTTATAAACCAGAAAACAACAGAAAACTATATTGCCAATAAACTGATAATGCCCCTCCTTTCTCACGCAGGAGCGGGGCTTTATTTTTAATAGAAAAATTCTAACAACTTATCTAACTATGTCATAGAAATAGGCAGATTTTTATTACAACATTACTAACTGAAAAGAAGGAAAGCTATTTAAAAGCTAAAATAGATTAGATCTAGAAAAGAGGAAAGAGTTTCCACGAAAACAAATCTAACTTCCCACTCTCTCCTAGATTTCCTCAGGGAATTCATCACGCTACCTCAGTCTTCACTAGATGACTTCCACCTTGCTCTTCTAGAAACCCTCAACTGGTGTTGCGCTTAATACTTCTCCACTGGAGCTTGCTAGAAGATCGGGTTGAGCATTCAATGAATGAATACGCTTTACTTGGTCAAAACAACACTTGTTATTTTGATGCATTACACTTCAAAGGTTAGGATAAAGACACTCATGGTGATAAATACCAAAATATGCATAATCATTCATATTCAAATGGATACTTTACTTATTAAAAATATAACCATAACTTCAAAACAAGTAACATAGTAATCTATCCAAGTATAGCATATTTAAGTACGTTTAAACCATGATAGCAATCTAATGGCAGCATGCCATATAATAATAGGAAAGAGCATAAAAGTCTTGAGGTAGATATATCATAATAGGAAAAAGACCTAGTAAATATCATCCTAGGGTGTTTATAGTATGGCCTTAATATGCCTCATCAATTGGTACCTTTGTTGTTGGTTCCTCTAGATCCTATGTTGATCCAAAAACCATTCTCACCTCTACACTCTCTACCATCAAGATCAACAATAGGGGTTTTAGATAATACAGCCTATTAGATGCATTTGTAGTTGGAGACTTACCTCTTAATCCACATACCCAAGGATGTCCATCACACAAAGGCCCACTAGAGAAAATGAACCACAACCAAAGAAGATTGGTTCCTCCACATTCCTATCCAATGGAATTCTAAATAATCAAGAAATGAAACCAATCGTCAATAGATGGCTATACCAAGATGATCAAGCCCATGACAACAAGCTCCTTGATTATTTCAAGGAGAAGTATCCTAAAACCCACAAATTGGCTACAAAATAATGGGCCTATTAGGGTGGTAGTTTAGGCCACAAAGAGAGTGGTTTAAAGGCTCTTCTTGAAGCCTCTCGATGACCAAGAAACCAAGGTCTTGGATTTTGCCTATATAGGACTGGTGACACCAATTAAACTAACTATACCTACTGTAATATCATGGGAAAAATTGTTGAGGTCGAAGACATCCTTGAAGAGGAAGTTAAGAGAACCTATGATGATATCTTTGATGATGAAACCTTCCTTGGAAACTCTATCCTTCACCAACTTTCCATAAACCTTATAGACCT
The DNA here is from genome assembly GCA_027943335.1 of Chamaecyparis obtusa. Classification (NCBI taxonomy): domain Eukaryota; kingdom Viridiplantae; phylum Streptophyta; class Pinopsida; order Cupressales; family Cupressaceae; genus Chamaecyparis; species Chamaecyparis obtusa. The sequence goes on from BSBK01005462.1 coordinate 97,973, forward strand.
TCCACTCATCCACTGTGAGCTCATGGACTGGGATCAACCAAGTTTAACATGTATCAATGAGTTCTAAATCAAGGATGTGCTCCTGAGATTCATTGGAGTAATAACACAAAAATAAGATCAAGGGCATGATTCAACACATGTCTACAAATTGGACCCAAAGGCTTATTTTGGGGAAGAGGAGGTCTTTAGCTGCAAAAATGAAAATAAAAAGAAAAAAGAAAAGCATGAGTCTCTTAGTGAAAACCCCTCTAGGGAACTCTCTAACTCTAAAAAGGTAAAAACAAAGTGTGTATCCCCTAGTGAAAATATCTTTGAGGTGCTAGAGGATGAAGACTTTCCTCTTCTTCTCATCCATGATTACAGGCCAAAGTAGTCATCCATTCTAATTGAATAAAAAATCATGTCAATCGAGGAACAAAAGAATGCCCAAGAATCACCTACATTTTGGTATCATTGTTAGAGATCAAAGAAAGGGATTTCACATTGTTTCTCCAAGAATCCACTAGAAACTTTGCATGGTCCTACTCTCACATGCCTGGGTTGGACACCAACCTAGTGGTTCATTATCTTGTACTGGACCCAAAAGTCAAACTAGTTAAGAAAAACCTTCGAAAGATGCATCCCAAAGTGGCCTTCTTAGTCAAACAAGAATTAGAAAATCTCCTACAAGATAATAATATGCTTCATTGACTATTTAGAGTGTATTTCCAATATTGTGTTAGCTTCTAAACCAATGGGAGAAATTAGAATATGGAAAAACTTTAAAGATCTCAATAAGGCATGTGCTAAAAATGACTTCCCCTTTCCTAACATTGATATGTTAGTAGATCACACAATCAGACATGAGATGTTGTCACTCATGGATGGTTTCTCTGGCTACAATTGGATACACATCACATAAGAAGATCAACATAAGACAACATTCACAACCCCGTGGGGTACCCAACATGATGCCTTTTGGCCCAAAGAATGTCAAAGCTACACATTAGAGAGCCATGACTGTCATATTCCATGACATGATTCATAAGATTATTGAGGACTATGTGGATGATATCATGGATAAATTAAAAACAAGGCTAGAACACCTCAATATTCTTAAATGTGTATTTGAGCACCTAAATCACTATGGGTTAAAGATCAACCCAAATAAATGCATCTTTGGAGTCACATATAGTAAACTCTTGGGATTCATAGTGTAGACACCTAAAAATGGTCAAGATCAAACCAAGTGAGCAACTAAGGAAAAATCAAGACATTAATTGCAATCAAGCCAAAAATAAAATATTAATTGAAATCCAATGCCAAAACAATTAAATAAATCAAAATAATCAATTAATTATGCAATTAATCTAATTAATTGTATAGTTCAATTAAAATCAAAATTAACCCATTCAAGGAGTACACATGGCTAAAAAAATTAATTCAATTCAATTAATTAATTCATAATTTTTCTCACCCACCACATGTGAGGAATTACCTCAACCAATAGGAATTACAGATTGGACTCACATAGATCAAAGCCAAATTGAATCGCAATCACTCATAAGGAGAAAGCATCTTGACCACCTATTTTGTCTCATTGTCCCAAGCTTTGAGGACAAAATATTTAAATTGTCCCCATATTTGAAACCATGGACTTAACCTTAACCCAACTATGATCAAAGTAACCCCACCCCCTATACTTGCTAAAATCTATAAATAGAGGGCTAAAATTCAGAGAAAAGGATCCACATATATGATAATTACCTCATCATTATAGCAAAATTGAGCTAGGAGCATATAATTAGCATAATTAAGTATAATTTTTATTGAAATAGGCTTTAATTGTGCAATAAAATAGCTTAATTATCATTTTAGGACTGTCACTAATGGAAGCTTGCTGAGAGATTTGCATTAGCATACCTAATTAGAGATCTATAGGATGCTCATTGTTCTTATTTTCATTGAATAGCTTATTAATTGTGGTAATTTAGCTTCATTTGATTTAAATATTGGCAAACTAATCCTATAAAGGTACTTATTGTATACAAAATGGTGCCTGCCATGGGGCATTAGGCCTCATTTGATCAAATTTCGAAGTAATTTGCAAAATTATAGGATTTTTTTTTTGAATTCTATATTTTACAGGTGAAGTAGTGCATTCAAGACTTGAAATAGTGCATTTAAACAAAGAAAAAACACATTTGATACCTGAAATAACGCATCCACGGTAAAGTTTGACACATTTAAACAACCAAATAGAATGTTTGATCACTTGTGTCTTCTATCTTACATTCTTTCAACACTTTTACCCTGGCTCTGCAACATGTTTAATTTCTATTTTAGCGCATTTAAAGTTTTATTTGCAAACATTTGAGAATTTAAATAACACACTTAATTTCTGTAATAGCGCGTTTAACAAGTCCTGTGGCGCTTTTAATGCCCAAAGTAGCGCATCCAATCAATCCTATAGTGCGTACAACTATTTTTCAAAATTGTTAAATCTAACAGTATATAATGTTTTCTCTGTGTTTTTCCGATGACAGAGCATAAAAAGGTACAAAAACTAGAGGCTAGAATCCACGGGGAGGATAAAGCTATCACTAAAAGGTTGAAAAGAGAAAAAAAGATTCATCTAAACAACTTTTGGGAGGATTCAAAGCAGGAAGGTAAAGATTTTGAGAGATATTTGGACATAGTTGATTTATATAAATTGATTTGTCTCTTTGAATTGAATTTTCATGCCTTAAGTTCTTCATTTTTTATTAATTTGAATGAGAAGACTTAAAGTTTAAATTGCTTGGATTTCTTCACTTTGTTTATTTTGTGTTGGACTAACAATCTTAAAGGGGATGCAAGGGAGCTGGAACAATCACCACTAGGTGAGTAAATCAATTAAAAGTTAGATAAATTATGCCCCTAGCCTTTGCTAGCTATGAAAACAGGTAAGCCTATATCCCTTTGCATTTTTCTTAAATTGTGGCAATTTGATTTAAATCTAGTAATTAACAGCCTATTATTGTTTGAAATATTTAGTAGTAGGACTATGCTCTTCACTTTTTAAGTGAATCAAAATGCCAAACCTACTAGATTTTTTGATTAAAAGAAAGACTAAGTCAATAAACAAACACTAAAATTAAAGCCTATTGCTTGTGGAAGAAGGTATTAGGTGATTATGCTCTTCACCTTTTAGGTGAATCAGAAAGCTAGAAGTACCTAATTCCCATTAGATTAGAAGGCTTGTAAATTGAACATTGTTAATCATGTTTGGAAGTGGGAAATAGTAGGGATGCACTCTTCACCTTTTGGTGAATCAAACTCCCAAACCTATCCTTTCACTTTATTTATTTTATTTAAATGAACATGCTAGAAGATTAGTGGGCTCGCCTACTGAGAATTTTCCTTAATGAGGCCGGTGAGAGAGACAAGCCAAAGTGGGATACAATTTCCTTTGCTGCAATAATCCAACCCACTATAAAATAAAACACATTCAACCTTATTGGGGTGAGTGAAAAAAGGATATAAAGAATCAAACCTCCTTGAGTAGTCCTTCAAGATTGCGCAAAACTTTGATATACCGGTGGTGGGAGGCCCCTAATTATTGTGGGATGAGACTTTATATTTCTTTGAACGAAATCATTACTAGTGCCTTGGTAAATTAGAAATCCTACCTAATAGAGCCATGTTTATGAACCAAATTTGACTATAGGTAGATTGCTTGAAGTGACTTCTTGTTAAAAATTTGTGACAACGTTCTATACATTTCAAACATTTTATGTTTAGAGGGTTTAAAAGACAAGTGTACTTTTGATTGCTTTGTCTGAAGATACATATAGCAAGGAAGAAACATCCATTTGAAAATCATCTTATATTTTAAAAAATCTTCCAAAAAGAACAATCACTAAAAGAGGGTAAGCTTCATTTGACTTATGCCTTTGTTGATGTCAATTTTCATGAGATCACATAAACTAAAAATATCACTACAAGAAGATGAAACTTGTATAACACAAGAGGTCCTTGAATTCATATTTCAAACTCCTTTCATTGAAATGCAAGAACAAGAAGAAAGTCTCCCCAACTTATTTGAAGAAAGGGCCAATCCAATGGCTAGAAACAATAATTTTTATGACTATACTTAAGGGGGAAATAATGAAGATCAAGGAGAAACTAACCAAAGAAACCAAGGGGAAAAAACCAAAGATAAATCTAATAGGGCTTCCCAAGACCAATAAATTCTTGAAATAATGGAAAATATCTTAGAAAGAAACAAAGAGAGATACTTACTTAACATAGCCCAATCAAGGGTAAAGCTTCCTCACGATTACGACACCATGACATTAAAGAAAGATGAGAAAGAGGAAAATCAATTAGGTGCAATGAAAAAACAACTTAAAAAGTTTCAAGCACAAATTGACACCATGAAGAAAGAAGCCAAACCAAAACCCTTTTCTATTGAGGCCTTGTGCCTTTTTCCTTTTGATCGAAACTTGGTTATGGTACCTTTCCCTCCCAATGTGGGTTTTCCAATATATGGAAAGTACATGGGTAAATATGACACACAAGACTTAAGGAAATTTTTTGCCTTGAGTATTGAGTTCATACATGATACCACCTATTTAATGTGGCTATTTCCAAGAAGCCTAGGAGGGCAGGCCATGGAGTGGTTTTCAAAATTACCACAAGGAATAAAAACTTTTGAAGAGCTAGCCTCCAAATTCGTAACTCACTACTCTTACAATATCGAACATGAAATCACCATGCTAAACTTATGTGACCTGAAACAAAAAGATGGTGAACCTTTTCTATGCTTTCTCCAAAGGTGGAGAACAATTTTCACAAGATATCCTAGAAGCATACCTGAAAAGGAGAAGATTGAAATTTTCATGAAGAATATAAACATGGAAATGAATTATAGACTTCAACTTCAATGTCCCCCAACATTAAAAAAAAATCATTGAGAATAGGATAAAGATTGAAGAGGTGTTAGTAAAAAGAGGATAGATCAAACTCTTTAAAGAAAATGAAGGTTATACTAACACCAATAATAATAATAATTTAAATCATTATAATAATAACAAGGGAGCTAACAACAACAATGAAAAGTCAAGGTTTTGGTTGAAAAACACAAATAAAAACCTTGTGAATGATGGGGTTTTAGAATCCAACAACCTAAAAGCTACCCCTTTTAACTTATCAAGTGGGTCAAACCAAACGAACAACGCAAATCAAACAAATAAGACCCCTTTCAACAACAATAATAACTCTTTCAACAATCAAGGTGGAAATAAACCTAAGCCTTTCTTTGCTCCAATCCAAAGGAGAAAATTCATGTTCTTGGGAGAACCCTTGGAAAATTATTTAAGGACACTTGTGGCCAATAAAATCATTGTGTTCCTTGAATCAAGACCATATGAACCTCAATTTAAACCCACATGGTGGAATGATGCACACCATTGTGAGCATCATCGAACTAAGGGACACAAAACCAATGAATGCATGAAAATAAAGCATTTAGTCCAAGATTTAATAAATGATGGCATGATAAAGGTTGAAGGGCCCCAAAACAATGAAGATCACACAACCTTTAAGAATCATTTCTTGAATCACGAGAATGGAGAAACCTCAAATGCTAACCAAAACAACAAGAGAGGAAATGAGAAAGTGAACTTTGTTCACACTTATGACAACACCATAAACTCTTTGCATGGGTGTGAAAATGCCATAAATGTCATAGTGGTAAAAGAAAAGCAAAAGGAAGAGTCCTCTAATGTCATGACTAGGAGGCAAGCATCTAAAATCACCTTGCCAGGAGGTGCCCCTAGAACCATTGTACCAAATCAAACATGTCATTCCTCAAAGAAATGCAACTTAGTTGATCAACTCCAATGAACTCCTACAAATTTTTTTATTTTGGAATTGTTAAAACTTTCACCTACCCATAAAGAAATCTTGGAGAAGCTTCTTGTTGAAACCAATGTTCCCTTGAATTTGGATGCAGACAAATTTTAGAATATGGTAGGACACCTAGTCACACCTCATTGTTTATCCTTTTCTAAGAAAGATGATATGTCCCTAAATCATCCCCAAAACTTTCCATTTCACATTGAGGTCTTGATACATAAGAATCAGGTTAAAAGAGTCCTCATTGATGGAGGAGCTAGTCTAAACATTTTCACTTTGAACCTTGTCAAAGCCTTAGGGTATTCTGAAGAAGCTATAGACCCTAAAAGAAAGATAGCACAAAATATTACCCTCCAAATGGATAATAGTGCTCCCTATTCGAGTAGGTCCTATGAAAAAGGAGACTATTTGTCGAGTGCTAGACTTAAAATTGACTTATAACATTTTATTGGGAAGACTGTGGATACATGAAATGCAAGCAGTACCCTCAACATACCATCAATGCTTGAAATTTACATACATGGGGCAATAAATCATGGTGAGTGGAGACCTAAATCCATTTCAATATTGTAACCATATCAAGCCCATACATGATTCATTCGTCCCTTGTAATGCCAAAGGAACTACATCAAAACAAATGAAACAAGGACAAAGTTTGAAGGACCCTCCTCCACTAAAAGGAAAAGAGAAGATGGATGAAGAAGACACTTTTGCTAGAGACAATCAAATTCCCACTAACTTTACTACATCGACTAAGGGAAAAGAGAAAGTTAGTGAGAAAAGTCCTACAGAAAAAGAAGAGCAAGATAATTCAAAATCTACCCAAATTCAAACCAAAGAGCCTCATTATCAAAAGATGAACACCGTGATGAATTTTTTTGAAAAGCAATGCAAGATAAATAAAAATGGTGTGGGAGAATATTCCTTATCCATGATGAATTTTCCATTATCTCCTAAGTATCATGGGAAACCTTCTAGTTGAAATCCACCTCGCAAATACAATAACCATTTTGTAAGGGCTAATACTTCTTCATTCATGGATGAAGAGGACAATGGAATTTTTAAATGGCTATATAAGGATGATGAGTCAAGTGCTCGTGAAAAAAGAACTCAAAACATTAGCATACCTACTCATAAATATGGAAAAAGTTTCCAAAGTATGCAAGGACAAGGACCTTTGGGTAGAAGAAATGAAGGGTTAATTGAACCCATATAAATGTCTTGGAGAGATTGCAAAGAGAAATCATGATTAAGGTATCTTGAACAAGGATACACTCAAAAGAATCACCCCATATTCTATGAACAAATCTTACAACTAGACTCTCAAACTGATGAAGACTCAAACAAATGGGAGTGGGATTCCTTATCTAGTGAATCTTTCCAAGATAAATAAGTGGATGTAGTCCACACTTATGCTCCTAATCAAGGTAAAAGACAAGAGGTAACCTCAGGATCAAGTGCTAACCAAGCTTCATGTTCTAGTCAAGAGACTCAATAAAATGCACCAAATCAAGAAACAAAAGACTCTCAATGGGTAGGAGAACCCTATGTACCGTCATGGACACCCACAATAGAAAGATCTAGCAATAGGTTTAACCCATGAGATTTTTATCCACAAGAAACCCAAGAGGATTCAAGTGAAGGGGATTTTGACCCAAGTTATTTGGAGCACTTAGAAGAGGCACATGTTATAGACTTAAGTGGTACAATTTACAAAACTTCTAGTGAAGTCATGCCCCTAAATCCTATCAACCCAAACCAAAGCAATGATCCCTTAAGCCTCGTATATCCAAAACTCATTGAATGGGATTATATAGAACCAAATAACCTTCCCACATTCCTAAATGATAAATCTTTGACCTTATACCTAAATGTGGTTGAAGCTTCTTCTACAAATGAATATCAAGAAGAAATGATGAAGGAAAGTATCCAATCTCTTAGTCTAGAAATCAGAGAAAGAAATGAAAAATAAAAATAAAAATCGAATGAGTTTAATGGTGAAAACCATAAGGTGGAAGTATTAGACCAAAAAGAGAAAGAAATAAAGGATGTTTCCGAAGGTGAAAACCTAATGGTGGCACCTACAAAAGAGAGGTTAGATACTTTTCCTGAATAGTATGAGGAGAGATAACCTATTCCATTTGAGCTAACAAAAAGATCAACATTGAGACCTAATCAAAGCCAAAGGTCATACATCTAGCAACATCATTATCAACTGAAGAAAAAGAGAAATTTATAAAATTATTCAAAGAAAGGGAAATAAATTTTGCATGATCTTATGATGATATGTTAGGATTAGATCCAAATTTTATCATGCATCACTTAAATATCAAAGGAGTAAAAATAGTCAAGAAAAAGTTAAGAAAAATGCACCCACATTTCACTTCTTGTCAAAGTAGAATTAGAAAAGTTACTAAAAATTTGGTTCATAAGAGAAATTGACTATGCCGAGTGGATATCAAATATTGTGCATGTTTCAAAAGCAGACAAGTCCATCAGAATTTGCATGGATTTTTGAGTTCTCAACCTCGCATGTCCAAATGATGACTTTCTTTTACCAAGCATAGATGTCATAGTGGACTTGACAATGGGTCATTCAATGTTCTCTCTCATGGATGGATTTAGCAGCTACAACCAAATTAAAATTGCACCAAAAGACCAAGATAAAATAGCTTTTACATGTGCATGGGGGACATTTTGTTGGAATGTTATGCCCTTTGGTCTTAAAAATGCAAGAGCGACCTATCAACGAGCCATGACCACTATATTCCATGACATCATGCATAAATTCTTAGAAGATTATGTGGATGAAATACAAAAATCTCACTCAAGGGAGGAACATCTACCAATCTTAGAGAAAATATTCATAAGGCTAGAACAATTCAAGGTAAGACTCAATCCGAAGAAATGTACCTTTGGAGTACAATCTAGAAAATTGCTAGGGTATATAATCTCAGCAAAAGGAATAGAGGTAGACCCCACAAAATTCAAATTAATCATGGAAATGGGAGAACCTATAAATATGAGTAAGATGAGATCACTTCAAGGGAGAATTCAGTCAATCAAAAGGTTCATATCACAATTAGCGGAAAAATGTCATTCTTTTACTCATCTCCTTCATAAGGACACAATATTTATATGGGATGACAAGTGTGAAGAAGCTTTCATGTTACTCAAAAAGTACCTAATGAATCCACCAATTTTGATGTGACCAATAAGAGGAAAGCCTTTGATATTATACATTTCAACAACAAAACATTCTTTAGGGGCACTCTTGGCTCAAGAAGATGAAAATGGAAAAGAGAAGCTATTTACTACATAAGCAGAGCCTTGGTGAAATATGAGTTAAATTATAGTTTCATAGAAACAGAATGTTTTTCGTTAGTTTTTGCTTCCCAAAAGCCATGACATTATATGTTATCTCATAAGATCAAACTCATAGAAAAAATTGATTCATTAAAGTATCTTCTAAGAAAAACAACTTTGACAGGAAGGTTAGCCAAATGGGTTATGGTGTTGAGTGAATTTGATATAGAACATGTGGATAGAAAATAAATCAAATGCCAAGTCATAGCAGATCAACTAGCGGAGGCACCATTAGAAGATGAACATCCTATTCAGGTGGAATTTCCAGATTTAGAAATAATCAATGTTGAAGCAAAAACATGGAAATTATACTTTGATGGTTCTTATACTCAACATGGCTCAAGAGCGGGTATATTATTAATTACAACCCAAGGATCAATAATACTGAAATCATATAAGCTACTATTTCCATGCACAAACAATATAGCTCAATATGAAGCATTATTCATTGGCATCAAATTGACCTTAGAATGGAAGGTGACAAAATTACAAGTATATGGAGATTCTCAACTAGTTATAAACCAGATAAATGATGAATATCAAACAAAAGATGACAAGTTGATACCTTATAAGAATATGATAGAAGATCTCAAGAAATACTTTACCTTTATCACATTTGAGCAAGTTCCTAGAGAAAAGAAGAAAGCTGCAGATGTCATGGTGACATTGGCTTCACTCCTACAAATGTCAGACCAAAGTGCAAGATATGAATTCTTGGTAGAAGAAATGGGATAACCCACATTTGACCCTTCTGATTCCCACATCATTTTCCTATTAGTAGGACATGACTCACCCTAGTATGGATCTGTCTATACTTATTTAAAAGACCAAACCCTACCCTTGGACCAAACTCAAAACCAGAAAAGGAACTTCATAAGACAAGCCTCTTATTACACCCTTGTATCTGACACATTGTATCATAATAGTCTTGACAAAATGCTTTTAAGGTGTTTAGAGAAGGAGGAATCAAAATTATCCTTACAAGAAATCCACGAACAGATCTGTGGGTCACATTCGAATGGGTTAACCTTAGTGAAGAAACTTCTAAGGATAGGGTATTATTGGCCTTCCATGGAGAAAGATGCATGCCATTTTGCAAAAACTTATAAAAAATGTCAATATCATGGAAACCTAATTCACGTACCATCTCAAGAACTGCATCTGATGACTACGCCTTGGCCCTTCTATCAATGGAGGTTGGATTTAATAGGGATGATTTATCCACCTTCATCCAATGTTCATAAATTCATTATAACTAAAACTAAATACTTCACCAAATGGGTTGAAGTTGTGCCATTATTTACCGCAACAGGAAAAAAAATATCCATGTTCATATTGAACCATATAATTTGTAGGTATGACATCCCTCAAGCCATCATAACAGACAATGCTAAACACTTCAAGAACAAGGACCTAAAATAATTATGTACAAAGTTTTATATGATACATCACTCATCCTCAATATATTACCCACAAGGGAATGGACAAGCGAAGGCCACTCATAAAAACATATTGAAATATTGAAGAGGATAGTTGAAAATTTAGGGAGAGATTGGCATCTTTAGATAAATCCTACTTTATGGGCATATAGAACAAGTGTAAGGATGCCAACAGGAGCTACACCATTTTCATTGGTATATGGAGCTGAAGCAGTACTACCATTAGAGGTTGAAATTCCATCCCTAAGAGTTTCATTACATGGATTGCTAAATGAGGAAGACAATAGGTTTGATATACTTCAGGAGTTGGAATTACTTGATGAAAGACAACAAAAAAGCCTTTGATCACCTCAAAGTGTATAAGAACAAAATGTCAAGAAATTACAATAAACACATCAAACCAAGAACATTTCAAATAGGTGATTTGGTATTGAGAGAAAACCCTAAGAATCAGGTAGAAAGAGAGAAGAAAGGGAAGTGGGAAGAAAATTGGTTAGGTCCTTATGTTATTAATTCTTCTCTTGGAGTAGGTACATACAAGTTATCTGATTGTGATGGAAAGGAACTACAAGAACCCATCAACAACATACATCTGAAAGGGTTTTACACCTAAAAGAAGATGAAAGAGCATAAGTGAAAGAGTATTAGAATATCAAATGAGGAAGCATCCTATTTATTTTGTATAGTCAAAGTGATCCTAAAAAAATTCAAAAATAATGGAAAATGATTCTGAGAAAAAAACAAAAAAGCTAAAAAGTACAAAAACAACAAAAAGTGATCCTGAAGAAATCAAAACAATGGAAAATTGAGCATGAAGAAATTCAAAAACATTAAAAAATGATCCTAAAAAATGTTGTCTTGGTGAAAACCTAGCAAATAGGTGCCTTGATGATAAAACAAAAAAATTAAAAAAAGAAAAAAGAAAAATATAAAAAAATTGAAAAGGAAAGAAAAGTGCCTTGGTGAAAACCTAGCAAATAGGTGCCTTGGTAGCAAAAAAAAACATATAAGAGAGGAAAAGATCAATAAATTCAATCGGTGAAAACCTGGTAAACATGTGCCATTGAAATTCAAGTCAAGTCTCATGCCTAGCTGGTAGATATTGCATTCGCCAGCATTTGTAAAAATTGCATAATAAATTCTCAGAGTTGCATTTACAAAGTACTTAAAGCTTTTGTCATAGATCTGAAAAGTGTCCAAGTCCAACAACACAATGAAATAAAATTGGGGTCAAATCTATCCTAAAAGAAAGAAGGATTCATCAAATAGATATTAATTGACATAAATCAATGCATCGAATCACAAGCATAACACCTAGACGATCAACTCAAATCCTAATCCGAATGATGATTCAATAATGAAAAACTTTTGATCCTTGGTCTCACAATGACCTTACCTTTATCAGGATTAAAATGAACAATCAAATATGAAATGGATGAAACTCTGCTTGAAATATGGATTTGAAAAATAGTGCAATTTTTTTTAAGTGATTACTTGATTGGTGAAATCATGTCTTTTTAGCAAATCAATGAAGTCTTGGACTAGATAATCAATGATAAAAGAATGATATTTTATTGATTTCTGTATGTGTTCTAAGATCAAGGTTTTAAGATATGTATCATTCGTCTAATGACATGATTATCAAAGAATCATCGAGGACATGTACATATGGTGAAACCAAGATCTCTATTTGTTTACGCAACAAGATACCTTGGACATTTTTATTTTCCATATCATAATGCCAAAATCCACTTGCAATATTGAATCTGACAAAAGCGATATTCATACTCTCATAGTTGAATCTAACCAATGATAGTTGTACCAACTTCAGGCACGTACCAAAGAAGGAAAAAGGTATTCATATCATCATGGTTGAACCAATGAGGATTGTACTAATTTCATGTCTCAAAATACTCGATGATGAAAATAAGAATCCTAATTCTAAATAGTGATAGTTAGATGCATCCATACTAGATTAAATGCATTCAGTTTGCATGGATTCTTTTCTCAAAACTGGTTATTAAAGATCAAAGGGGGGTGGAGTTAAACTAAAATTGAAAATTTTCATCATTACTCTATGTGATTGAATGTGTTGGAAATCAAAAGATCAAAAATCAAATTTGCATCATTAGATTAAATTGCATTATTGCATTATAAATTAAAGGCATCTTAGTTGCATTAAGTTGCATTCATTATAGTTTGTTGCATTAGGTACATTCATTATAATTCATCACATTAAGTTGCATTCATAAATAAAGTTCATATCATTAGATTGAATTAACCATCATTTTAAACCATTAAGTTGCATTAACACCATTCATATCATTAGGTTGCATAGATTAAGCTTCGTTACATTATATCATTAAATTGCATTAATTAAAATAGGTGCATTACAATAATTATTAATCATTAAGTTCCATTAGGTTATTCATTATTCACTAAATTAGATCCATAATCCTACTCTTTTTAGCATAGGCTACCAATAACATAATTCAATTCAAGCCAAGCAAGCAAAAAATAATTACTGCATGGTACGTAAAACGAGGCAACAACAAAAACACCTAGAATTCAGACATTCCAAAATTCAATGAAATAAAAAACCCACTTCTAGGATCCATCCAAACTCCCAAAAATCCAATAAAATTTAAGTTATGAGCACACACGCAAAATCTAGTAGCATAACTAGGTAAGAACTTTATTTTCAAAATAAGAATTCATATACAAACTCATTTTTGTCCAATCAGGTGATATAAATGCACGATGTGGGGGAACACTAGTTCTCAACCCACAATACTAAAGCAAGTGAAAGAAATCAAAATAAAAAAGTATTTAATTAATTCACAATAGCCCTACCTCAAGCCAAAGGCTCCAAATAATGGAATGAAGAGAAGACAATAATGAGAGTACCAAACAAGATGAAAATCATGGGGAAGATGAGGAATTGCACTACAACTCCAACGAGCCACTCCTCACCAAAATTTGGTGAGCCAATCTCACCTAAAAAGAAAAATCTAAATTTCTCCAAGAGGGTTTTGGAGAGTAAAACTCCATTCTTCAAACCAAAAATAAGAAGTGAGTTAAAACTCACTTTTTGCCTAATATAAGCACTTTTATGAAAGTGACTTATAAATTATAATATTAAGCCACTTAGTAAACTAATTGACCCCTTTCCCAATTTAAATAATATGATTCTAAGCATTTAGAATCCAACTATGAAAAAATAGCCAGTAAGTAAATTAAATCAATCAAATCATTAAAATTCCCCAACATATAGTTAAATCAACATTTTTAATTAATAATTCTGTGACAACCCTAAATGCACAAACACACTCACTAGTCTAATCACATAATGTAAATTATGAATACAGATTTACTAACATTTACTGGAGGGATAATAATAACACGAATATGTCGCCCATACAGGGACAACATTGGCTCAGTATGAAAGGTCAAAGTCACTATATCTTGGTGCCATTATCAAGGATATAGGTACACACTCAGATCTTGTAATCGGGGTGAATGTACCTGGTATATGTTCAGTAAACAAGCAAACATCAAGCACAAATTCTCAATATATAAATAGAAAAAACACATACAAACACATACTCACATTGAAGGAGAATGAGACACCATGTAGATCTCGTAAGCAAGTGACTATGACTCTATCTCACTTCGCACTAGCACCAATGAGAAATAACACATAGCAGTGGTGTAATCTATTATTCACAACATATAATCATATTCAATATCACATTCAAATTAAGATATTTAAATAATCATTTTTAGTCATTTGAGCATATATCCATTGAAAGTCAAAGATAGATATCCACAACATAAAGGCACAACAATCATGAATCCAAATGAATATTATTTAGATATATATAACCCATCATCCAAACCTGAATATAAATGAGCCATTTCCCAATTTATTCTAAGCATAATCAATAGAAGTAAATAACTAAATTACTCAACAACATATATGACACAGTTTATCATAACGCCCATAAAATAATCCTAAATCCACATCCATAATCTCAAATAAAAAGTATACCAGATAACATCAAAGGTATAATCATACATATATGATCAAAATACTACTAATAGCATAATCTAGCATATAGGTCAATGCTACTGCACAAACTAGAATCAAGTGCAATAGTTGAATGCACCACATAGTGCAACCACTGTTCATATCTCAAGGGTACTCGCATAATAACATCATGATACCATATAAATATAGGTAACCAATGGAACATACCTCAGTGAACCATCAACACATCATAAGTCTCATAAGTCAAACATGAAGCATAACCAATTTGTTGAAACAAAAACATAAGTCAAATCACCCCAAGGGTGTAGACCACTCATGGGTCCCAACGTGGACACTCAAAGGGCCTGAACATCAAGGTCAAATCCATTTGGATGGTATGCAGAACATAAACGAGAGAGGGACTACAATATTGAATTCGTATGATAAAAAATGTACAAGTATTGAGACAACTTCATGACAATGATACTACTATTGCACAAAATCCAAATTATACATTCAGAACCACAAATACTTGCTCTAGGTATCTAAATATTTCCTTGAAAGGGGCCCATGAACAAGTATTGCAATTAAAAGGATGACTTTAAAGACAAAATCAAGTGTCCTTGACACATTAAACTTTTATGGCTATGAATAAAAAATATGGATACAATTTCATGACAGTAATATAATGAGTGCACATACTGGTTAACAGTTGCTCATAGAAATCAAACTATTACAAGTTTACATACTCTATCTACAACCTAGACTAAAACATAACTCTTTTTATGTAGTGACCACCCCCGAAAATGGTATTTATTTGCAATTTTGATTTTTGCCCAAAAAAAGTCTTTTATTTTGCGTTTCTATGATTTATGATTTTTTTTTATAATTTTGAGGGTTTTTTATTTTTATTTTGTGAATATACCAAACATAAATTCTAACTAAATTAAATGGTGTTGAAACATTTTTTGTAAGTAACTAAAATTCCTAAATTGATGTAGATGTTGAAGATGAAATAAATATTGATTTTTATTCATTTTTCATGAATAGTACATTAGTAGTACCAGAGGTTTGGATGTTGATGTCATGGAATGTTTTATCTCTTTAATTTTGCTGACCTGATAAGTCATTTTGTTGTTTTTTAATACAAATATGATTGTTTATACTAAGAGGATCCCTTTATTATGGAGCAACCTTTATTATGGAAGAACATTGTTGTCATAGCCTCCCTTGTCTAGGATGAAGATGTACATTGTTATGGTGCTTGAAATGACTTAAAATAACCTCTATTTCAATTGCAAAATATTTTGATATAGTATGTTATGCTACAATAAGGAGTAATTCTAACAACCCAATCAAATAACACCCAAAAAGCTAACATCCAACTTAGATATGATAAGAATGAAGTGTGACTGGACACTGGTATGTAATAATTCAATTCCAAAACCCTCTAATTCGAATATGTAGACTACTATATGCCACAAAAAAAAGTCTAGTCCAAATGAATTTATTCTCCAAAAATTGATCAATATTGTAGTTCTCATGTAGAATCACCCTTGGGTGGTATTCCAAACCTTCATGCAATTAGCTCTCTGAGAGATTCCATTCTTAGAAAGTGTAGATATGTTGAAAACCCTTTCTTAGAGCTCTCATACAACTGTACTTATTTGTTCTCCAATTCTAAATACCCCAAAATGACTCTTCTCCCTTCTTTTATTTCAATTTCTCTTTTGAAGAGTTGGTTTGAATTCCTTCTAGGGTTTTCCCACCCTTTAAAAAATAAATATATTATTTTATTTAATCAAAGTACCTTCCTAGGGATCGAACCTCATGAGGGGGTTATTTTTCATTATAAAATTTGGCCCATTTATTAAGTTATAATTTAATTTGTCACATATGAACTTGGGCCAATTATTTTAATAAATTTTATATCATATAATGATTATAATAATCACTTTTATTATTAATTTGTTAAGACTAACTTAGGAAATAATTAAATTATTTTCAAATTATTTGTAGCTTGCTCATATGGACCCTAATTTGTGTTATGTTTGTTGATGCATTTTCACTAATATTGTCTGACCACTGTAAGCTAACTAACAGTCCCTTCCTAGAATTTAGGAACTCTCCTAAAAATCATGAATTGTGCCAAAAGTCTCCAAGATGACCCAAAGGTCTCCAAGTGTGTCCCTTCCAACTTGCAGTCCATCCCTAAAAAATAGGGATTCCTCCTAAAATCTAGGAGACTACCCAAAACTAGTCAATTTGGCTCACAAATCCCTAATATGTCTCTATAAGCTCTTGAATGGGTCCCCTATGCAATTTTCTAGCCTACAAGAACCGAATAATAGATCAACCTTGCTAGAAACACTAACACTAAGGAAGGCACAAAAATTGGGACATTACAATTTATATGCTTGAAATAAATATCCAGAACCCTCACAATAAAGAAAGAAAAAGAATATGTGGAAGAAGAGATAACTTTTGATCAACTCTACTATTGACACATGTCCTTCCTATGCCAATGGAGCAGAGAAGGGAGCGGGGAGTGAAGGCGGGAAATCAAATTTCAAATTCTTCCGTGAGCAGGGTCTATACATGAGGTGCAAGTCCTTCTACTGCAGGGGGAATCCCTATTGAATCATACATAGTAGATGTAGAGTACAAGAAAAAATATGGAGTCATAGGTTTTGGGGACCAAGGAGGGGGACCTAGAGGATAGGTTGTGCCCAAAAATACAGGGATTGAGGCTACAAAATGGTCTTCACTTTTTAGAATCAAGCCAACGGGTAAGTCCATTCAACCAATTGTTAGAAATATTTCAAATATTTTTGAGGGGAAATATGCTATTGCCATTCTCGATCAAATTATTGACCAAAATATTAAAAGGATGGAGAACTCACTTGTTTAGACCTAATATCAAATTAGTGAGAGCTTTTGTTAAGAAAAGATGGCCACTAAAGGGATAGGTTGATGATATTGCTATGAATAAAGGCTATCTTTCTTTCTTTTTTTAGTGCAAAGAAGACAAGAAACAGATCATTAGTAGTGGACTGTGCATTATTGGGAAAAGCACAATGGTGTTACAGAAATGGTACCCAAATATGGATCTTCATGAGGATTTCATGGTACAAGTCCCTATTTGGGTTAAGCTCCCTGGACTTCCTCTTGAGTATTGGAATGAAGATGTTTTGTTAGGATAGTGAGTTCATTTGGTGAACTGCTATCAATAGATTTTGTTACTGCGTCAAGAAGAATATTGACGTATGCCAGAATATGTGTTGGAGTTATCACTGAAGCTAATATGCCTAAGAAAATCAAAATGGAATTAAATCTAGGGAAGTGGACTCAAAAGAAAGGCTTTGAATCTATCCTCTTTGCATGCTTTCACTACAAGAAGGCAAGGCATTGGGCCAAAAACTATCCTACTAACTTCACAAAGAGGGATCAGTAGAATAAGGTCTAGAAACCAGTTGGAAAGAGTGGAGACACTTTACATGGAGCATCAAGCTTTATCCCAGTAAAGGAAAAAGAAAATATGGATGAGAGTAAAAAACCTAAAGATAATAAGAGGGATGACAAAAAAGAGGAGGATACCATTACATGAAATGAACATCAAAATAGTGACATGGAGGATTTGGGTGATATAGACTCTAATGACTTGAATCAGACTTAGAATGACAATGAGATTGAGTAGAAGGATGGTTTTTCTCAAGATACTTTAGAGATTGGAAATAAAGAGGAAAATATAAGTCAGGATAAGCATAGCCAGACACTGGAAGAGGGAAATAATTCAATAACCTAAGAGAAGGGAGAATCAAACAACTTGAATGGGGAGATGCATCCAAAAAAGGGGAGATAGAGTTTGAGGATGCACAATAAGGCATAGTCTTGGGACATGGGCTTTATGATATATCTTAGAGCTCCCCATTTATTTTTAAGGATTCTTGTGAGGAAATGAAAATGCCTAAACAAGGAAATAAGGAAGAAATAGATAAGGTGTTGGAAAATCCTGATTTTGATTTAGATACTTTTACTAAAGTAGAGAGGGAAAAAGGAAAGAAAAATAATGTTTCTAAATCCACAAGGAATACAAGACTCAATCAACCTGATGTAGGAGGAAACCAGCTATTACTGGGGAGACCTCCAAACTCTAGAAAAAGAAACTAGGAGGTTGCCAAGAACATAGGGAATGATACTCAGAAAGTCATCACCTAGTCTGGATTAGTCAAAAAGAAATGAAGATTATCTCTTGGAATATTCAAGGGTTAAATAACTCTCATAAGTAGGATTTAATTAGAAACTTGGTCATAGATAACAAACCAGATATATTTTTAATTTAGGAGACTAAAATGTTTAAGGAGAAAGTTGAAAGTTGAAAGTTTTTTAGAAATGGATTTGTTAGTGAAGGGAACTCTGTAGGTGCTTCTGGAGGAATTGCAACTTTCTGGAATGGGTATTTTATTAAAGGAGAAGTTCTTATCCAAGAAAATAATATGGCTTGCATAAGATTTCAACATATTAAGGATGGATCAACTTGGGTACTCACGAATATCTACGCTCCTAACACTAAAAATTGAAGACAATTTTTTTGTAAAAACCTTGATCAAGTTAGAAAAATTTTTGTGAATGATTATTGGATTATTATGGGAGATTTCAATACTCCTTTAATGGAAGAGGAAAAAAATGGTGGTAGCCAGTGAAATCTGGACAACAGACTTGATTTGATGAACTTTATCTCTAGGCAATCTCTGAATCACATTGACCTCCAAGGAGTCAAATACACTTGGACCAATAGTAGATAAGGTGGTGAGCGTATTCAGGTGAGACATGATAGGGCCTTTATCTCTGATGATTGGCATCAACATTATTTTTGTTCTCTGACTTCTTTTGTTAGAATGGGGTCAGACCACTATCCTCTTTCTTTCATTGCTGACCCAATTTCTAGGAGAAGGCATTTCCCTTTTAGATTTGAAAAAATGTGGACTATTCATCCTGGTTTGGTTCATACATCAAGCGAATGGTGGTAGATCAAGATTGATGGATCTGCTATGTAGAGATTAGCTAATAAACTCAGACATGTCAAGTATAATATCAGGAGATGGAACAAAGATTATTTTGGTAATATTTTTTCCTCTAAGGCTGAAATTTTGTTGGAATTAAAGGAGATTCAGGATTCTATACAAAAAGATGGCTATAAGAGTGTGCCAATGGAGAAAGAGAGTGAAGTCTTGATCAAATATCATGATATAGTTCATAAAGAAGAACATTTCTAGAAGCAAAGAGCTAGAAATGCATGGCTAAAAGAAGGGGACACAAATTCTATTTTTTTTCACATGACAACCATAAAGCACAAAGCAGCAAACAAAATTTCCAAACTCAAGGTGAATGATAAAGTTGTGGAGAAGGATGAGGAAATCTCTAAAGAGGCTAAGGATTTTTTCTTCAGTCTGTTAACTCAGGATAAATTGCTAGATTAGAATAATCAACATGAAATTTTGGAGTGCATTCCAAAAATTATCATTGAAGATGACAACTTGTTTCTTAATGCTATCCCTTCTAATGATGAAATAAGGAGAGTTGTCTTTTCTTTTGAAGGCAAAAAAGGCCCTAGACCAAATGGCTATCATATGTTCTTCTTCTAGAAGTACTGGTTCATTGTCCAAAAGGATGTCACAAATGTTGTCAAAGAATTTTTTGGCTCAAAGAGAATCTTAAAAGAAATCAATGGTACCTTCATTTCTATTCTCCGTAAAAATAATGGGGTTGATGTTATGGATCTCTTTAGGCCTATTAGTATATGCAACTCCACTTATAAGATAATCTCAAAGGTTATTACATCCAGAATCCTAGTTTTGCTCCCTAGGATTATTTCTCAACAAAAAACTAGATTTGTGCCAGGAAGATAGATCCTGGACTCGATAATAACTGTTCATGAAAACATTCATTCTTTGGCTATGGCTAGGAAAGAAGGGTTCATCCTGAAAATTGATCTCTCTAAAGCTTATGATAGAGTTTACTGGGATTTTCTTCAGAAGAATCTGATGGCTTTTGGCTTTAATCAAAATTGTATTAAGAATTGATGAAACTTGTTTCCTCAGTTACCTTTTATGTGTTGGTTAATGGTTCCCCTACTCCTTTCTTTAAATCTTCCAGGGATCTTAGACAAGGAGACCCCCTATCACTGGTATTGTTTGTCATTCTGGCGGAATGTTTGGGGAGGTATTGTAAGGGAGAAAATGTAAGATATGAAATGTAAGGAATGTGAAGTATTAAAAATGTAGTAGTGTGCATGTGCTTTGAATGTGTGGGGGAATATAGGATCTACTTCTTAATCCAAATTCCCAAAGGAGAGATCCAAATTGCTTAATCACAAGGAAGTGATCAATACACAAATGAATCAATCTATGGAGAATATGAAGAAAGGAGAAAACCTTATAGTCTGTTATAGAAAGTGTACATTTGAAAACTTAATTGAATTGAAGAAAAATACTAACCTCAAAATAGGGTAAATCTAGAAAACATTGTTTTCTGATGTCTATGTTCAGTTTCGGGAGATTCTACAATTCGATATGGCCTGGAAATGAAGAAACAGAGAAAACCTAGAAACCTTCTATCTTTCAGAGAAAGGTCATCCTTGACCTCAAGATCTGGGTAAGATCTTACCCTGGGGTACAATCTTTACCCCCATTGAAATTCATCCTTGACCTAAAACAACTCTGATGAAAATTATGTTCATGGATCTGGGAAGTTTGTCGAAAAGGGTATCTAGATCTGCATGGATATTCATCGTCCCGCACTTGCACCTGCAAGAAAAAGGGTTTTTGTTGTTTGGATGAGGGGTTTTCCTTGGTCAAACTCTAGTTTGGAATCAACCTTGAAATTTAATTGAAATTGCAATATATAAACAAAGTAAATGGAACTATTCACCTTGCTTATGTTGAAATCCTTGTGGAGGATTCGAATCCTTGGATCCACAAGTATGGATGCTCCAAATGAATGTAGAATTATATGTAGGATGTCTCAAATAAATTTCATTAGATATTAAACACCAATCTTGAATGGAACTAGGAATAGGAAGAAGCTTGAATGAATGTGGATGGAGAAATCTTCAACAAGAGGGCTCCAAAAAGATTGAATCCTTCAATGGCTATCAATGGATCTTCTTGATGAATTGGATCATGAATGCTTGAATGCTTGAATGCTTGAGGATGAATGAATGCTTGAATTCTTTCCTTCTCCTTCTTTCTTGCTTGATCTCTTGATTGCACTTGAGAGCTAGATGTCTTGATCATGAAAAGTGGATTCTCATGAAGTTGCTTGATGAAAATGAGAGGAAGAAGGCTTCCTTTTATACTAGTTTAGCGCACAAACTTATAGAGAGTCTAAAATAGGAGAATTAAATTCCAATTAAGCCTTAACCCCTATTTTTGGACCTAGATTAAATATAATTTAAGAGTTTACCGTTCTGAAATCCGAAATAGCCAACCCAGAAGCGGGAAATAAAACTTTTCGAAGCCCGACATCCCAAAACCTATGGAATTTGAAAATTGGACCTAGGGTCAGGGTCAAGGTCAACTTTGACCTAGGTCAAAGTTGAGGTTGACCTTGACCTTGAGGTCACATATCTCATTTTCTCAGGACCAGGTGCCAGAATTAGGTTGGAAACAGGTGGAGAGAGAAGCAGAACAGGTGGAAAAAGCCAGATCCAGTAAAAGACCCATTCAAGGTGCTTGACATGATCCTAGACCACTTACTCGAAGGGATAAACTAGTCCTAAATGGAAGTTCTTCCATTTTCTGATGATACATTTATCCCCCACTTTAGCAAGAGTATGGACTCAATGCAAACTCTTGGTAAAGGAGATCATAATGAAAAGATAATCTCATTGAAATCAAAGGGACAAAGGAAACCTCAAGCCCCCAAGGACTTAAGTCTTTTTCAACTCTAGGATTAAAATAAGTGAGAAGTCTCTAAAAAAAGAGAAAGAGAGAGGGAGTGTGATTACCTCACCCAATGAGAACTTATGTCCCATTGTGAACTACACAAGGAAATGACACAACTGGAAAGATAGAATTGAACCGCCTAGTGAATGTGGCTACTCACTAGTCAACCCATGAAGGATTCACCCTCAAGAATATTCTATTCCACAAGAGTTAAACTAAAAGAAAAAGAGATCCTATCTTAAGGACACCTTTGACCTTAAGGGATCAAAATTTTGAAACTGGAGGGATCAAGAGATCCTAAATAAAAATCCATGCTTTAAGGATTAGTCACTAATCCATAAAGGGAGAGAAGAGATTTGAAAAATATATGTAAATTGAAAGTGCGTGTGTGCAACAAGTGAGAAGAGTGTATGCCCCCATGTTAAAGTCATTGCTAACACTTTAACAGGAGCAATGGCTTGAACGAAAAACATAAACAACTCCACTAATTACGTTTCCACTACGAGATGCCCCCAAGAGAAGACAAATCAAGGGAAATACCACATAAACATACAAAGAACACAGAAGGGATCCACCTATCATGGGGTTAGTATGATCATAAGCTAATATATATATATATATATATATATATATATATATATATATATATATATATATATATATATA
Organism: Chamaecyparis obtusa; assembly: GCA_027943335.1. Taxonomy (NCBI): domain Eukaryota; kingdom Viridiplantae; phylum Streptophyta; class Pinopsida; order Cupressales; family Cupressaceae; genus Chamaecyparis; species Chamaecyparis obtusa. The sequence continues at coordinate 121,300 of BSBK01005462.1, forward strand.
TATATATATATATATATATATATATATATATATATATATATATATATATATATATATATATATATATATATATATATGATATTATTGCAAATGAATTGACTTCATTTCCCAAAGAAAGTAGAACTACAATCACAAAGGAGGAAAGAACACATAAGAGATACAAAGAAGAGTCTTTTCATACCACAACAGGGAGACCAAAAAGATTCAGTGCTACCAAGTCACAAATCCAAGCGGAATACACAAGGAAACTTTTACGAACAATAACATAGGTACAACATATCATGAAACAACATATAGAAGAATAGATATACATATAGAGGAAATATACAACAAGTTCGATTCCTTTATCACCTTGCACCAACAAAGAAACAAGGGTCGTATAAAATAATCTAACAAACATTTAGCAAACACATCACGGGAGAAATATAGTACAATAGGCAAACACACAAAAAGCCACCATAAAGGACAAGCCAATCAAGTGTGCCAGCTACTCTCCCCATCTCATTCTATATCATTTAGGGAAGGGGGGTAACTCACAAGAGGGACTATATCGAACACAGTAGGAATGATAGCCAGTTCCAAACAAGGATCCTCTTAAGAATCATAATGTTCGATACTAGATGTAAGTGTCAGTTGTGATGAAAGCATATTAGGTAAATCAATGTCAATGTAAATAGTCTCATATTCATCATTAACATCATCAAGAGTATCTTCCTCACCTAGATTAATCAAAATAGGATCTAAGATATGAATAGAATCATCATAATCTTAAATTTTAACATCATTATTAGCAGTAACTTCTTTGAACACATCATGCATAGGCTTGTCAAAAGAAGGCAAAGAACTTTGAAGAACAGAAGTACGAGCCTTTGCTTGAGCATGACGCTTCTTACGACATTCATTAGCAGATCAATTACATTTTGTTTTACTTGAAATATGTCGAGAACTAGGAGGAACAACTATTGGATCCTTCACAGGTTCTATAGGAGGATTAGTAGGATTCTTAGTAGACTGGCAAGCAACACTAGGAGTTTGATTAACACAAGTAGAATCCATAGATAAAGGATGTATGGAAGGTGTAGGAAAAATACCACAATTAAGATCCATCAAAGGCATGATTAACTCAAGAATCTTATGATGCTTATAGGCTTGGTATGAGCGGAAAAGATTATCAGGTCGAGAGGGACATGAGTAAGGTAATGAAGGCCAAAAGAAATCAAGGGTAGCACAATCCTTGGGCCTAGAAGGTTGATATAAACTATGATTAACCATCTTCACTTCTTCATCATGAATTAATTTAAGACACTTGTAGATAGGAGAAATAATAGCATGCATGGCATTCAACCAAGGCAAACCAAGCTTAACTTGAAATTAATCAGAAGTAGGAACAACAATGAAGGTAGCTTCACAATTTTACCACAAAGTTCAACTGGAAAGTTAATAGAACCAAATGATGGATAAAGAAAACCATTACAATTTTGAATCCATACCTCAAATGTATCATAAGAATCACGTTGCAAGTTTTTCATAAAAAGATTTTCTTCAGTAATAACATTGACCTAGATGTAGGATCAACAAGACAACCACGCATAGGTATCTAAGAAATCCTAGCATAAATGTAAAGGGGACCATCAGGATCTTTAATCATCTCAAAATCATCAAAGGTAATCAAAAGTTCCCAAGGTCTTTTATTCTTAGGTTGCTTTCAAGGTTTAGGTTGAGATTTCAGTTTAGGTTGCGGTTTTGGTTTTGGTTGAGTTGGAACTTGAGATTGAAGCTGAGATTGAGGCTGAGGTGGAGATATAGATTGAACAACATGCTCCACATGGTTAACAATGTGATTAAGATCATCCATCTTTGAATCATAAACAATATCCATAGAAGATGGCTAAGCAATAGTATTAGTATCATGTGTAGGTAAAGGATTTGTGTAGATTTGAAGATTTTGATTATGAGGAGAGACAGATTTGTTCCCACTACCATTAAGATTATCAATAGATAAGGCATTAGAATCAATTAAATCTTGAACCTTATGTTTTAAAGAATAACACTTCTCAGTATCATGACCATTCTGATGATGATATTGACAAAAAGCTTTAAGATCAAAGGATTTGGATGCTATTGTAGTAGGTAAAAGAGGTCGAATAGGAGGTAAAGTAATCATATTAGTAGTTAACAACCTATTCATAATAGAATGTAAAGATTCAGAGAGAGGAGTAAATGTATGATTTAATTGAAAAGCAGTGGATGTAGAAGTGGCATTGTGGGATGCAACAACAACTTGATCAGCAACTGCATTCGCTTGTTTGTTTATCTTGACATAGTTGTTGAGTTTTTGAAATTTTTTTGGATTAGGAGGAGCATCACTCTTATCAACTGGAATAGGATCCATTGGAGTGTTGCTCTCAAATTGACTCACTTGTAATTGATAATGATGAAGCGCTGCATAAAGTTGTTGAAAAGAGGTAAATTCAGTAAGCAGAATCTTATCTCTAATATCCTTTTGCAAATTTGAAATAAACATACGTTGAATATCCATATCAGGAATAGGATAAGAAATCTGAGCATACAAATGCTTAAATCTACCAATAAATTCAATCAATTTTTCCTTAGTGTTTTCTTTACAATGCATCAAATCAGTTAAGGACACTTGCAGACCAATGTTATTTTGAAATTGTTGAATAAAAGCATTAGCAAGTTTTGGAAAAGATTCAATAGAATTAGGAGGCAAGGAACAATACCATTGTAAGGCCTTGTCATGAAAATTTCTAGAAAACAACTTGGCTAAAATCCTATGGTCATGATCATAATCACTACACAGGATTTGAAATGTTTTAACATGAGTAACAGGGTCTCCCTTAGCATTATAATTCTCAAGATGAGGCATATCAGCTTCTTGAGGAATAGGAGCACAAATGATGTCTAAGGATAAGGGACTTCCCATGTCACATGTAGGAATGCTAAACTTGTTTTGAGTCAAGGATGCAAGTTGTTGTCATAAAGATGACATAGTTTGAGCCAAACTGATGATTGTTGAGTCATTAGAGGAAATAGGAGGCAAAGTATGTTTGAGCCAAACTGATGATTGTTTCCATTCAGTGTTTCAACTGATAATTTTATTTTTATGGTAATTGGATGTAAAGTGGTATAAAACATTCATTTAATAGATATTTCCAATTGGAAAAGTTAAATAACTCATCTAACTTAGCTAGAATGAATCTAGCTAGACCATATGTTTGACCAAAATTAATTTTTAGTTAGAAATACTAAAATTCAGTTGTGCTGATAACTTAGCCTAAAAGGTGACACCTGATTGTGCTTTTACCCAACTACAATTGGAAGAGGATTGGAATAAGTAAAAGGAACATTATGATAGGAAGGTTGTGATGTAGGAAGGGACACATGAGGAACACTCATAGGAATAGAGGGAACCATCGTAGTCACCAAAGGAGGAGTATAGGTAGGAATACTAGGTAAAGGAATGGAAGAAGGTTCCACACTAGTAACAAGAGGAGTAAATCCTAAATCTTAAGCTTCTTGTGTAACACCACAAAACTTAAACCATAGTGCACACACAAATAAGGAACTGAAATAAACCACAACAATTTTTTTTATTAAATTCCAATACAAGTTACAACAATGTATCTCATTAGGAAGCTTTACAAATAAATACATATGTAACACTTCATCCAGTATCATGAATACATAAATTCAACACAAAGGTTGATCATTACAATTACAGTGTATTTCAATTTACATATGTAAAACAATCTATAAATCATTCCATGTTGCCTGCCCACATTAGAATGACTCTTCAAATCTAGAATCTGCAAGACATTAACACATGCAAAAGAAACAGACAATAGGGCTCAGCATAAATACATATATCAGAAAACCTCCATGAGACACCTGCCATTTCATTAGTACCATCATGAACATATAACCAAAAACCATAAGTTCATTTGAGCAAAACATCATTATCTCATCACAACATCACATGATAAAGTAGACATGAAAGCATGACAAAATAAACAACTCGCAGTTAGAATTCAGAAGGATGATGCACATACATACTGAGATGATTTAACACTGAAGGGTCATGATTCTGCACCCATGGTTGTGCCCATGATGAATCTTATAGTGCAAGGTAGTCTGTTATCCCGTTAGTAAACATAACAATGCTCACAGCTAACTGTTAATCCGTTTAGTAACGTAACAGTACCTTATGCCCCATACTCCGTTCTAGATCATGCAAATCATAGACATAGGAAAGGCCAATTATCTTTTTAATATTAAACCCAACCCAATTAATTTTAAAGGTTATCACTTGTTCACTGAATTGGTTCTCCCAAATTCAGCCATCTCCATATGCGTTCATCTTCTGAATTCTTCACAAACACATGTTTAAAATAAAATTGCCAGAAACTTTTCATGCAAACAAAATCAATCCATTAATCCACATGATTCAACTTTTCTGGTAGGGAACAGATCACAGATATAATACTATATCACAATTCCATCTCATAACTCTCATCCAACCTACTGTCACAAAAGCAGTGTTTAATGCAAATCTCATTTGACAATATCAGCATTGTATTACAACTTACAGCACAAGAAACGAATCAGTGTATATATATATTTGAGTTATCTACGAGTCGAACATCAATTGGTCGTAAACTATTGTTCTGTGCTCACAGCACTAATAGGCTACAATCCATCACTGTCAGACTAGTACCATAACTACATACATTATCCAAAATCACAAAGTATGTTTCAATGCAAGATTTCAACATAACACGAAATTGCATAAACAGTGATGTCCACAACAAAATCAAATAACCAGTATTCTCAAAAATTCACATAATTCCAAATAGTACTTCAAATTAAACAGAGAATCCCATAACATTCTGTCTGAATTCAAAAACATGTTTTGGACTCTATGATATAACACACTTAAGCATTGTTGACGGTCTATGTTATTCTCGACTAAGAATAAACCCTTGCTGATTACAAGAATGTAGAAATTCAAGTGTTTATGTTTAATAATGGCCGAACCTCACTTTTCCATATTCAGGAAATGTAAATATATAAGCACTAAAATCTCCCCAAAGGAATGTAGAACTCAAAACATAACACTAATTATAGCAATGACAATAACACTATTGAAATCGACAATGTTCCATCTTTTAAAACAAACGATCCTCTGTCCTCAATTTCCCATAAGAACAACTAACAAAGTAAAACTAAAACTACAGAAAAAGATTTAAAGCTCCAAGAAAGTTCAATCCCCCAAACAACTCGACAATCTATACTCCACAACATGAAGGAAACCCAGAATCCATTTCTACTCGAAATACTATGTCTTAACACATTTGCATAACCTGACCATGCTGTAAACATAACATACCAATACACTTAAGTCTTCCACGGAAATGTAAGACTCGAAAACATGACTCTGTTCATAACAAAACCGACAATACCATAGTATTTGATAATGTTTAATTCTTTTAAAACTAAACAACTTCCTCCTACTAGAATCCTCGGCCAAAACTATGACAGTGAATCCTCCATTCAAGATTTACTTAATACCGACAGTGGTCCAAGGACACAACATACATTGGTTCAAAAAATGAAAACTCTGTTCTTCCCCAAATCTGCCCATCACTACAGATCACTAATACTTTGCAGACTTGGCAACACCATTGTGAATGTACTAAAAAGAAATAGACATAACTGATACTACCCAGATGCTAAATACACAATCAACAAATGTAAAGCTCAGTCTTCACCTATTTACCGATCATATGACCAAACAAAGTTACCCCAAAACAAAACAATGACAAATTAAACCCCAAATATAACATATCGAGCTACCCCGAATTTCCATCTTTTCAAATGTTTACTAAAGCCGAACTTAACATTACTACAAACAAACATTTCTGCATTATTTTAATAACACTTCACCCAAAAGAATGGTTCGAAGCCTGAATCAAATAAGAACCCCATTCGTACAAAACACATTATTATTATCTATATACTATAACACCAACAGATTTAAGCAAGAAACCATTATCAGACGTTACAACGTAAAAGAAAGTGCATGGATCAAGAAAAGGGTTAGATGCTGGCCCTGACTTGCACAACCAATCTCTGAAACAAAAATCCAAGCTTTGACCACAACAGAAACCTCCAGACCAGCAGAAGATAGCACACCAGAAATAAAACTCAATGATACAACACTGTCGCAGAGGTAAAGAAATGGTACTCACAACCCCCAATAGACAACAGCCCAAAACTTCCTCGTGCTGGTCGAACTAGAAGCCATGAAAATAGCCAACATAACCATTGCAAGTGACAGAGAAGGAGAAACCCACTACATGCAACCATCCTCCGAAACCATAGCAACAATGGCGGAAAGGACTCAAGAAAGAAGATAAGCATCCATTAACTATTCCTTACCAGCCGTGACTGGTCTCCCACACTTGGCAAGCTACGAGCCAAGTGAGGTACCAGCCCAAAGTCCAAGCTCACCAATGTACTAAACTTATGCGTGCAAGTATTAACTCCCTCCAATAAGTGTCAAATGCCAATGCCGCCTTAACACCTTACTAAACCCAAAGCTCGGCAGTGTTACCAAAACTAAACTATCGATGCTTTGATAAAATAGAACCATCACTTCTTCATTAACGCATCTTCCTCTATGAATAAAGTGTGGTTAATGAATAACCCAACACTTATTCATTCATATATGTACATAAGTGCGAATTAACATTCACACTTATGTGCATATATTATCATATGTAAAAATATAATCACACATTATTCATATAGGAACATGCCATAGTAACATATAACCTTCCCACTTAGCACGGTATATAAACATATATATATATATATATATATATATATATATATATATATATATATATATATATATATATATATATATATATATATATATATATATATATATATATATATATATATATATATATATATATATATATATATATATATATATATATATATATATATATATATATATATATATATATATATATATATATATATATATATTTATATTTATATTTATATATTTATATATTTATATATATATAGACATTTAAATGAAAATAGATTGCTAACTGAAAGCACTAACATGATAAAAGAAGTACATGTATCCACATAATCAGAGCTATATTAGTTCTGAATTCAAAGTCTAATGTTACACTAACAAACAAGTAAACTTATCAACATCGCCATAAACTCAAGATCACAATATCATAATAACTGAATTAGTGACAAAAGTTTAAGTATGATCACATATAAAACCACTACTTACCACATACACATTATCGGCTCTGATTTTATTTACAACCATAAAATTTAACTGAAATTCTGCAAAACATTCTATAACAGTATTACTTTCGCACGCACAATGATACAATAGAAATCCATCTCAATTTAAAAACCAAACATTCATTATGAATCTGCAATATAACCAGATCATAAAACTGAATCCTTATTGCAGTCAACTAACACACACACACTCATACATTGCTAAAGATAATAAGAACAGAATCCAACAAAACACACTAACTAACAGAGTTAATCAACTATCCACAGAGTTTAAGTTCCCCAATCATAACTTAAAACAGATACAACATAAAAAGTACTACTACTAGGAACAAAATGAAATAGGGTCAGGCATGACATCTTGAGCTAAAGGTTTAACATTTGAATGCACAAGATGAGTAATACCATGCAACAGATTAACACGTTGATCACTATCACAAAGGAATTTCTTAAGAGCCTCTATAGCTTGAATAGAATCTTGATTATGGTTTTCTTGGATAAGCTAATTACCCATTTTATAAGTTCAGTTGAAAGTTTTTAGACTTGTTCAGGAGGAACTCTTAAAGCATCATCCTCATCATGAGATGAGTGAGAATAGTTTTTCTCCATAGTAGGATTGGAATCATGAATAATCAAATTGTCATCCGGGATCCTAAGGAAAGGAGAGGAAGACTCAAGATCAAAGGCACTCATAAGTCTAGGACTTCGTCTAACTGAAATGTTATAAGTAGGACTAGATGTAGTAAAGCTCATATACCAATGCAATGAAAATGAACTAAACTAAGGAAACACAAAGCAAGAACAAATGAATGTTTTTGTATTTTTATTTTATATGAGATGTAAACACATAAAATAAATCTAATACATGCAACATCTAACACCATAAAAGAAAGAGTTATCTATCGCGGGTTCACCAAAATGTAAGGGAAAAAATGTAAGATATGAAATGTAAGGAATGTGAAGTATTAAAAATGTAGTAGTGTGCATGTGCTTTGAATGTGTGGGGGAATATAGGATCTACCTCTTAATCCAAATTCCCAAAGTAGAGATCCAAATTGATTAATCACAAGGAAGTGATCAATACACAAATGAATCAATCGATGGAGAATATGAAGAAAGGAGAAAACCTTATAGTTCATTATAGAAAATGTGCATTTGAAAATTTAATTGAATTGAAGAAAAATACTAACCTCAAAATAGGGTAAATCTGGAAAAGACTTTTCTGATGTCTGTGTTCAGTTTCGGGAGATTCTGCAATTAGATCTGGCCTAGAAATGCAAAAATAGAGAAAACCCATAAACCTTTTGTCTTTCAAAGCAAGGTCATCCTTGACCTCAGGATCGAGGTAAGATCTTACCTCGGGGTACAATCTTGACCCCCACTGAAATTTTTCCTTGACCTGAAACAACTTTGACATAAATTTCATTCGCAGATCTCAGAAGTTCACCGAAAAGGGTATCCAGATCTGCATTGATATTCATCGTCCCGCACCTACACCTGCAAGAAAAAGGGTTTTTGTTGTTTGGATGAGGGGTTTGCCTTGGTCAAACCCTGGTTTGGAATCAACCTTGAAATGTAATTGAAATTACAATATATAAACAAAGTAAATGGAACTATTCACCTTGCTTATGTTGAAATCCTTGTGGAGGATTCAAATCCTTGGATCCACAAGTATGGATGCTCCAAATGAATGTAGAATTATATGTAGGATGTCTGAAATCAATTTAATTAGATCTTCAACACCAATCTTGAATGGATCTTGGAATAGGAAGAAGCTTGAATGAATGTGGATGGAGAAATCTTCAACAAGAGGGCTCCAAATAGATTGAATCCTTCAATGGCTATCAATGGATCTTCTTGATGAATTGGATGATGAATGCTTGAATGCTTGAATGCTTGAATGCTTGCTTTATTTCTTGATTGCACTTGAGAGCTAGATGTCTTGATCATGAAAAGTGGATTCTCATGAAGTTTCTTAATGAAAATGAGAGGAGGAAAGCTTCCTTTTATACTAATCTAGGGCACAAACTTCTAGAGAGGCCGACATAGGAGAATTAAATTCCAATTAAGCCTTAATCCCTATAAATGGACCTAGATTACATACAATTTAAGAGTTTACCATTTTGAAATCCGAAACAGCCGACCCGAAAGCGGGAAATAAAACTTTCTGAAGCGTGACATCCTAAAACCTCCAAAATTTGAAAATTGGACCCAAGGTTAGGGTCGAGGTCAACTTTGACCTAGGTTAGAGTCAAGGTCGACCTTGACCCAGAAGGTCGACCTTGACCCTGAGGTCATAGATCTCAGTTTCTTAGGACCAGGTTCCAGAAATAAGCTGGAAACAGGTGGAGAGAGAAGCATAACAGGGGGAAAAAGCTAGATCTAGTAAAAGAAACATTCAAGGTGCTTGACATGACTCAAGACCACTTACTCAGAGGGCTAAACCAGTCCTAAATGGAAGTGCTTCCATTTTCTGACGATATAGGTATATTGCCAACTTGGTCCAAAAAGGAGATCTTAAAGGGCTCAAACCTTCAACTAACAATCAAGTTTGTTCTCACCAATAGTTTGTGGATGACTCTATCTTTATGGGTGAAGCTTTAGTTACCAAAGCCAAGAACCTTAAAAAAAACTTTTAATAAATATGGGACTTCCACTATTCAAAACATTGATTGGAACAAAAGCTCCCTTTTCCTCATCAATACTCCTGATTATAGACAACAAAAAATTTGTAGAATTTTGGGTTGTTAGATTGGTCAGCTTCCTGCCACCTACTTGGGTCTTCCCCTTGGTCTAAACCCTCCTGAATCCTTCTAGAGTTCAATTGTTGACAAGTTTCACAAGAGGCTTGCAGGGTGGAAAGGTGCACTTCTCAGCCAGGCTAGTAAAGTTCAATTACTGAAATCCTCCCTTCAGAGCATACCTCTTTATGCTTTAAGCCTATTCATAATTCCCAATAAATATGTTGAAGCTATTGAAAAAATCCAAAGGAATTTTCTCTAGTTAGGAGTTGAAAATAAAAAGAGAATTGCTTTGGTTTCTTGGGAAAAAGTGTGTAAGCCCAAATCCAAGGGGGGTCTTGGTCTCATAAGAATAAAGAATATTAACGAATCCCTTCTTGATAAGCTTGTTTGGAGGGGTCATAGATCAGAGGGGGAATGGAGCACTATATGGGATAATAAATGTAAAAGGGACCTTCCCTCTCTCCAAAATTTTCTAGCTAATGAAGAGACTCTAGTTGGGTCATGCATTTGGAAGAATGTGACTAAAACTAAAGACCTCATCAGAAGGGGTGTAAGATGGAAAGTGGGAAAAGGTGATAAGGGAGAATTTTGGGAGGATGCTTGGAATGGTGACTCATCTTTTTCTAATAATCCCCTTTGGGAAAACTATGCTACCCATTGTAAATTCAATATAGGGTCCAAAATTGCTGACTATTGGGATGGTGGTCATTGGAATGACCTCACCATTATTAATCCTTCTCTTAAAGCCTTGAATATGACCCTCAATTCCTTCATTTTGAGCAATGAGGAAGACCACCTGATTTGTAAATTTACAATTGATGGTAACTTTACTGTGGCTTCTTCCTACAATCAGAATTTTGACAATCAAGATGCCCCCATGTGGGCCAAAGCTTGGATGAAAGGATTGACCTCCGAAATCAATATTTTCTTCTAGATGATGCTTCAAAATAAGATCCTTACTCTTGGTAACCTCAAGATTAGGGGTATGAATTTTCCTAACATGTGTGTTCTTTGTAGGAAGGAGGACGATTCAATTAACCAATTTTTTTTCCATTATCCCTTTGTTGAAGATATCTGGTCCTTTTTTTTTAAGACTTTCAATCTGGATTGGGTTTTTCCTTTGAATGTTCAAAGATTATTCAGTTCGTGGGATATTATCACCTTGAATAAGGTGATAAAAAGGATGTGGAATATTTCTTTGCCTCACATAATATGGGCTATTTGGAAAGAGAGGAATGATATAATCTTTAAAGATAAGTCTATTCCTCCCAAGATCTTATTTGAGAGAACAAAAAGATTGATTACTGAAAACTATAAAATCATGGAATGTAATCCCAATACTAGGGTTGTGGGGGATATTTATATTTTAGAGAAATGGAGAATAGAAACTAAAAATGATGATCAAAGAAATCGTAGGGAAGAGGTTGTTTGGAAATGTCACCCTATAGGTTGGATGAAGATGAACTTCGATGGGGCCTCTAAAGGAAACCCTAGCAATGTTGGGTGTGGTTGTGCTTTGTGATGAGAAAGGTATATGTAGAGTTATTAGGGATATTCCTATAAGTATCCAAAAAAATCATGTCGTGGAAACCATGGCGGCTTACCAAAGTCTTTTGCTTGCTAAGGAGTTCAATTGCCAAAATTTATGGTTAGACGGGGACTCCTTGAACATTGTTAATTGTATTAAAAATGTTTCACCTCCTTCATGATTGATCAATAAAATTATGCAAGGTGCTAAGGACATTATAAGAAATATGGAAAAGTGCATAATTACCCATGCCTACCATGAAGAAAATGGAGTTGTCGATTGGGCAGCCAACCAAGCTTTCATAAATGATAACATAAACAAATGGAAGACTGAAGAGAGTATACCGTATGGTATTAAATCTTTCATTTTGAAGGAGTGTATCCATGGCACTCAAAGAATGGAAAGGAAATTAATTAATAATGGGAAGGAAGCCAAGTTATGTAAGGAATAATTATGACTCTGTCATTTCCAACACCATCCTTCATTCCTATAATGCTATTTCTCACAGATTATGGGTGTTTTTGAAGGAGGTTGCAAACACAAAGAAGATTTTGGGTTTTATAACTAAGTGTATTGTCAAGAGCAACAATAAAATTAACATAAGGAACATGGGTGAAAACAAGAAGAGATATGAGTCGACGAGTTACAAAGAATAAAAATAGAATGTGGAAGTCCAGAGGATTCTACAGAAAGGTGATTTCAAATTTTACATATAAAGGCTTCATGGCCACAATCCTACCATTACAGAGTATTTCATCAAGAACTGGAAGAATGAGAATATCCTCTTTGAAAACCAATGGATTGAGGTCACTGAAGATTTGATTGTTGATTCCATGGGAATGCTGATGGATGGTATGAAATTCTATCGTGACAAAAGCATTTATGATAGAGCTCCTAAAAGATTTCCAAAGAACGACAGTGAAGCAGCTAGACTTCTTAAAAGGGTTAGTGGGTACCATAATCCCAAAAATATTAGCCGCCCCTAGCATTTCATTTTGTATGAGGCTATTAGCTATATCACCTTGGATGGTAGGTTATCTCATGCTTATGAGCATCATTTTAGCATTTTAAATTATTTTAGATATGATGAAAACATTAGCATTCCCTACTATCTATTTAGTTATATGAGACAAACTATGAGGTATTTATAGAAAGACCCTAATGGGGACCATGCCTCCCATCAGAGTCTTATGGTCTTGATTTAAAACTTGTTGAAATTAAAGAAAGTAAACAAACCCATCCTTAAGGGTAATTCCCTTGGTGATGAAGATATTGAGGATGAGGAGTTAGGTGAAAAATTTGAGGAGGATACTAAGGATGAGTCGATGGGAACCCTGGGTGACAACGCCAAAGGGAAAGACAAACAGAAGGGAAGTACTTCCAGGAAAATTAGTAAATATAAGAAGAAGGTTGATGATTCTAATCTGAGTTTGAATTAGATGATGACAACACTGACGAGGAGGAGACGAACCCTAAGGGGAACAAGAGAAAAACCCCTCCAAATAAGGAGAAGAATTCATATATCAAGAAGTTTAAAGGAGGTAAAACTAAAAACAATATTCTCATATCCTCATATGAGGAGGATGAAATTATTGAAAGCCCTAGGAAGTGTAAGAAAAAGAAGGATAATAAAAATAAAAAAGAGACCGAGAGAAGAGGTGATGAAACTATGGATGATACCCATAATGTACAACAAGATATGGAGGAGGTAAAAAATATTATCAATGACATTATGGGAGAAGATACCACCCCTCCTGGTAACCATACTGAGAATATGGATACTAATCAGGTTTGTGATGATGCTGGCAACAAAGAAAAATGTAAAGTTTAGATTGGTCAAAATGAAAAGGAGAGTATTCTGTCTTTTGGCCATTTTTTGGAAAATATTGTTCAGAATACTGAAAAAATTAAGGCTGACCTTAAGGAGCAGGACACAATTGTCAATATGATTAGGAAGACGAACCTTAGAGACAAGCCACTGGCTACTTTTTTGGAAGATTGGATGGAAGTTGTGCACAAAGGGGAGACCTTCGGGGAACCAGCTGGCATTGTCCTTCAAATGGAAGAGAAGCTAAATAATTTGGGCAAGGACATTAAGGACAACAACTATGAGGCCTAGATTACTAGCTTGGAGAGTAAAGTAGAGAAGCTGGAAAGTACTTTGAAGAAAATCAATGAGTAGAGCTTCCATATTCTAAAAGCCACTACAAACCACATTAAGCTCTTGGTTTCTAAATTGGAGCATAACAGGGGAGAGGAAAATAAGGAGATAAAGGAGAGCACAGGGCCTGGTAAAAGAACTTGTGCCATTACTAGAAGGAAGGATGTCCAAGCAACATGGAGCTACTAGTCACCCAGGATAAGGAATTGATGAAAACTTGTTAGCTACTGCTTTTCTTTCTTTTTGCTATCTTTTTCTGTTGCTATCTATTTTATGTTTGCTATCTTTTTCTATTGTTTTCTTTTGGGGCCTTGGGCCTATGTATCCTTGGGTGTTGTAGCACATTTTGGTTTGAACTTTAATGTTTTTCCTTTGATCTCTTTGTAAAAGGTTTCAGGTCCTTTCAAAACCTATTTTTACTTAATCAAGACACGTCCTTCCTTCAAATTTAATTTGCACAGTCATCCGTTTCCTTTAAAACTAAAAAATATTCTCCTTTATCCATTTGATTTAGAAATATTTTTTTGAATCTTTTCTCCTTCCAACTACATTCTGGTCTACACTTTATCACATCTTTCACTTGCAACAAAATCATCATTCTTCCTAAACCTGCACTCTACAGCTAAAAATTGTTCCCTTTATGCCTTGTCATCATTTTACAAACATGTAACTGCTAACTAAAGATATTCCATATGTATTCTAGTTTTTGTTTAGCTACAATCGAAAACAATTATTTTTCACTTTATTTCACCCCTTCTTGCTTTCATCCCTATGAAATATTCTCACCTTTTAAACAAAAATAGTTCATTGGAAGAATATAATAATTTTGGTTGTTACACCTTTCCCCTCATTGGAAAAATAACTTTCACCACAGTGAAAATAAATTTATGCATTTTCATTTTGTCATTTATTATTTTTATGTAATCACTTTTCCCTTGTCATTCACATCTCATTTTCACCTGGTCCTCATCTGATACTTCTCATGAACAAAATTTTACTTGGATGAAAACTAATTAGTTTTCTAATTTATTCTCTGTAAATTATGATTTTGTAAAACAATGATCTTTGTCATACTATTTTTACCCCTTAGTGGATATACCTTATTGGAGAAAAAATAATTATATGAAAATTTTGTCATTATTTGTAAAATAATACCATTTACAACCTTTAAATTTCATTAAATTTTTATGCGTGCTCTTGTTTACACCATCTGCCCTTCAACATCCCTTTTAAGTTTTTTCACCTAAGTGGAAACAAAGGGTTATAAAACTTTCCCCTTGTAACTATGCTCACCTTTTTACCTTTGAGTGAAAACAATGAAAATTGCTCCTCTTTCTAAATCTCACCCTATTTGTTTTCTCATTTTAATTTCCTTTTGCAAGATACAAATACCCACTATTTACTAGTACTAATTATGTCAAGGTTTTGATGTGTATATTCCATCTCCGTCTTCACAAAATATAACTAGCACATGTGTGTTTATTTACAAAGAAAAATATCCCCCTATATGTATACATTTATCCAATTTCTAGAGTCATATGATATGTGAAATATTAGTTTGACCTTCAATATTCCATCCACAAAATCTTTTATCCTATCCACATGCTATGAAAATAATTCACCTTTAGGTGAAATTTTTCTCTAATGATTTAATTTTTTTCCATAGGCACATATATTTGTAATATTAGAAACTCAATAGCTATTTCCTAGCCCTTATGATTAGCGCTTCTCCCATTTTTATGCTCATCATGCTCATCAAAAAATTCACATTTGGGATAAAAACTACCAGCTATGAAATTTTACCTTTTGGTAAAATAATTCCTCTTTGAAAGTATAGCTATGAAATAAACCAATTTGTGACTATCCATTATCAACATATTGCCAACCATTTGGCATGTCTTTAATTTTATCATGTGCCACATATTTATTTTGTAGGTTTAAACTATCTAACTTAGTCCTAAATTATTTTCTTCATCTGTTAAAATTCTTTCTTTGATGCATCTTGTTCATATTCCATTTATGTGCACAACGATATAGATTACACAAATTTAGGTAAGGAATTACCCATTGGATCTTGATGTTTCAACTATCAAAATGGTATTAATTGAACCCTAACTAAAAACCATCCATTGGCATGCCAATAACAAAAACATTGAATTCATAAAATAAAATATCAACTAACAACGTACGATGAAAAACTATTCCTAATGACATTCAATCTCCAAGATGCAATCTCGGTAATTTCTATGGCATGGGAATAATTTTATCATGCTTGGTAACAAGTAAATCAAGAAATGTACAATGACAAATACAACTTGAAAAAACTCAAATTTGGTGCACAAAAATCAGTAGCCCACATCTATAGTGGGGATGATAGTAATTCCTTCATTCTCATGTACATGTCTACCTATGTTTAATTATGCACATTGATACACATGAAGAGCATAGTCAAAGCATCCAACACAAGGAAACATCTAGGGTTTTTCATTAATTAAAAAAAAAGATAATTTCCTGGCATAATCCATTTAATCACAACCTTCAATCATTTTAATTCATTATTTAGGACAATATTTATTTAAAGGATTCTATAAAATTTTCATCTATGTTTCCTGTGACTCCACATCTTTCATGTATGTCTTCAAGGGATATCATAACAACACCGTATGACAAAAATCCTTTTATTTGATGGATATCCATACCTTGTTTCAAAGCTCCCATTATGTGCAGGTAGGGATGAGACTTGATTTAATCTTGTGGTTTGCCTTTGTTTGTTCCTCCAACCTTTTCAACAAAATCAATGATGTCACTCTCTTAGTCTGGGTAATTTCATGCTCTAATTTTTCCTCTATATTATTTGATACCTTGAAAATTTCCAAAGAAATATAAAGTTGATGAGTACGTTAAAATCCATATGATCAATGTTTTGGATGCCTCATGGGAATTGACTAGGTGCATTACTTAGAAAGGTTTGAGAATTAACTACACTACTATAAGGTATTGGAAAATTTTATACTCATCACACAAACCCAACTCATCTATAACGCATCACAGAATCACAATTAATAGAAAATGAGACCATCACATATATTATGTGCATTGGATATTATACAACTAGATAAAAACCTCATATGTATCATGAATCTACTTACTAGCATATACCTTAGGTCTATAGGATCCGGGAAGTGTTCTAAGAACTTTTCTTAAAACTTTATTTTCCTCCGTGGTTCCACTATTACCTCTAATTCTATATACTCCTTGTGTTACCTAGTAAGTAACCATCAATGTTTCATTCTTCTAACATCTTTGGATTCACAAATTTGTACTTGAGGTTCTCCATCTTGACTTTCTTAATTTTCACATCTCTTAAATATAAGTTGTTTCGAAAAGATCCTTATTAGACTTGTAGTGCATGCCCTTAAATTTTTTTGAATCTTCCAAACTACTTATGATTTTATTCTATGCCTTGCCATTTTTCTCATGTAATATGATCTCATTCAAAGTATTAGGAGGAGTAGCACAAGTATAATATCCTTTTATGATACATTAGGTCATACTAAAAAAGTCAAAGAGTTAAAATATGGTTCCATCCTTATCTTCTAGAAAATATAGTTTGTTTCATCAAACTTAGGTACCTTATAACCTCATTACACCATCTCGAATAGTTAAGCTTCTCCTAGAGGAACCTTTCTCTGATACCAATTATTGGATACATTTGAATGCTAAGATGGGGGGTGAATTAACATATATTAAAACTTAACCAATCATTACTTACTCAATCCATTCATCTCATCTGCAAAAGTAAATAACGAGAGTAGAACATGCAACACACACAAACACCAAGATTTTTATATGGAAAAAACATAGTAAGATCCAACTCAAACTATATAAAAAATCAATTTATAATGATTATTTTAGGCTCATGGCCAATGAAGTTCACTAGACTTGATTTAACTTGTAGGCTAAGGCATAAAACCTTAGGGAAAGATACAAAGTACTTGCAAACTAAGAAGCACAACCTTGTGGAAAGATACAAAAACTGCCAAGAATAACTCACTGTCTTCTAGTAGTATACATGAATATTATAGATCAAATGAAGAATCCTTCAACATACCACCTCAAAAATTCTCCAAGTAAGAAGTTATCCTTAAATCATTGTCTCAAGAGACCAACTTCATGATAAACAAAGAACACATACGTCCATTATTTGAATACTAACATTTTGATTGATATGATCACAAAAATCCAAACTAATATTCAAACTTCTATTAAATACATATTTACACACATTATTATACACACTTTTTCACTTCAACATGCCAAAATAATCTTCAATATATATCAACTTTTTCATCAAAAACCTCAATTAGGTTAGACAAGAATAAAACAACCATAAGTCCTATAATGTCAGTCACCAAACATAATTGTGGTCATTGAGGTCCACTCCACGAGATAAAGGGGACCTAAAAACATCATAACACATATTTCTAAGTATCTCTAAGTGATTTGCATGCAATAACACATCCTCCAAAGTTGATAACAAACATAATGTGACGATAAACAATATAGCACATAACTAGTTAGCCCAAAAACATAATTACATGAATATAATTTAATGTATATCTTCATATATCATGACAAGACCCAAAAAAATATCTTAGCATAACTTCCAAAGCAAGTCCAGACCAAAATAATAAGGCCCAAATAGGAAAACCAACCGAGTCTACTAGAAAGCAATAACAAACTACATTGTAAGAAACAAAATATTACAACTATTCTTGTAGAGTAAAACACCAACTAAAAACTATACTACTGATGAAGGGTGCTCCCCTTAATACCACAAACACATAACAGAAACAAAGAAACAATGACAATTTGCAAGAACAGAAAAAGGGCTTCTTATTATCTCCACAAATGTGGAATTACAAATTTCAGAATTACAATATGCAAAGCTACATGGGCATTCCCTTTACAATATTATGTAGGAAAAAGCCTCAAATCATTACCCAGATCTACCCAGAACTGCCTTAGACAACACTATGGACCTTCTTTATATAGGCAATTTCCACCGCCCGAGAAGGTTCCAGAAAGTTAGCCCTTAAGGCCGACTATACATAGAATTATTTTATTTTCATAATTTTTACAATAGGGTCAGCTCAAAAGAAATACAAAATATGCTTTTAGGTAGTCCAACTTCCAGAGGCCATAAATTTCTAACTGTAGCTCTGTTTATCTATTATAACCACTTTTCGAAAACGACAGGACGAGATCTACAATGCTTGACTCGCACAAGCTCTAATCAGCTAGGGGTCAATCGCGATCCGGAGCCTCTAACGCCTTCAAAATTGACTTGAAAGATTTCATACCCAAAAACCTCAATAACTTCACCAATACAGATGATGTGGTAGTGAAACTCAACTGGTAGGCTGATATGACTAAGATGAACCTCCAACTGTGAAATCAGAACATTCCGAGATCATATGACCAACTTACTAAAAATAGTAAGTTTCCATAAATAGCAGCTCTGCACAAGATAGCCCTTATTGAAAAGCAAACAAAAATATTTTTGGGTGATGCAAGATTGCTCTTACACCCAGGATGCTCCTACATCAACTACACAAGAATTCCAAGAGTTCCCTCCAAACTGAAAAAGTAGAAATATTAATGCAAAGCATTCTCTAGACATATCTTGATAGACATTGAGAATATCAACAAACTTCACTTACCAATAACATCAACTACAATGCTAAGGACCTAAAACCATAAGATTACAATAATTGAATAGAACATAAACATTTTATCTAGAACTTCAATCTCTCATCACAAACTATGGAGGAATGCAAAGTATTCTCCCATATAGACTTCAAATACTCTTTCTTGAGCATTCCATCTTCTAACATTATAACATTCTAGAAATATGGAATGCTCACTTGGGAGCAATACCCAAGGAACATAGAAATATTTGAACACATATTACCAATAATGTCCTCACACCAATTTTACATTAATGACAACACCAACTCATATTTCCAACACATCATGTGTTTTCTTTATGCTTGTATCTGATTGCTAGTAGATAGTTGAGAGTGAATTAGTCCCCCAACAATGCTTGTTATTTCCTGAGTGATCTTGCGACAATATCATTAGTGCTTTGACAATAGTCAAGTATTAGTAGAGGTATTTAATACATCACAATCCATAATAATATGTGACCACACATTTTGTCATGTTATATGCACATTTCCTAACTATAGGTGTGCCTAACACAGTGTGGAAATAAGAAGTGCACTTGTTAATGCTTCAAAATATATTATTTATATATATCTTACTATGTCAATGTGTAGTTGTTTCATGTTGGGTTACCTATCAAGGTTTTTCTTGTGTTTGGACAAGTTCTCCTTTCTATTTTTGAGGTATTCTTGGCTTGAGGCATAGTTCTTATATGAGGAATTGGCTATCTTGTGTGGGTTCTCTTGTTGTGAGTGTGCATGATTTTGAGCCTTGTACAAGGTTCTCCATCACCTTGTTGACCATATTTTCATGGTTTTGTCAGATCATCTAACCCTAAGTAGGTAATAGTTGAGCTTTCCAATTGCCTAAAATTATATTTTTCTCCTATTCTTTGTGTTAGTTGGCAGTTGTGTTTCTTTTCTTGTGAAAATCCCTAGGTTGTTGAGCCTCTTTATTATGGGTGCCCTTATGTGTGAGAGGTATCTTTCTAGATCACCTCCAAAAACCCCTAGTTATTCCTAGTTTCTCAAGAAGTATGTTTTTTAATTCCTTACTATTCTAGAGTGATGCTCAAGGAAATGAGATATCTTCTAGATGAGTATGGTGGTGTCTCTCTAGTCTTGTGTGATGATTTTTCTTTTGAATTTTGGGTTATAGTCCTAAAACTTGGGTGTCTTTATCTTAGAATAAACTATAGGGAGTTTAATTTGTATTTCATTGTTCATGATGAGGAAACTTTATAGGCTTTTGTGTCATTCTTGGTTGATTTGGTGGCTAGATGGAGTTCCTTAGCACATGTGGCAAACTAAGAAAATGACTTTGAGGGTTGTTGATGCTCTTATTGAACATGTAGTTTTTCATTGGTCCTAGTTATAGTGGAAATTACTGAGGGTGTTGTGTTAATATCTTGTTGGTTGCGCCCATTAGCTATTGTTCACTTAATCGTACACATTAGAAATGTAAGTATTCTTGTGTCATGGCCTAGAATTGGAGAGAGTTGAGTGATTATTCTTATGTGGTTAATCTGTTTGAATGATTGAGTACTAAGTGTACCTATTATCAGATTTTTTAGGCTTCCAAAAGTAATCCTATCCTTAGGGAGATAGTGTAATGCCTCTCTCATTCATAGTTTTGACATATGTATATCTTATTGATGTTTTGGGTTTTTGCTTAGAGATGCATAAATTGCAAGTGTGTTTTTCTCTTGAATGATATTTCTATGATTTTTTTCAGTGTGTGTATGGTTATCTTTATGAATTATGATGTACTTGGACTATGGATCATTATTGTAATTGTATTGAGATGCGTGCATGTATTATTATGCATGATTCCTTGTGCGGTCCTAATGTGCTCTTGGGTGATGATATTGCATGTGATGTTTGTGAAATAGTATTATTATTATTGTTAATCATAATTCAATTTAATGATGTTTTAGATGTTTTTAAAGTATGGATTTAATGTGATCATGCTATTACTATGTATAAATGAGATGACATAATAATGTGATGTTGATTTATTGTGTTAAGATATTAATATTGATTTTTAAATCAATTAAAAGTAATACATTAATATATATGATGTTTGACCCCATTCAAGGAAATTGCATGTTCTTTGACTATGATATATATGTACACGTACCCTTGATGTTTGTAGCGAGGTTGCAGGTATCAAGCATCAACTTCACCTAACTACAAAGGTCTAAGCATACCTTGATGGTAATTATGAGGAGATGTCACATTGGCCTAATATATTAACCATAATCACCATGCTTAGTTCAAATACATTTTCCTATGTAATTACCAATTTTATACCCTAGAGACTAAGATTGACAATATTCTAAAAAACTTCAATCCCCTATTTGATCGACCTATGAAGAGTGTTTAGACGTTTATGTGAATTTGTGTTTTTTTATAAAATTTAATGTTGACTATGAGTTTTATGAGCTTTTATGGTTATTGAATGTTTTGAATATTTATGTGCAACTTATTGTATTTTATTTTATCACATTTTATTATTGGGGTTAAATTTAGATATTTGGAATGTGAGTTTTACTTATTGATTAATAATTTTATTTCAAAGTCAATCTAGTTCTACAAGGGATAAAGTGCTCATTTTTTGCTTTGCCAATTTTGATGATTTTTGAGAGCATGAAAACTATCTCTATGTTTTGTATATAGGAAAATGGTGAGCAATGCTAGAATTCAAATCACTCACCAATATCTTATATACATTGGAATACAAACCACCCTTAAGCCAAATCTAATTAGCACAACCAAAGGAAGAAGGGTGCTAATACAAGATCTAGACAAAAGGGGGATTTTGGTATTCCTAAAAGGGATAGATGATATGATAAAGTAAGAGATATCAAATCTGATCTATGAAAGTAAGTGAAAGAAAAAGGAAATAATGAATGTACCTTGAAATAAGATGACGATATTTGAACTTTGAATATGAATTTGACTTTCGTTGGAATGTCAGAATTAGTTGTAACTCCAAATCTGGGAAACTGAGACTTGTAACTGTCTGCTCTATAATTTTTAGCCAAAAAGTGTAGGGTCAAGTCAAGAGGTCAACTTGTACATAGGGACAAGTTGAGAAGTCGACTTGTTTCTAATAATGCCAAAATTGATGAAACTTTCCAGGGTCCTATGTCTGCACATGTACTTCTTAGATTTGAATTGCAACTTCGTAACCTATTCTCGCACACACAAAAATGGGGAAAGGTTGTGGAAAGGGGTTTCCCTTGGTCAAATGCATGTTTAAGAATTAACCTTGAAATTGAATTGAAATTTCATAAAGGAAAGGAACATGCAAAGTAAAAAGGTAAATGGTTGGTTCAGCTTGTATGTAACCCTCACAAATGGATGTAGTAATCGCTCAAATCCATGAAGATGCTTAAAATATGCTTGGAATGAGATATAGAATCAAGGATTCCTTCAAAAATACATGGATCTATGATTTCCACTCCTAGATATTGAATGTATATATGCTTGATAACCACTTGGAAAAGGAGAGAAGGAGAAGAATGTATGAATGAATCTTCTTGCTTGATTGTGAATTGCTCTAATTGGCCATCATAGGAGAGAAAATTGCATCAACTAGAGAAGATTGCATTTTGTTGAATGGATACTTGGGGATATTTAATTGGATTCTTTTATTAAAATCTTGAATCCAAATTCTCAATTGCACAACTTGAATTGCTCGATTTCTTGGTAAATGACTTGCACTTGATAACAATAGCTTTCACTTTAACCTTGGATAATAATAATGGATGCACAATAATAGATTCCAAAATTAGGGGAGAGGATTTCATTTTATAATTATTTAGAGATTCAAATTTTATTAAGGTAGACCATAGATTTGGACTTCAGAAGTAAACTCCAACATCAGACCTTGGGCCAAATCTGGGCTTAAAAACCCAAGGACAAGTCAAGAATTAACTTGTACCCCAAGGAAGAAGTAGAGATATTGACTTGTATGCCCTAGGTAGAATAAAATTATATTTTATTGGGATGTTGGGGAAGGTGATAAGATGCGAGAGGAGGAAATGTAGGTCGCTAGGATCAAGCATAACAAACATTTGGACCTCAAAATCACCAAAATGAGGTCTAAAAGGTCCTATAGCCTCCAATTATGGGTGCTAACTTTTTAGGATGATACATTTAGCCCCCACTTTAGTGAGAATATGATACAAACTCATTGTCATGGTAAAGTAGATCGAATTCATGAGGATGATCTCATCAAGGTCAAAAAGACAAAGAAACATCAAGCCCCAAAGTGACTCAAGTCTTCATCAAATCCAAAACAAATATAAGAGAGGCATCACAAGAAAGAGATAGAGAAAGAAAGAGAGAGAAAATAGATGATCACTAGCCTAGTAAGAGATTATCTTACTATGGACCACACAAAAGTGAAGGCACTGACAAGAATGACATTGAAAGGTCTAACAAGCTGTATTGTGCCAGTCAATCCATAAAAAAGGATTAGTCCTTAAGGAAAGCATTATCTCCATTAAGGGATCCAAAAAAGGCATGATCAAGCCTAAGGAAAGCATTTATTCCTTAGGGATAAAAGGAGAAAGTGATTAGGCTTAAGGAAAGCATTGTCTCCTTAGGTATCAAAGAGGAAGGACCTGTCCTTAAGGAAAGTTTGTTTCCATTAAGGGGTCCAAAGGAAAGATAGACAAAAGGAAAGAATTATCTCCTTGGTCATCCACAAGAGAGGTTGCATGAAATCATATGTGTGCAAAATGTGAAACATAGAGCAGAGTGTATACCCCCATGTTAACGCGATTGCAAATGCCTTAACAAGAGAAATGGCTTTAACAGAGCATATGAGTACCCACGAGAAATGTTTCTACTGTGAGATTCCCCCAAGAAAGGAAAAATCAAGGGGAATAAGAAAATTACAAAATAAAACACATAAGGGATCTACTAACTCTGGGGTCAGTATGATCATATGATAATTCATGAGATATTATATCAATAAAATGTCATCGTCCCCCAAAGATAGTAGAACTACAAGCACAATGGAATAATAACATGTAAGAGTTACAAAGAAGTTTCTTTTTGGGCTGACATCACGGAGACCAAAAAGAATAGGTAGCTACCATCTTGCATCATCCCTAATCATATAACACAAAGGAACATTTATGAATGATATCACATGTACGACATAACATGTAACAACATATATAAGAAGTGAGATAAAAATAAAAGAATGTTTACAATATTTCAATTCCTTTATTACCTTGCACCAACAGAGAAACATAGGTCATTTAAAGAAATCTAAACAAGATACATAGCAAGAAATACATCATGGGGGAAGAATATTACAACTGGAAAACATACATAATCCACCACACAAGAGGAACTAGTCAAGTGTATTGCCTGCCCCCCATATTGGTCTATAGTTTTTAGGGAAGGTGGGCAACTTACAAGAGTAGCAACTCGTAAGAGGAGAAACATAAAGCATGGAAGATGGAACAATAGCTAGTTCCAAACAAGGACCATGTTGTAAAGATGGGTCACTTTGTTTTTCACTAGGGGTGATAGATAATTGTTATGACATCATAGTTGGGAAATCATGATCAAGATCAATACTCTCTAACATGTCATCAAAATCAATAGCATGACTATCATAAAAAACGTCACTATCAAGAGTATCTTCTTCATCTAGATTAACTGTAATAGAATCCAAGATAAGAATAGAATTGTCATGTTTTCTCAATTTCATATTTTTCAAGTTAACTTACTCTTTTTTCTTAAGCATGGGTTGATCAAAGGGAAGAAAAGCATTGGTAGGTGTATGAGGTGAAGCAATATTTTGGGAAGCACACTGATGAGATCTAGCACGACATCTATGATGGCTATCATAAGCATGATGGCTATGTTTGGTTTTTCTTGAGATTTGGTTTGGGTTAGGATCAATCAACATCAATCCCTTTTCTTCTTGAGGAAGAACAAAACCGCACTTGGTTGAGAGATAGCATCACGAGGATGTGTATAAGATATAGGAGGCATTGGAGGTGTAGGAAGAATTCCACATCTAGGTCAAAGAGATGGAACACCCTTAGGTTTGCTAAGTTCACAAATCTTTTGGAATTTTTAGGCTTGGTAAGAGCGAAAGAGATTATCAGGACGAGTTTGGGTTGGTTGAGGCATGGAAGGCCAAAAGAAATAAAGGTCAATTAAGTCTTGAGGCACTGAAGGATGATAAGTACCATGGTTAATAATCATGATTTCTCCATTATGAGGAAATTAAGGTATTTATAAATAGTAGAAGCCATAAATTTCATAGAGTTAAGCTAAGGAAGACCAAGTTTGACTTGAAATTGATCGGAAGTTGGGATCATAGTAAAGGTAACATCCAAAGCTTTGCCACCAACTTCAACAAGAAATGAAATAGAACCATGGGAAGGATAAAGGAAACCATTGCAAGTTTGGATCATAACATCAGCTTTATCATAGGAATCATGTTGCAATTGTCTAATAAAAATATGATCTTTAGTTATCACATTCACCATGTAAGTAGGATCAATAAGGATGCTACAAGAATAAATTCCATTAACCTTTGACACAATGTAGAGAGGACCATTAGGTGCTTTAATTATCTAAATAGAATAAAAGGTAATGCAAGGTTAATTTTGAATGTTTGGTTGGATTGATCTAGAACGTTAACAACAAGATTGGCTTCATGAAATTTATTATCATAGTTAATAAGTTGAGCAGAAGAATAAGGTGAAGTTTAGGGAAACTCAATATTGTTGCTTGAATGAGATGGAAAACGGTTGGTATAGATTTTAAAGTTTTGGTTAGGAGGTGTAACTAATTTGTTTCCTTGATCACTGAAACCTTCAACATATATAGCACTAGAATCAATAAGGTCTTGGATAACATTTTTCAAGTGGAAACACTTTTTAGTATCATGGCTAGGTTGATGATGGTATTAACAAAAAGCTTTGTGATCAAAGTGTTTGGTAATGGTTTGGATGTGACAATTGATTTGATAGGAGGAAGTGTTAACACATTAGCATTAATTAAATTCAACATCAAATTATGCAAAGATTCAAAAAGTTGAGTAAAATTACAAGCACATCTAAAGATAGATGACAAAGGAGCTACACCTTTGGATGCTGCTACTACTTGTTCATCAACATTGTTGGATGAGTTGTTGATTTTGATGAAGGTTTCTGGTTTTTAAATTTGTTGAAATTGTTGGATGTGACATCACTCTTATGAATAATAGCCATTAGAGAACCGATCTCAAACTGAGTCACTTGAATTTGATAATTATGAAGTAGTGCACACAATTGAGTGAAAGAAGAGAATTCATAAAGTGGAATCTAATTTCTAATGTCTTTTTGCAAATTAGCAATACAAATATTTTGCACATCAATATTAGGGGCATTCTAAGAAATATGAGCATGAAAATGCTTAAATATACCAATGAAATTAGGCACTTTTTATTTAATACCTTGTTTACAATGAATTAAATCAGTCAAAGAAATCTTAGGACCAATGTTGTTTCAAAATTGTTGAATGAAAGCATTAGCAAGATTTTGGAAGAAATCAATAGAATAAGGATGCAAAGAATAATACCATTGCAAGGATTTATCTCAAAAGGATCTAGTAAACAACTTTTCCATGAACCTATGGTCATGAGAGAAGTCACTACACAAGGTTTGAAAGGTTTTGGCATGAGTCAAATGATCACCCTTACCGTTATAAGTCTCAATATGAGGAATCTCCATATATTGTGGGATAACAACACAAATGATACACAAAGACAAAGAAATATAAATATATCAAGCATGAATGTTAAACTTGGATTGAGTCATTGAAGCAATTTGTTGTTGCAAAGAAGACATAGTTTGAGCCAAGCTATTAATGGTAGAATTGATAGAAAGATGGTAGGATGAGATATGTTGGAAATGATAGGAACATTATTGGAAATTGAAAGAATGGTTGAATATGAAAAAGGGACACTATGGCAAGTGGGCATGGATGAAGGCAATGAAATACATGACACACTTGAAGGAATGGAAGGAGCAACAAGATTAGGAATGTTGAATTAGGTAGGATTTGAAGTTTGAATTAAAGTTTTTATGATGGGTGGAGCATAAGTGGACACACTAGGAATAAAAGTAGAGATAGGCATAAAGGTCTCAACACTAGTAGTAGGTGGAATAAGACCTAAATCTTGAGAACAATCCCTAATAGGCTTGAGATTGGTATCAACAAGATGAGAGATACTATGCATGATGATAACACCGTGTTCATCATTATGAATGAGCTTCCTTAAACCTCCTATAATAGAAATGACTTTGGGATTAGGGTTTTCTTGTCCTAACCATTGTTCAAATTTCTCAAAGTCATGGGAAAGTTTTTGGACTTGCATAGGAGGAACTCTTAAAGCCTCATCTTCATCATGAGAATAATGTTAAGAGTTGTTCTCCTTGATAGGGTTGATGTCACTAATATGCATGTTGGTCTTATCAAGATTCCTATAAAAGAGGGGGGACTCGGGATCAAAGGAGCCCATAAGTTTACGAATCCTTCTAACCACAATGCTATAAGTAGGACGCGAAGTGATAACACTCATTCACAAAGGAATGATAGATGCAATGCAATTAGAAAATTTGAAATAAATATGCAATCCAAACAAAGAGAGTCTTTTATGAAAATGACATTTAACTATCAAATTTCAATATGTAATATAAAGCATACACAAGTAGATGTGACTTTGAAAATAAAAAAGCATGTAATAGAGATGTAGATACAAAGATATGAAACCTCTAGATCTAGATGTGAACAAGGAGATTATGCAAAGATTATCTAAGTACCAAATCTAGATATCCTAATGCATAGATTGTAGCAATATGATGTAAATGCATACAACATAGATCTAGATATCTAAACGCATAGAAAGGGAATCTAACACCAAAATGAGAAGGGGGATGTAATAAGTTGGCTTCACCAATATGTATAGAGGAAAATGGTGAGAAATGATAGGATGTAGATCATTCACCAAGATCTTGTATACATTGGAATACAAACCCACCCTTAAGCCAAACCGGATTAGCATAACCAAAGGAAGAAGGGTGCTAATGCAAAGTCTACACAAACGGGGGATTTTGGTATTCCTAAAAGGGATAGATGATATGATGAATGATATGATAAAGTAATAGAGAGAAAATATGATATATGAAAGTAAGTGCAAGAAAAAGGAAAGAATGAATGTACCTTGAAACAAGATGAGGAGATTTTAATTTTGAATCTAAATTTGACTGTTGCTAGAATGTCGGTATCAATTGTAACTCCAAATCTGGGAAACTAAGACCTATGACTATTTTCTCTACAATTTTTAGCTAAAAAGTATAGGGACAAGTCAAGAGGTCAAATTTTATCCAAGGACAAGTTGAGAGGTCGACTTGTTCCCAGTAGTGCTAAAATTGATGGAACTTTCCAAGATCCTATGTCTGCACTTGTACTTCTTAGATCTGAGACTGCAACTCTATAACCTATTCCTACACACACAAAAAAATGGGGAAAGGTTGTGGAAAGGGGTTTGACTTGGTCAAACCCATGTTCAGGAATTAACCTTGAAATTGAATAAATTTCATAAAGGAAAGCAACATGCAAAGTAAAAAGGTAAATGGTTGATTCACCTTGTATGAAACCCTCATGAATGAATGTAGTAATCGCTCAAATCCATGAAGATGCTTAAAATATGCTTGGGATGAGATGTAGAATTAAGGATGCCTTCACAAATACATGGATCCATGATTGCCACTCCTATATCTTGAATATAGATATGCTTGATAACCACTTGGAGAAGGAGAGAGGAAGAAGAATATATGAACAAATCTTCTAGCTTGATTATGAATTCCTTAACTTGGAAATCATGGGAGAGAAACTTGAATCAACTAGAGAAGATTGCCTTTGCTTGAATGAAACTTGAAGAAATGGAGACTTGGAGATCTTGAATTGGATGCACACCTTCAAATCATGAATCTAAATCCTCAATTGGACAAATTGAATGGCTTGACTGCTTGTAAATGACTTGCACTTGATAACAATGACTTGCACTCGAACCTTGGACAATAATAATGGATGCCAAAATGAGGGGAGGGGATGTCCTTTTATACTCATTTTGGGATTCAAATTTGATCAAGGTCGACCACATAGTTGGACTTTGAAAGAAAACCCCAACATCGAGCCTTGGACCAAATCTAGGCTCAAAAAACTAGGGACAAGTCGAGAACCAACTTGTACCCTAGGGAACAAGTCAAGATCTTGACTTGTACCCCAAGGAGAAGTTGATAGATCGACTTGTCCTAGGTAGAATAAACCTATATTTTTCTGGAATATTGGGGAAGGTGATAAGGTGCAGGAGGAGGAAACACAAGTTGTTGGGATGAAGCATAATGGATATTTAGACCTTGAAATCACCAAGATGGGGTCTAATAGGTCCTAGAGCCTCCAATTATGGGTGCTAACTTTATAGGATGATACATGTTTTAATTTTTAAATGGTGCTTGTGGAGTGATTTGTGTGGATTTTTGCATTGGATTAGGATAGGGGAATTATGAAGGCTATAAATTTTTTAAATGTGGAATTTTTTTTTTAATATTAAGTTTATTTAAGCTCCCATTTCAGGAGTCGAACATAAGATCTTCCTATTACAAAGAGAAGTAGCAACCGCTACACTGTAGGCCAATGCCTTAAATGTGGAATTTTCACAAAATTTCAATGAGATATTATATGGAATGATGGATTTAGACTACGGGTTTTTATTTAGATCAATTTGTCTCTTGTTTTATGTGATTGTTGAATTTGAGGATTTCACCTTATTTTGTAAATAATTGTGTAAAATGGGAAGTTTGGTATTATTTGATTTTGGTTTTGATTCCAGATTTGTTGGAATGTGATGATCATAGGGTAGGTAGTAGATTTAATTATGGGAGTGGCTTCCAATGTGTCGCTAAACTAAAGTGGCATGTTGACAATCATAGTGTGGAGATGCTCCTCACATGCCATGAACACTCATATAGGATAAGGATGATGCAGGAAGACTCGCTTGTTCATGGAGCACTAGATTAGGTAAGGTTTGGTCTCCTTATTTGTATGAGAGGACTACTTGTTTCTACATTGGGCGTCTCTTCAAGATATACAATGGCACCCCTCTTTCTTACACTCTAGTACCCACACCTATAGTTGAGTAGCAACTAGAAGATGGATATTCCTTCATTATTAGTGTTGATGTATGGATTCCAAAGTGATTTCCATGTATGATTGGCCTATGATGTTGTGTTTATACCTCTTTCTTAGATGTTGTGTAATAACATACTTGATTCTTTGTATTATGCATACTTGGATGAGTGTTGTATTTCTTCTCTTGTCTTGTGTGTGTGAGTGTTTGTGGTCTTTGTGAACATATCCTAGCATGAAGGAACTTGACATTTTTGGTTCCACATTCTTGGGTGGTCTATCTACCATTGTTGGGGACCAAAGACTCTAGCATTTGAGTTGGATTTGGACTCATCTTTTTCTTCTCTCATTCATTTCTTTAAGCTCATATGAAATTTAATACATAAATAAGAATTTTTGAATCCCAAACGAAGTATTGACATATCAATTGTATATAGGACCTTCTCCATGAAGGACATTGTAATCAAATGAAAATGATATGGATTAGTATAGTTTGTGTGTGTTAATATTGGTACCAGGCATGCGATATCATGCATTCTTTCCTTAATATTTCAATGTCACACTATGGATATTGAGTAGGAATCCTTAAATTTGGGCTTTAAAATAAACCTTGTTGTATTTTGTGTTGTCTTGGAGGGTGTTGCAGTCCCCTCTTGAGGTTAACATACCTCCATGTGGCATTTTGACTCATTTCGAGTCATACCTAGTTTGTTTGAGGCCTTCCAGAACATATTGTAAAGTCTTGAAAAAGTTAAAAAGTGTCATAATCCTTTATCCTTGCATCATTTAGCTCAGGTCGAGAGTTTAGGGTTTTGGTGGGGTAGTTACATCCCTCCCCATTCTCTGCTTTTGTGTGTCAATGACATCTAGTGTCCAGGGGAGTCATTTTTCTTACTTCATCCCTAAACCTTTTTAGCATGTTTGTGTTCTTAGGGATTTTTTAACATCTTCAATATACTCTAACATGTCAGTGATGTCTCGAGGGTTGATCCCTAGTTTCAATTCACCTACTAGTTAGGATAAATGCACATTTGGAGGACAATCATATAGGTATAGGGTTGTCAATGATACTAGTAGCCAATTTAGACATCATCACACCTAGTTATCCACATAAATCTAGAATGATGTACAAAATTCCTCTTGAAGAGCTAATGTCCTAGTGGGTGCTCAAGTCCACCTCGGATGTCATAGTCCATAGTGTTTGTTAGTGATCTTTTTAGGAGCTTCAAAGAGGTAGTTCTAGATCACTAAAGTTTATTGTTAGGGATTGGAGAGTTAAGGGAGTCTCTAAGGAAATCTAAGTGTGTTTTTAATGTGTTATAGTGTTTCTAGTTGCATCAATTTGCATGATTATGTCCATAGGAAGCCGACTATTGCACTTATAACTAAGGAGAAAGCCTAGTTTGTTGAGAGAAGAATTGTAAAGTCTTGAAAAGGTTGAAATCCCTTTTTGAATCATCCTTAAGGTGTCCTTAGCCTTCTTTTATGGATGGTTAGTGTTTTAGGACTTCAGTCTTGTATTTGTGTGTCGTTGAGTTGAGGCAAAATTTCATAGTTGTGTTTGCAAACTCTTGCTTGTGTCAAGAGTCTTTTGTAGATCTCTATAGTTTTGTTGACTATTAGTGACTCACACTTAGTCATTTATCTAGGCAATGATGGCCGGTCATCACTACGACCGAGTCATTATGTAAAGGCCGAGTTATGTAATGTATACTTACCGAGCAATAGTACTGCCAAGTAAACTTATGGTCACTATGCATTTTTGTATTAGCCGAGTCAAGTTTTGCCAAGCCATGTATGCAATGATTACCGAGCGATAGAGATATCAACATATGCCAAGTATAGTGAATGCTGAGTATCAGGAACATCATTTGCCGAGTTAGCTAGAAATGACATATGAGTTTGTTATGGCATAGTGATCGAGGTAAATCATTTTGGCTAACATTCATGTTTTGTATTTTGTTTGTTGAGGTAATTACGAAGGTGATTATGCATCTATTTTGTAATCATTGATCCCTATGTAATACTTAGAGCCAATAAAAAATTTAGTAAGGCTTAAGCGGCAAAATGAGTTAATTTGAACCGTAGATCTTGAATCATGAAGATGTTTTGTTGTTTATATAAGTATAAGATTTGAACCCTAAAATGAGAAAGCGTGAAAGAGAGGATGCAAAGGGTATGAAGGAATGAGCAGAGAGGCACATTCAGTTTTGGTGAAGCATTCAGATAGAGTTTAGTGACCGAGTTAAGCAGTGAAAGGACATAATAGAGATAAGTCTGATTGAAGAGATCAATACAATACTGTAAAGAGAAGATCTGTAATCTGCATACAGTGCAAACCGAAGGATCAGGTACTGAGACATTCTAACAAGTGTTTTAGGGTAAATCTCTTAACCGAGTGGTCCTAACAGACCTTTTGTAATCTCTTAACCGAGTGCTTACATTATTGTAAGTTTTAAATCCTTTAGCAAGGTAGATTGTATAAGTCTTTGAGCTCTTAACAGGGCAGACCCCTCGCAGGGTAGATCACATTTTGATCAAATTTTGTAAGCCATAACAGACAAGCTTATTACTGCAGCAGTAAAGATTTGTGGGTGTCATCCCCACCCCAGTTTTACCTTTCAAGGGTTTCTAGGTAACCAAAATTACTGTGTTATGAGTACTTTCATGAATGCTGCTTAGTATGTTAGTTACTTTGTTTTGAGGAAGTATTGTTGATGCTATGCAAAAGTTTTATACAATGTTAAAATTGAAGTAGGTAATATCTGATTCACCCCCCCTCTCAGTATCACATTTCCCAACTATATTTCCAACATCTTTAAGTTTGAGTTTCTTAGCTTATTCAGATGTGGATATGAGATTACTGATCCTCTAATCTCATCCTAGTGTCATTTTGTGAGAGGATGCAATCATGGTATGTGTTGATCTCACCATTGAGGATACATCCTCTCTCTCTCTCTCTCTCATTATTTCATTGTGGTGAATGATTTTTTTGTTTGTCTTCGGCTATTATCACCTTGCTTATGCAATGGTGTGGTGTTGTGTAGATGTTTTTGTGTGTTGTGGTCTCCCTTGCAACATTTGTGTGCATGTTATTATGCAAGTGTGACATATTGTGTTGTATCTTTGGCATTGTAGTTGTTAAGTTTAATTGGAATACTTTAAAAAAATTTCAAAGTTTTCTTATCTTGTTTCCTCAAGGGTTCCTTGATGGGGGAATTACATAGCCTTACCCTTAATTGCCATGTTTCACATGGGATTGAACTTTTAACATAGTTAGCTTTTTTGTACCAATTTGCTTTGTCTAAATGGTAATCCTAAACTTTTTCTAATACAAACTATGAGCAATTTAAGCAATTAGAATAAATATACCTGTATAAAGAAGTAGCTTCACCATATATCTTGCAGGTTGATGCACTCACCAATAGTTTTGTTTAGCCATCCTTGAAAATTATTTATATATAAACTAAACAAAGGAAGGACATTCTTGTTTTACTCCAACATCATTGCCAAAACATTCGAAATACATTCTTTTGGATTTTAACTCTAACCCACTCATAAAGCCAATACACTAGTGCTCCAAGCTTATTGAAATCTTAAATTCCTCCATTCTTTTCAAATGTATGAAAAAGAAAATAATAAATGTAGATTGATGGAAATTATAACATTTAATCACTAATTAAAAACTGTCCACCATAATTCCATGAAAAGAATTGACAAAATTTAAAGTATCTATTTAAAGAGAAACATATATCGAGAGTACCTACTATGTTGGTTGCCTCATCGGAGATTTTGGTATTTGCCAAAACCATTTTCTTTCACGTCGATATATAAAACACGAGTAAGGATCTATGTGCTGTTTCAAACGCTTCTACGATTTGCTCACCCACCTCCAAAATGGACATTCGAAGTGAAAGAGCTGAAGAGGAGGGATTAGACATGAAGGTCATACAGCTTTTGGACGCTACAGATGCCTATCTAAAGCTTTATCATTCCCTTTCTCACACCATGCGCCAGGTATTTTCTTTCTTTTAAACCAAATTAGTGAGCATTATTCACATCCATGTAACAATATTTAGTTACGGGTTTCTGGGGTTTTAATTAGTGTTTTCATTCTTGGATTGACCAAATGCGATTGTATTAGAACTTAATTTGTTGTTTGTTGTACACCCACTTTGAAAATTTATCATCGTGTTCCTGGATGACGCACTGATTTGCCGAACCGGGGAAGAACACAAGGACGACCTGGAAAATTCGTTTCTTGAAAGAGGAGACTAATTGTATGCTGAACTATCTTAATGGGATTTGAAAAAATGAAATTTGATATATACACTCAATACAAGGGATATCAGTGGAACTAGCAGTGGATCTTAAAAAGACTAAAATGATTTAAGGCCGTAAAACAATTACAACGTGTAGTTAAAAATTTGCAGGGTTGTATAGAATTTTTATTCACAGATTACCCAAGATAGCAACTTTGCAAGAATTACCACTGAAAGCAAAAGGATTTGATTGCCTAGAGTGTACAAAAAGTCATGTGAGTGGATGGAGAGATAACAAAAATCATTTGACATTTTTAAGAAAGAATTGATAGATTCTACAATACCCTAGCAGACCTAACAAATCCTTCATGATTTACGGAAATGCAAGTGGGCATGCTATATGAGTGGAGACTAACCCAAGATGATAAGGCTATGGTGCATGAAAGTAGATAGATAGACAATATCAAGCAAATAAAACTATTATCAAGCATGGGATATAACTTCAAGGACAATGGTCTTGAAGTCCATACGGCCCAGAATTCTTTATTATAGACTTTATAATTACTACGACAAGTTGAGATAGAACTTATCTATAATTGAGGAAAAAGAGAATGGGGGTAGCTGACAATCCACGATTTCAATTGTGAAGGTAAACTAAAATGGCACAAAGAACGATTATTGACCTCATTAATTTATCAGCATTTAGATTGGGAGACAAGAAACTATAGCACAAGTTTAATATTAGCTGGTCACAATCATCTTAAATATAAAATCCTCTATGAAATCTGTAAAACTTGGTTTACAAGTCACATTAGTAGAAAAAATCAGTTGTCAGAGAGTATCTACGGGAAGAACATGAGAAAGGTAATCGATTAATATATGATACCTTGGTACAAAAGTGATATGACTTTTCTGAGTGTTGCCAATAAATATAGGCTAAAAATCTAATTATGTTCCTAGCTGTCTACCTACTGATTTATACCTATCTTTCCAGTTTCTTTGGCCGTCTCACTACCTTAAATTAATCACCATCTACTTTTCCAGCTGTCCATGTACTTCTTACTCCTAACTAGCCACCATTTATAACTGTTCCAACTATCTTCCTACTTATTTGATTTATTTGTCTACTCATTTGCATATGTATACCATTTATAAATAATTTGAGTTAAAGTCCGACTACATTAGATGTCCAATTCATTTCCTCCCTACTTAAGGAAAGAGTCCCCAGTTTATAAATGACTCAGGAACTTTGCTTTAAAAGTCGTCTCAGATACCATCTGCCTTGCACTGATGAGTTCCTTTCCAGTCTGCAAGGTATGTAGTGGTTTTCACTTTGCAATTGGCATGAATCAAAATGTCTGGCAAAATATCGTCTTCTGATGGTTGTTGAAAATTGTGATTGTGCCTTAGAATAAGTGATATAAAATTTCTTCTCCAAGTAGATTTCTTGTATAACCTAAGCTTGCTCACATCAACAACACCGTGGATGTCAAGCTAAGCTGGAAGATTATGAAGACTATGTCATAAGGTATTAGGTCTAACTGCTTGGAGAATGGTGAAAGGTTTATCTTTGACGAGCTTCGATTTGTGTTGTTTGTTGTGAACCTCTGTTTACCATCATCAATGTAACATGCTAAACTGTCTACCAAATAGTAATATCAAATAATAAACAATTCATGGGAAATAATTTTTTACTTTTAATCCTTAATAACAGAAAGAAACCACTTTCCTTTTCACATGAACATGAATAAATGAAAAATTTGTTAACTAACTGCAAGAATAAGATATTATTACTTGATTAACTACCTTCACATGAAGATGAATTTAACTAACAATTCCATTTCACTAATGCTAAAAGAAAAGAATTCATTAACTTATGTAACTAGCAACACATGAACCATATAACCTGATAAGCTTGATGGTTTGTTCTTGTTTTCTCTTCTGCATGTGCTTCTGACAGTTTCCATGAGAGGAAGAGCATCTTCAGAGGTTTTACCTCCCAACCATTGATCTTACGATCTTGACTTGACGGTCTCTTGCACAACTTCCTTCCAGAAGTGGCCCGACCTACAAGAGAGGTGTGGAATGGGATCCAATCTTTCGTGCCATCAGGGACTTGGTGTTAGAACCCACAACAGTCTTAGCCAGTCATACCCTATAGACTTCTTTTCCTATGAGAATGACCTTCCTAGCTAGACAATGCCCTACTAGTTCTAGTGACTGACGGTTACTACACTATTGCATTATTGCATAGCACCACCTTAGCCAAGGTTTGATTAGTGCAAGCACTGTACTTTGTGCTGTCAATGTCACCACCATCTTGTATCATTGAGTCCTTTAAACTCTTTATGGTCTCCATGACCCATTCAGGACTTGCTGTCCTTTTCAGGCAATAATGGTCCATTGACCTAAGAGTGACAACACATTGGCATCAGCAAAATCTTTATGGTTTTTAGGGTTTATAACCAATCTAAGGGGAGTCCCTTCCTAACAATTCTCAACTGTTATAAACATTAAATTGTGATTGACATCGTATAATATTTTCTATTTTCTCTTCCTAAGATAAGATATGGGACCCTTCCCAAACTCTGTTACATTTTCATATCCTGTTTTTATGACTTAGGTGGTCAGGATTGATCCATTACGCTTAAGGAGATGAGTCAACATACCGGTTGAAGACATGCTGTCATATTCCTATGTGGATATAAGTTAACCCAACTAAGGAATTATTCAGCATTTATGAGAATTACAGTATTATCGAACCGTTGATTTTGTCATTGCAGATTGGGTATGGATTGAGCGCTAATCCATAGTTGGGGGCACCCTTTGAGCTGGTTTAGGTTGTGCTCAATGATGAAAAGTCAAAGTGTTATGTCCACCGAGTTCAACTAAGAACTTATTTACTGATAACAGTTCCATGTCTAAACTACAGACCATATTTTATAGTTTGATATATATAGTCTCACATTCTATGAATAGATTTCACAACTGAATGCGGCTTCTTATGTGATATACAATTCCATAATAGGATTATGAATTCATCAAGTCAATTTTAAACTTCATGTCAGAACTGCTGACTATGAATTATACATGATTTCATATTCGATCTGAAGATCAAGGTATGATATACTGATTCTCCTAGATTTATATACTTACAATTGTTCTTGGAGTCATGCATGAAATGCAGATGCTTTTAAATATGCAAAACTTGGATATCATTATTTTATTTAATAACACAGATCAAGTCTGCTAGGCATAATAAGCTCTATATGCTAGTCTTTGATACAAAGAAATTTCAAATGCAAGATAACGAGAATTGGTCTAGTTATGCAAATAGATATGTGGTGCAACACCTCCTCTACTATCCCTATTACATAATTCAATCCAGTTTATAGCTAATGCATTGATGATCTGATTCTGGAACCTTTCTTGATTCTTAATTTAACAGCAGATTCACATTAATCATTCCTTAATAAAGTTATGTCCCCATTATGAAACAGTTTAAGTATTACCCTCTGGTTGTATTCCATTCAAGGTTCGATTAAAACAGATTCTTAATCAACAATTTCATGCCAAAATGGCTGTTGAGGCCGTACAGCATTCACCATTCTGAATGTTGTAGATTTCACAATGAAAGCAATGGTAAGATAACAGGGTATGGTTCCCCTCTGGGCATTTCATAGGGTTGAATGAATATTCACTGTTCTGATGTGAGAACAAATGATATTAACCCCATTGAAGGTTAGAAGTGAAGAATTGCTTAACACAGATTATATTCTTTAATCTTGAAGAATAAAATAGCAGAACCAATGCATGGCATTAAGATCATTTCATAAGATCGATAAAGGAGAAAACATGGATCCTTCTATATTGGATAATGCTAGATGTGAATGCTTAATCTCTTTCTTCTAGATGGATGCATGTATATAAATTTCTACTCCTGAATGCACAGATATGATTACTCTTTTGTATGCAGAGATATATTCATTCTATCAAATGCAAAGATATATTCATTCTGTCAAATGCAAGGATAAATTCATTCTATCGAATGCAAAGATATTTCATTCTCATGATACTTAATCCGATTAAACAAAGATGCAACAGATATTATGAAGCAAATTACAGCATGAATCGATACTGATATACCTCAAGGGACCTAAATACAATGAAGGGGAACATGCCTGGAGAAATATGAGATGAAGACAATATGTTTCCACCCAATAGCAGCAATTGATGGTAGTTCCTGCTCAACCGATTACACACTAACAGATGAGCTCCAAGAGAATATCCCCCAATTATGGTTCTTCCTCCATTATGAAATTGGTTCACAAGTTTCTAAATTGCAAAAACAAGAGGTGCGAGCCTGTCCCATTCGAATGCCCCATCAATAAGATAAAACTCTCCTCATAGCATTGCATGGGCGTGAGGAAGGAGTGTAACTCCTTGTCACCCAGGTGGCAAGGAGTTACCTCCATCACCTGGCCAGATAAAGGTTGCCGACAAGAAGATAAATTCAAATATAATCACGAGCTTCTCCCAAGGTTGTTTTAACCAATATAATATAAATATAAATATATCTAGCTCATGAATGTGCAAGAGTTACATATATATTGCATATATGTTGCATATATATATATATATATATTATATATATATATATATATATTATATATATATATATATATATTATATATATATATATATATATATAATATATATATATATATATATATATATTTATATGTATATATATATATATATATATATGTATATATGTATGTATATATATATATATGTATATATGTATATATATATGTGCGTGCATGCGCGTGTGTGTATATATATTTTAAAATGTATACGTGTAATTAAACTTAGTGCCAATTTATACTTAACGTATTCAGTTGCTCAAACCATTGTAAATGCATACACAGCCGCTAATTGATTCACGACTATATGTATGTGTCTACGTATGGGTTATATCAATTGCATTTTTACACTTTATGATAATTGGCATACATGTATACTATATACACACACACACACACACTAAGTTACTGATCTTGGTTCTGATACGGGTTCAAGTTCAAGTTCAGGTTTGAGTACACAGGCTCGACAATTTTTTTTTGCTCGGGTTCCGATTCTGCATATATATATATTCAAATACACACACACACACACACACACACACATATTGAGATATTATAAAGTTATAAATTTATATACACATCATAGATTCCTACATATAACATGTTCAATCTTCATTCATCATTGGTTCAAAACTTCAAACATATAATAATAATTAGAAGCGCGATGCTCATAAATCCATGATTGCGAATAAAACTATAAATAAAATGCCTCATGTATCATATTCATAATTTGCAAAAGTTTCAAAATGACATTACACAATGAAAATTCAAATTACAAGCCATATTTCATATTCAAATTCATCTTCATCATGATCATAAGAATCGAGGTCAGCATTTGATTCAACTTCATTTGAACCACAAGCCATGCCACTCACTATGTCTATGTCATGTGGAAGAGCCAGCTCTTGTTCATCTATAGAGACTTGGGCAAGTTGTGCAACCGTGGCATTTAAATCAGCACACTCGGGGGGTAGATCCCACTGCCTTGTCACACCCTCACGGTAGTCCAGTCTCTTATGTGACAATAGGCAAAGGTTGGAGTGTATGTAGACCAAATTCTTAGCTTTTTTGGCACCCAAACAATTGCACTTGATCGAGTGGATCGAGGGGAATGTACTCTAATTCCGCTCAGCTGAAGAACTTGCAACTTGTTGAGTTTGCATACAACATTATGTGTTTAATTTCAATATGACAGCTTCATGATCAAATGAAAATGATAAAATAAAAAAAAAGATACATGCTTGGGAGAGAACTTTAATTGCAAGAGGTTGCAAGAAAATGGAGCCTTGACCATGTACATATCGCCATTCATCAACATCCATTCTATTTTGAGCATGAAGAGTGGTAGTGTCATGATACTTGGGAGATGCAAATTGGCCAAACTCGATCAAGATAATATTTCGAGTTTCATCATCATCATATATCTTTGTAAATGCACCCTTGTAGCCAGCAACAACCTCTGCATCTCTATATGGTGCTACCCTCCTTGGTTGTGAAACCATCTCTTGACTAAAAAGCCTTGGCAACAAAGCATATGGCAAGAGATGTAAGGGTGTGGTCATCTTGTTCCAATAATTGATCATTATCAACATACCTAATCATGCTCAGGATGGGCTTGGCGAATTTCAAAACATATTCCATATGATCCCACCATTCATCATCAAGGATCAATGCTTTTACTTTGTGGGCTCTTTCTGTGTTCGATTGGTGTTGATGACCATAGCACTCAAGGGCTCTCGCACCTTCACAAGTCATCTTAGACGATTGTGTGAGATGCAAATTGTGTTTCAACAACCTAACATGGCATACAACATACATGTCATATATCATGTTCAACTATAATTTAAAAAAAAATTAAAACTAAAAAATAAAAGTTAAAAACAAACTTAAATTACCTTCAACAACTCCAATGAAGAGAAGGTCTTGAATATGGCTTGTGTCATGTGATGATTAGTCACAAACATTTGTATCTCCTTGGCCTCTGTGTAAATTTTTTGACCCATTCAAGTTGAGTGCCAATCTTTTGCATGATTAAATTGAGTGAGTGGACTGTACACGGTGTCCAAAAAATGTGATTACATGTGGCATCCACTATAGCCCCAACTGCCTTACAATTTTAAACATTGTTCGTTATGACTTGGACAACATTTGTAGCCCCTACCACCTCAATTGATTCCATGAGGATATTGGCAATGAATCTTGCATCTCTCACTTGCCCCTCACAATCCACTGCCTTTAATAACATTGCTCCTTTAGGGGACACTGCTATAGCATTGATCAATGGCCTAGTCTTGCAATCTTTCCATCCATCAAAAATGATGGACACACTTGTTTTCGTCCATGTATCCTTGACCACTCTCAATTGTGTCTCTGCCGAGTCTTTCTCCTTCACCAATAAGGTGGTTCACACCTTTTCATGCTCGGGACTAACATAATTAGGAGGTATATTGCAAAGGGTAGTCATCATCTCCTCCCAATAAGGTGATCTAACAATGTTGAATGGAAGCCCATTGGCATAAATGCAATGAGCAACACTCTGATCAACCTCTCCATTTTCATTTTTGAAGGTGGCAACCAATGGGCCTCTTTTTCGTGTAACAATTTATGCTTTAGGAGGTGGTGGCATTGGCAAGAAAGGATGTGGGCC
The DNA here is from genome assembly GCA_027943335.1 of Chamaecyparis obtusa. Taxonomy (NCBI): domain Eukaryota; kingdom Viridiplantae; phylum Streptophyta; class Pinopsida; order Cupressales; family Cupressaceae; genus Chamaecyparis; species Chamaecyparis obtusa. The sequence goes on from BSBK01005462.1 coordinate 163,584, forward strand.
AATGGATTTTACCAAGCCACTAGGAGGTCTCCTCGAGCCTGTCTTGGCAAGGGGTTGAGTAGTCTTTACTTAGTTGCTTCTCTTGTCAGCTTGCTCTTGTTCTCTAATATATTGCAATATTAAATGCTTTGGTGGCCCGTTCCCATCAGTCACCTTACAAGGTTTCATTCCTTTTCCAGTGGTGGGACAAAAGTGAGCTTTCACTCGAAAGTATGAGATTGAATACTCTACGTTGCAATGGTTACACCGCCAAATAAAACTCCCACCACCAGGTAGTGCCCTAATCATTGTTGTATAATGCCAAAGTGGTGAAGCTGTATCAATTTTAAAGGGTTCACTAGAGCTTCCACTTCCACTTCCAGGCATTGTGTTTGACTCTAAATAATGAACCGAAAATGGAAAAGAAGACTCAAGACATTATTGAAAAAAATTCGACATTATTACACCTTAATAAGCATATGAAGTATAAAAAAGTATTCAAAACTTCTTTTCAAAGATTTAAAAAAACTTGAAATTTTTAAAAAATCTTAAAAAATTCATTGAAAACTTGAACAAAATGAGGATTCACTCACCTTTGGCCACTAAATCTACCTTTCCCAACAATTCCTAAGCCTTTGATGTGTGTCCCAGTCCTCTGTAGCGTTCACCTTTGAAGAAAAATTCTATTCCTATAGAACAAAGCAAAAATGGTGAAAAATGGTTGAGAGAAGAATGAAATAACATCAAATGACCAAATACATGCTTTAGAGGTCAAAATTAGGGTTTTGCATCACTTTTTAGGTTTAAAAAATAAATGGCATGTGGGGCCTAGTTTTGGACACCCACAACCTTGGGTTCCTGTGGGTCTTGCCCGAATCCTTCCCTTGCGGTCGGGCTCCCTGTGGGTCTTGTTTGCAAGATCCACAAGGAACTCGACCACCAGTGAAGGACCTGGGCGAAACTCAGTCAGGACCCACGTAGGACCACAACCATAATTGAACCAGGATCAAGGTCCGACGCAAAACAAAGACTGCTGGGTGGAACCTTGGTAGGACCCATGTAGTACTAGAACCAGAATCCAATCAAGATCGGATTAGATGCAAAACAAAGGGACCAAGTATCTTAGTTTATATATGTATACGTTTACATTATGTATATTCAATAGAATAAATGTTAAATGGTGAGATTGACAAGGTTGTTCCTTTGAATCGATGGAGGAAGATCAAAATGAACATCCATTGATTTGGAATTATTAATTCTTTTGATTACAACAAGGATAAGAATGACAACCAACCTGACATGACCAAAAGGAAACAAGGCTAACATTCCTAACCCAGTGACTTAATGACCAAGATACTTAGCTATGGGTTCTGTCTCGGATACCATTTTCGACCTTCACCTCACGTTTGCACCTTCTCTCTCTAATGGTACTGTTCCCCCACTCATGTGGGTGATCTTCTCCAAAATTTGTTGACGGGGGAAGGATTAGCCATATACATATTTATTTCTTCATAACATTCTTAAGCAAATGAATTATCTATATCATTGTATAACATTATTCATCCTTGAATATTAATTTCCACGAGAACATTATTTATTCAATAATCTTCATAATGTAAGCAACATAATCTTATTAATCATAATCCTCATACTCAAACTTAGTAATTCTTAATAAAAAATCCACACGGTTAACTAACTTCATACTTCCCATGAAACAGTTGCAATTATTTGGAAGTCCTCAAGGAAGGGATGTAACAATCAATTTGAAAAAAATGAGGGAATTTGATACCAGTCATGAAGTTCTTGAATTTGGCTTGAGTTTGTTGAGGAATTTCCTGAATTGCTGTGTTAAGGTTGGGCAGATTCTTTTGCTGTTGGAATGTATCTAGAGCAGGAAGATCAAGTGCAATCTTATGAGGAGGATGCCCTTAGAAAAATTAGGAGCTTGATTGTGGTTATGTTGAATGATAATTGATAAACAAATAGTTGTACCATCACCTATTTTTTTGATGAGAAATAAGGAGAGCATTTACTGAAATGTGATTAATTGTCTTCATTTGACCCTCATTCTGTGGATGAAAAGAACTAGAGAAGCATGTTTGACAAGATTTCACATTTATCACTGAAAATGACTCAGGAAGCGTGAGTAGGAAATGATTGTAACATACCAACTATATCTGCCCTACGATAGGAAAATAAAATTTTTGTACGAGAAAAAAAGTAACTTTTAACAGAATAATAACTGCTATCGTTTTCCTATGAACATGGAATGGAAGTTCGTTAACTAATTGTAAAAGGAATTTTCAACTAACTTCACATGAAAATCTGATCAGCTAACTTATTTTTGCTTAATTCATCATTTAAGGAAAGAATTAAGAAAAGAATATAGCATATACTTTTACATGAAAAGGAACTAACTATTCTTCATTGAAAAAGCAAATATACAATTATAACTGAAATAACTACTACAGTGAAGTTCACAGAACCTGATTGCTTGACAGTTCAGTCTCTGTTGCACTTCTTTAATCTTCAGGCCTCGATAGGGTGAGAGTATCATTAGGGTTTTTGCCACCCAAACTTTGATCTTACGATCGCGACCTAATGTTCAGCTGCACAACTTACTCATGGAAGTGGCCCAACCCTTCCCAAATGCATGCAAACATGGGCTTCAATTTTTTTTCGCCATCCGAGACTTGGTGTAGAACCCACAATTGTCTTAGGCTCTTAGCCAGCCAACCCATAGACATCTTCACCTATCAGAGTGACCTTCCTAGGTAGACATTGACCTACTACTTCTAGTGACTGATGGTTACTACTTGTAGCATAGTACCATCTTGGCCAAGATTTTAAGGTACAAGCACTTTTCTTTGTGTTGTCAATGTCACCACCAGACTCGATAAGAGTCAATAAGACTGCTTCATTTGGGTTTCCACCCCCTTGGACTCATCGTCCTTAAGCAACCATGTTATCCATATTCATGGCCATAACCTCATTTTCCCACCCTTTAGGTTGACCAAATCTATCTTGATGACTCAAGTTGATAGGAAATCAGATTGGTATTCTCTGTCCCGAGGAAAACAGACCTTTAAGTTTTGCCCGAACCAATTAAGTTCTAAGGACAGAGAGTAAATGATGACTCAGAGAACTTTGGATCAGACAAATTTGTTTTCAGATTAAGACCTGGTCGGTATAACTTAGGTTGATATGCATACAAGGCCATAAAAGGATATGACTTTTTGAGTTTTTAGAACCAGAATAACATAACTGAAATGCAAAACACAAGTAACAAGTAACACCAGTCCTTATCCTGGGAAAACCCTCCTCACCGAGGGAAAACCCAGCCAGGCCAAAAGATGATTCCTTTATTCAGCTTGTGAAACAAATACAAGTATTCTCGCTTATGATTGAAGTCTCCAAGCAGTCAATCAATAAGCTCAACTTTTCTCTTATCAAAGTGTCTCACAGTCTTCTAATAAAACAACTGATTACAAACATAATAGATCAGAGAAACAGCTTAATGATCACACACAGATCGTAAGCAATAAGACAATACAATATATCAATGACTCAGCACTTAAACTAATAGTGCATGAAGTGCATAACTCCAAATCACCGTAATGATATGATAACAGAAGATACGACAAGGTTCGTGTATTCTCAGAGCAGAATGAACACACACCACCATTCACGGTAACGCTGCACACTAATGATCACACACAGATCAAGAGTAACAAGATGATATAAATATGTTTTCCTCTGCACTTACATACTCAGGAAACAAGAACATTGAAGTTCTGAAATAACAGTAGAAACCGCAAAATAAACAATCTCAGAAAGATCTCCGCACATGCACGATAACCCTGAAGTCTTAAGAAAGTTTTTCCATCCATCATACCACGATCTCAAAACATAGGAAAGAAGAAGACGATACTCGACTCCTCAAAAGCTGAATGTGAACAGTCCACCCGATATGAACAAATGTGACAAGAATAAAATGTGAACCATTACACATAATTACTATCACCGTTGTCCATAATGAGAATTGGCGACATAAATGACACGAGCCCAAACAAGAAGAAAACTGCCGGCATGTGTATAGACACACTCATGATGTCAAGCCAGCGCGGAGTATGTAAACGCATGGTGCCAAGAAAAACGGTGCTTGTATACGATGCCAACTCAAATATGGTGCCAAGTCATCATAGAGGTTACCAGCGAACAATAGGTAAGGAAAAGAACTATCACGCAATGAAGCCAATCTGAAATGTAATCACAACTGAGAACTAAAGAAGGACGAGCAAGGAAGATAGATGACTGCAGAGCTTTGACGAAAGCATCAAAGCAAGACATAGGTATAATGATCTCTATTGCAGCTATAAAACATTAACACTCCCTCTTAGCAAGAAAGAGATCATTCAAATGTCATAGTGTGTCTCATCCTGACAAGCACAATGAAGCTGCAACAAAAAATCAATAACAAAATCTCATCACAGATTTTCAATAGAATTGTTATCTCATCATAGTAGTATTCACCATAGCTACTCCTAGAGGGTGAAACAACAAAAGAAACATAACACAATATTCACCATAGCTACTTCTAGAGGATGAAACAAAACATATAACAATATCCACCATAGCTACTCCCAGAGGATGGAACAAGGGCTTTCACCTCAAACTTCTCCCAGAGAAGAATGCATTATCACCTTGCCTACTCGCAGAGGGTGGAACAAGGGCTTTCACCTCAAACTTCTCCCAGAGAAGAATGCATTATCACCTTGCCTACTCGCAGAGGGTGGAACAAGGGCTTTCACCTCAAATTTCTCCTAGAGAAGAATGCATTACCACCTTGCCTACTCGCAGAGGGTGGAACAAAGGCTTTCACTTCAAACTTCTCCCAAAGAAGAATGCATTAAAGCACATAAAGGATTATCTGAAGACCAAGACTTCCTCTCAATAGGGACTCCCTCTCAACAGGGGCAACATACTCAAAGCTTTTGAATATCACAATAAATCATAGATTAACTCCAAAGTTTGACCAAGCAAGGAGCTTCCAAAGCCATTTTGCATTATAAGCTTGCTTATCCTCAGCTAAGGACAAGGCACTCTCACTCTGCCACACAAGCTCCCTCTGAATTTGATTTCTTCCTCTTAGAAGAGTTGATCACAAGACAATCTCAATAGGTACTTCTTCTTCAAGAGTCACCAACTCAGCTCAGGCTGCAATCTCTCATCATCCTTGTGCTTCTCAATTCATCCTGGAAGCATTTTAGAGAGATTAGTAATAGAATCAATCAAAGTAATACTAGAAGCATACATGATCCACTATTCCCAATATTAATGCATGAATTAACTACACAAAATTCTTGATCAATGTTCAAAGATACAATCATAAAATACTTATCTCGATATAGTTTAATCTTCTTCGCAGCTCAAGCACACTGCAAGAAGACGAACCACCTCTATTGCCACCTCTAATCCTTTGATAATAGACAACATCACATGCCTACCCATGACATATATCATATCTTCAACAGAAACAATAAATTGAAGCTTCTTTTCCATCTTCAGGAATATCGAACCAGCTCAATGAGCATCTACAGATAATAGATTGACTACCAGCCCCTCTCCTGAGAGAGTTAAGGCTGTCCAAGCTCTGATACCATGTTTAGTTTTTAGAACCAGAATAACATAACTGAAATGCAAAACACAAGTAACAAATAACACCAGTCCTTATCTTGGGAAAACCCTCCTCATCGAGGGAAAAACCCAGCCACGCCAAAAGATGATTCCTTTGTTCAGCTTGTGAAACAAATACAAGTATTCTCGCTTATGATTGAAGTCTCCAAGCAGTCAATCAATAAGCCCGACTTTTCTCTTATCAAAGTGTCTCACAGTCTTCTAATAAAACAACTAATTACAAACATAATAGATCAGAGAAACAGCTTAATGATCACACACAGATCGTAAGCAATAAGACAATACAATATATCAATGACTCAGCACTTAAACTAATAGTGCATGAAGTGCATAACTCCAAATCACCGTAATGATATGATAACAGAAGATACGACAAGGTTCGTGTATTCTCAGAGCAGAATGAACACACACCACCAGTCACGGTAACGCTGCACACTAACAATCACACACAGATCAAGAGTAACAAGATGATATAAATATGTTTTCCTCTGCACTTACATACTCAGGAAACAAGAACACTGAAGTTCTGAAATAACAGTAGAAACCGCAAAATAAACAATCTCAGAAAGATCTCCGCACAAGCACGATAACACTGAAGTCTTAAGAAAGTTTTTCCATCCATCATACCACGATCTCAAAACATAGGAAAGAAGAAGATGATACTCAACTCCTCAAAAGCTGAATGTGAACAGTCCACCCGATATGAACAAATACGACAAGAATAAAATGTGAGCCATTACACATAATTACTATCACCGTTGTCCATAACGAGAATCAGCGACATAAATGACACGAGCCCAAACAAGAAGAAAACTGCCGGCATGTGTATAGACACACTCATGATGTCAAGCCAGCGCGGAGTATGTAAACGCACGGTGCCAAGAAAAACAACACTTGTATATGATGCCAACTCAAATATGGTGCCAAGTCATCATAGAGGTTACCAGTGAACAATAGGTAAGGAAAAGAACTGTCATGCAATGAAGCCAATCTGAAATGTAATCACAACTGAGAACTGAAGAAGGACAAGCAAGGAAGATAGATGACTGCAGAGCTTTGATGAAAGCATCAAAGCAAGACATAGGTATAATGATGTCTATCGCAGCTATATAACATTAACACGACTGTCATGCCGTGTTCTCCTTAGAACTAAGGTTCTTTTCCTAGGAAAATGGTGAGATGACAGATTCGCTTTCCTGATTCAAAACAAATGATGATTAAGAAATGAATATAGAAGTAACTATTCATGCTCGGGAAACAAGATATAAGCTTCACAAGCATCATATTATGGAATTGATTCATGCTTATCCTTTTCGCTATTATATGAAATGCACAACAAGCTAATATGCTATTTTCAAAGGCTCAAAGCAAGATTGCAATTGAAATTTATGTTACATACAGATCATAGTTCCATGACTCGGACTCGCCTATGACTCGGCAAGGTCAACTCGATCCATGACTCACCAATGACTTAGCTATGACTTGACAAAATGGAAAAACAAAGATTTTTTACAATTTAAAACTTGTTTCATGCACCCATTATTGAATAAAGCTTAAAGATACTATAACATCATCAAATAGAAGCTATTTTGATCACATACATAAACATACATCCATCACATAAGTACAAACGTAAATTGTAGCTGAAGGAAATAGAAAACATAGATATGCAGAATTATAAATATTGTCAAATGTATATAAAATCTATGAAATCCATGACATCGAATGTTCCCAAACATGTGTAAACAACAAAACAAGTCTATGGCTCAGGCTCTAGCTTAGCTTCAGCCTCAGCCTCAAAGTAGTCTGTCTACCTCCTAGAAATGCGTCTGAGGTAGGTCCTAGATGACTGACAAGCCATAGTCTCTGCCTTTGAGGTGCCACTCTGATCAACATCAATTGCACAGGCAGTTGATTGTGCTCTATCTTCCTCCTCTGCCATAGGCACAACCTCAGCCTCTTTATCTGCCTAGTCAACCCACTCACGGTCCTCCTCAGTGAAGATAGGATTGGTAAACTCAGTGAGCCACTCGGACTCTGGATCGATCTCTGCTAAAGTGATTAGAGAGGAGTCAGTGTCCAAAATCTGTTTGGTCCTAAGACAGAGGTTGTAATGTACTCCTTGATGCTCTTCTTCCCTACTGGTTGCAAACCTACGACCTCTTGTTTTTTTCCTCTCTCTCACTTTTCCTCTCTTCTCATAACAAGCAAATAGAATGCATTTTAGGGCAAATTAGAAAGCATATGTAAAAAACAATAAGGAATAAGTGCATGTTTTTTTTTTAATTTGCCAGCCATGACTGCTGTGGCGCGGGTCATGAGCCATGGATTCGGCGGGTCATGGCATGACCCACTGGCTCTGCGAGCCATGTGGGTCATGGCCCATGACCCGACGGGTCATTCTGTTGGGTCATGAAAACCCGCCTAGCTAAACTTGGCCCGCGGGTTGTCAAAACTTGCAATACCCGCGGCGAGTTATGAACCACTGATACAAATGCATTACAAATGAGTATGAATCAATTAGATATATCAAGAAACAAAGCTTGTTTAGATTCGATGATTGAAAACAACAACTAAATGCACATGATGCATAACACAAACAGTTCAATACAATAATTCTAGCTTTCATTTGCATAAGATCTAATGATCATTCTACAAAGAGATTGCAACTGATCAAAAACATGACTAACAAAAAGTATAAGATTCATGCCTGCGATCAAGTGATCGTACTTCAATCTGGTTGCAATGCAAGCAAAGAGGGATACGAACTCCCTTCTTAGGTGATTAAATCGAAAAGCCAAAAATCAAACTCAAAAAAGTAGAACTCTCCAGGCCGAAATCATTACTAGTGCAAAGCAAAAATGCCAAGCACTCCTTGAAAACCAAAAAGAATGCTCTACAAGAATTGAGTCCGCAAGAGGAAGGAATGGCTTGAAAGGACTCCCATGTAATTCCTTGCTTGTGTTGGCAAGAGGAGTTACTCTTGCCACCTCAGCAATGTCATCGTCCAAAGGTTCAACATATTCCTTCTGTCAATTATTGAAAACAATAATCATGAAAGCATCAAATTGCACATGAACAAGGAACAAGATTTATATATATTGAGTGCCTCGTGCATTTATTGAGGGCTCATGTTTCTCTTTGTTTTGGTTTGGTTTTCTTGCTTTTGATGATAATGAAGTTGAATGCTCACGTAAAAAAAATTCTGTTCTTTTTGAGCTTTTCTTGAAACTAAACTATTCTACTTGCATGTTTCAAAATAAATTAGACGATCTAATGCAATTTTAAGTGTTTTGATTCTAGTGAGAGTATTGGCATCTCTCGTTTCTGAGTTTCGATTTGAAAATCAAAGATTTGATTGAGTACCTTGTGTTGGGATCAAGGGCATTTGCAAGAAACTTCACAAAACTAATCTACTTTATCTAAGAAAACAAAGATTCTTATTCTAATTGAGAAATGGCAACTCAAAGTTATTGTTCTCAGGCAAGTTTGAATTTTCTAATTACTCATTTAAACTAAACTTCTGAAAAATAATAAAAACTTGCAAGAAACAAAGGCTTCATAGAAGCATTTTGGTGTTGGTGGTGGCTTGTGCCCTCCAAGAGTTGTGTTCCTCTCGTATTTTCTGCTGCAGCAACCGGGACATCCTCTCGACAATAATGGGGATAAAGAAGCTTTGGATCTGGGAATTGGAAATTGCTTGGAAAGTATATGAAGCTTTGGATTTGGGGATTGGAGATAGCTTGGAAATTATATGAAGCTTTGAAGCTTCTACGCAAAAACAAGAAAAGGCTAGTAGAGTCCTATAGGAGCATATGAATACGAAAGGTGGACACTAAAAAGAAAAATGGCTTGATTTTCTATAGTTGATTCACTATCCTTGTGTTGGGATCAAGGGAATAGGGAGTGGTAGCTATTAGAAAGAACTTGGAAAAATGCAATATTGATCGACCTTCTTGATGGCATAGGCAAGGGGAGTATTTAAAGATGTGAAGCTTCTCAATCATGGGGAAATACTCAGAGAAGATTGGAGATTTGATAGATAGATGGTTGAAGAGTTGTTTGAGAGTCAAGAGAGAGGAGAACCAGTTAAGGGGAATGAAGGATCATTGAGGATTAGAATGAATGATCAACAAGAAGCAAAATGGTGGAGAAATGACCAAAATTGAATAATTTTACATTTGTCAAACATTGTTGTCCCTTTCAAGGGTCTAGGTCACCCTTTCATTTGGTCTAGTTATGTAGGCAACTCTTCAACTTAAGATAGGTCACCTAGGTGACCATACGGTCTCTCAAGCCACCCTTTAGTCGAAGGCTTGCAAAATGTTTTTGGTGTTGTGCAAGTACTTGGAACTCAGTTTGAAGGTTGAATGGGATGAATATGAGGCTAAGAGGAATGAGGGTACTATCATTAAGATGGAGAAAGTTGAGAGGAATTGTATTTTGTGCCTTGCGGGTCATGAGCTAGATCACTTGATCACCATTAGATTGCTTTATCAGCTAATGTGATTTTGGGCACTTACATATTTGGCCCCTTGAATATGTGGTGGTCTATAGAGTAGTTAGGTACCATTCTTGAAGAACAACATTGTTGGACTCACACTTACCTTGGTTGTTGTTCAACATTTGGGGACGTGGAAGACGAGTTGATTAGTCATACATGATATAATGATTTGGAAAGAGAAAATGAAGAATGATGAGGGAACTTACGTGATGCATGCTTTTAAAAGATACTACCCGTTGATGTGAGTTTTGTTCCAATACAACATACCGAATTGAATACTTAGTATTCCAAGTTGAAATACCAAATTTCCAACTCTCTCTTGAATAAGTATGCTCATATGCTAAACAACGTAGACAGATTGTGTGATCAAATGAGACAACCTCAAGGCTCCTTCTTTATTGTGGACTTTCACTTAGTTTTAATGATGTGATATGTTGGTTATCACAAAGGGACTTATGTTGTTCATTCAATGGATATCAACTTGACTTTTACTTCTTCAATCACTTCCAACCAAATAAACTTGCAAGGAAAGGAAATCTATCTAATTCTAAGAATGTAGGATAATGTTGATGATGGGGTGAGCCTCTAACCAATCCTTGCTTCACCTTATCAACTAGACATAGGAGGGTGCTAGCTTTTAAGGATGCAGTAATGATTTTCACATTGTCAATATTCATCCAAATACCTTATGAAGGCACAATCTAAATGAACATCTCCAATAGAAGTTAAACACTTGCAATTTGGGCCCAGACTAACCTTGCACTGTTACTTACAATCAGCAAGTACCAAAAGGTATGGGCACTAGCTCCACCGGTAATCACCATTCAACAATATCTTCCATTCATCTACTTCTACTTTGACTTAACATGAAATAAAATCCTAAATGAGGAATTAAAGAGACCATGCAACAATTCAAAGTAAACTTAAGTAATCCACCCTGAAGACCAACAATGAATCATCAATTACTTTGATAGCATTATGACAACAATTTCATCAAGTCTCCTCTTGTACTCCACTTCTACTACTAGCTTCTCTCTAATTCTAACTGTCTAACCTTCTAACTATTACAAATGAGAAGGCCTTGGCCTTTTATAGTTGTTCAATTACAATGAAGGGCCAAGATTGATCCATTACAAACCCTAATTAGGGTTGCCACACTATCACCCAATTACATGAAGGCACCACCCTGTGGGCCAATAAGAAAATTACAATGCTTTTGAGAGCCAATGAGAAAATTGTACACTTGGCATAGTATGATTGACTGTGTTGAACATGTGTAATAGGAATTTTCTGATTGGTAGAAGATAAGTGGGCGCCACCTCAGCATCCTTATTTGGTACACTTGATCAATCCTTTGTGATGAGAAAATATCTCTTGATAGTCAACATTGCCAAGCCTTTGATTGTGATGGCATATTCCCAAATTGCTTCATCTTCTCAACTTTTCTCTATTTTCGTTCTTGAAAATTTTCCCATTGCCATGACTCAAACTTGATTGTACTTGCAAACTTGAAATTTGAATTTCTTAAAGTGATGAATTCTTCATGTGGTTGGATTCTTCAAAATGAACTTGGATTTCCGGATGAAAATTTTCTCTGATTTTACTTTCTTGAACTCCATCTTGTTCTTGAGTTTGCGCTTTGATAATTTGATTTGAACCTTCTTCTCATTTGAAATCCTCGAGCTATCTTCTTGCTTTGAAGCTTTGGGCTTGACCTTGTAGCATCCATTTTGTTGGTGTGATGATGGAGGATTTGCACGCCATCCATGTTTTGATCTTTCAAATTGTTCCCATGAATGGATCTTGATTCAGCCTTCTCTCCTTTGTAGTTACCTTGCAAAAATCAAAAGGGAGATTGCATTAAGCTCACGAAATTGATAAGAAAACATGAAAGAAATCTTAGAATTTTCATGAAATTGCATCAACATCAAAATAAAAGGCATTTGACCATGGATTCTTTCTAGTTTAAAAGTAAACTTCTCTCCTCATGCAAATTATGAAATGAAATTATATTGAAATCTGGAAAATAAATGAGTTTTTCAATATATAATATACCCATATTTAGTTTTCCACCCTCCAATCCTCTGATTTTTGGAGAAAACCTGTCTTTTAAATGCTCAAAATTGATGCCTTTCAAGAGAACTCATTTCTTCTTTATTGATGACCTTCTGCTCCTTATGATGATCCACCACCCACGATGGAAACAATTCACTGTTTTATGAAAATCTTGCAATTCCCGCAGCATTTATTTTCAGAACTTCCATTCTTGCTTGTTCATTTGGAAGTGGAATCTCAATCCCTCTATCCAACTTGCTGCATCATTGGAATGACTTCGCTGCCCAAAATGTGAAGAAAAGTTGCTGCCTGAAGAAAAGTTGTTGCATATAGCAGGGGTAGAAATGCTTTTGATTTGGTTTTGAAATGAATTCATCTTCGTCCTTTATATAGGTGATTTGAATTTTGAAAGGGCGTGTCTCTATATGCAGGCCGACTTGGCTTTTGAAAACATTTTAACTAATTCTTTTAGCTCTCTAAGGCGGACCCGATTAAGATAAAATAATGATTTAAAATATTTAATCATTCCTTAATCAAAATTGCTCCACATTGGTGTTTGACTGAGCCTCCCTATAGAAGTGGAATTTTCATGTGGAAGAGGAATTTAGGATTCCTCTTGGGTGGTGGAATCCGCCACTCCAAGAGAAATATTTCAATCTCAAAATTTCTTCCTCTCATGCTCATTAGGGTCCAAATTCGCAAAGCCTCTCATACTGATTTTATCCTTCATTCCTTAATCGCTTCTCCTTGGTGATTTTCAGGTTATGATCGCTGTCTTGGGGGAGTCAAAGGCAGGGCGGAAATTGTGCTTGTGAGAGGAAAGATGATTCCTCTTGGGGTGGCAGATTCTGCCACCCTTAGAGGAATTTTCATCTCCTTACTTTGTTTTCCTCAAACACCTACTTCACCCCTTGAATTCGCCACACCACCTAAGTCTTTCGCTTTGCTGCTCATCATGCAAGTTTAGGAGATAGTTCACATTTTCATGCCACAAGTGCAAGGCGGAAAACACCATGTCAAGAGGAATTCGTGTTGTAAAATCAAGATCGTCCTATAGAGAATATACACGAGTGCTATATTGAAATAGATTACCATTGTGATTGATCTTTTCACCAGCCATCGATATGCATTTATATCCTTTGAATAGTCATGTCTTGAATAGCCATGACCATACATGGCTTATGCTACGTAGGGTCATGACCCTTCATAACCGATTATTAATATTAACTACATTGTAACATATACAATTATTAAATGATCTTAATACACACACACACACACACATATATATTATCATATCTGAACGTAGCTATATCTTAACACTCCCTCTTAGCAAGAGAGGATCTGACTAGGTGTCATCACAATCCCCGACTTATTCGGAACTAGATTTTAGTGATAACTAAAACATAACTTTAGATCAAGATATCCGACACAGCTTGGGACATTAATATAATGTACTCATCCTGATAGAAGAGTTATTGCAATCCCCGACCAATTCGGAACTAGAATTAGCGATAACAATCAAGATATCCGGCACATTCTGGGACAACAACTTAATGTAGTCTAATCTTGATTCACATGTTATAATCCCTGACCAATTCGGAACTAGATTTAACAACTCCAAAAATTTAGTGTCAGGACTAGTGACTACAATACATAGTCATACCTGACACTAGGTTAAGCTATTGTCTAAGTCGTCACCTAGCAATAGTAACCCAACACATATGAAAGGTCGTCACCTTTCATAATATAACACAATGAATGGGCCCATAAAGTCACACATATGACATCCACCTTGACTCTTCTTAGAGGGTGGATCCACCATGGCTCATCCTAGAGAGTGGAAGCCAATACTTCCACCTTAGACTTGTCTATCAAAGACAAGAATCATTTAAGATACAAAATGATGGATCACTGAAGCTGAAACCTTCTTTTCAGCTAAGGATTTACTTCTCAACATACCAAGGTTATCTGAAAGTACACAATCTTCTTTCTAGCAAGGGGTTTGGTAAGAATATCAGCTGTTTGTTCTCCACTGAACTGCATTTGTTTGTATTGTCTCATAGTCTTGGTGAATTCTGAGCTTACAAAGTATACACCATCTTGACATGGTACACTCCTAAATTTGTATGACCAAGATCCTGGGGTGCCAACTTAATTGATCTTCTAGCTTCTCCCTCATATAGCCTTCTCACATGGTAATAACCATAATTCTCTGCTACAATTTCTTGATTACTAGAGAACCAACAAAACATGGTCTACTCCCTCTGAATCAAGATCCTTGAATGTCCACTGATGCAGATCCTTTAGCTTATCCCTCTGTTACGAAGGCATACCCTGTTTATATACTCAACTCAGTGTCACTGCAGGATGTCACTTCCTACCTTCCTTCTTGAGAGAATCAATACAAATAATCTGAATAGTCATAAGCTTACATCGGCTAGCATAAGATGCATTTTGATCTTTTCCAAGGCCACAACATTAACACTCCCTCTTGGACTTGAGGGAAAATAGTAAAGACCTCTATTATGATGTTTATCTCAATGAGCTGTAGTCTCATGATGTATGAAATGCCTTAATCAGGGATTCTCTCCATGTGCATCACATCGGCGATTCTATCCACGAGTTCCCACTACTATAATCTCAGAATTGTTTTACCTTCAATAGTGAACTCCCTCTCAATCAATATGATTGAGTTTGTCCATGTTGACTGAATCATCTATTTCCTTAGAAGCTAAATCTCACCAACTTCTTGACCTTTCTTTTCAAATATTTTCAAGTAAATTTCCTTTCGTAAGGTGGGCCCATTAATACAATACTTGTAGCCATGTTGTAGTTGTTAATGTTCTAGCTAGTCGATTTACTAGCCCAGCGATAAAATCTATTAATTAAGATCAAATCTTTAATTTGATCTTAACTGGCCCCAGCAATCAAAATGTCTAAGGGTAGACGTTTCCCAGTCTGCCCTTCCCTCAACAGTTTTCTTGGCGCCAAAACTAATTAAAATAAAATCTATATGAGTCGGCCTGTATTAATCAATTACTCGGCCAGTGTATATATTCAAGTCCGCCTCAAGCTTCAAACAAGGAACACAACACAATTGATATGCGATCTGATAAGGAGTTATATATACGAAGCTCTTCTCTGCCTTGAAATGCGACTGTGATCTTCTGCTGGAATAGTTATCACTCTGCCTTGGAGAATGTACTGACAAACATGCAATATTCTATGATTAAAGAGCAACTACAGACAACTGGTTCTACTTTGTGAGCAGTGCTCCTTGGTCTACTGCTGCAGCGACTACTGAGGACTGTGTCTACATACTTCATCAAGACTTATCTGATTCATGAGTGACTATCATCTAGATCTGATTACATACAGATCTCTGTAAATCTCATCTCCAGGTCAGATCCACTTTGAGGCTGAATCTGGGCATAATAAACAAACTGTTTGCTGGGTTTTCACCTCCACAAGGGAGGTTTCCCAGGGTATACCGTGAGTTGTATTTGTGTTTTAGTTATCTGTCATTACATTTATTTCTATATTATCAGTAAATAGTTAGATCTGAAACTAAAATTTACAGTAGTTGCAGTCCTCGTAGTCTTGATCATTGTACATCATTATCTGTACCCCATACCAGTCAGACTTAATTCATGCTCTGCCATGATACCCACGTATTCCCCACTACGCTCTCTCCGATGGTTATGATATTATTTTAGTGATGAGCAATGATGTTACTCCTATTCTGAAAGCATCTGTCATCCCTAATATCTTCTATAAAGTTATGCATGCTGATTGATCTGAACCAATCGCTTGTCTGATTTTAAAGTTGTAATTGTGATGCTTCTTATGAATTTGGAGATTGACATGCTTGTCACTGCCTCAGATTTATGTATAGCTTTGCTCCTGTGATGATCTTAAGATGCCATCTCTGATAAATGACCTCTTTAATTTTGTCCATTCATGACTTCTAATTCTGCGACTCTAACTGAGAGCACAATCTGATTTGGTTATCAGAATAAATTCTTCACATAATAGAATTCTAATCTACTTACCCACGACTTATCACTATTATGGCAATAATCTCAACTCTTGTTGCTTCACAGCAACCCTCAACAAATACCAATTCCTTTGGTCTTGAGTGGGTCTTCAGATATTATATGGTTGGTGGCAGATTCTCTGTGTACTCTACTGTAATAACAATGAACCCCACGCATCCTATTCAGTATTGAGGATAACCATTCACGTCATGTGTGCAAGAGTGTGTAGGAGATGGTTCGTTATTCTTACAATTCTCTCGGATAGTTATCAAATGATGGATGTGAGCCATTAGAATGTGTATTATATCCAATAATGGTTTCATTCATATGCACAACCCATGCTTAATGTTCTGTTCCAGAGCAATGGTGTGATCTACACCAACTAAGACTTCCTATTTTTTCAGCCGCTGATGCACTATAGAGAAGTGAAGTTGTCGTATTTCTTACTGGCTCTCTGTTTCCATGTGTCGTATTCCTTCTCGAAGACCATCATTCTCTGAGAAACTGGTTTCAATAAATGTGAAGTGTTGATATTTTTGTCTTCATACTAATCGTTGTGTCTTATCTATCTTTGCCGTGACCCAAATTATCCCAAGAATCATATATAATGAATCTTATTTCTACCAACTGACTGATACAGTTCACTGTGTACAAGGAAGGGAAAAACATTCTCTATTCCATACTCTCTACAACTCTAACAGCTTTGATTAGTTTTAGTTGAGGTCATCATCGATGATTCCTGGATCAAGAATATCACCGGGTAAGGACTATCGTCTCCCAAATCCAATTCATGTTTGCCCGTATCAATCATCTTATAGGGCATAAATAAGTCTGATTTATAATCGATAAGGGACCCTTCTATTTGCCATCTACCTAAAGTTATAAAAGAATTAATTCCACACAGATTTATTGCTGTCGTAGACTATGGCCTTTTCTTCCTGTTTCGGTAATGATTGGCTTTTATCCCAGTCGGTCCATATGCTTGACCATTTGTAGTTTCAATATGTCTGCGATGATGTAATTTGATCTCTGTTTATTATTTAGTCCATGTATTATCTTGTTCCATAAGATTATCCTCTTCTGATGATGTTATTGTAATTTTCCTTAGTGTTACCGATTTGGGTTCGAGGACGGATTTGGGTTCGCGAATCTGGTTCGTGGATTCGTGAAATTTTTTTTTTCCCATTTTGGATTCGTGAGGATTCGTGAGTATATATATATATATATATATATATATATATATATATATATATATATATGCATTATATATCCAAAAATATAAGAGAAATATACATAATTCTAAAACTAAATCATTTCATACTATGAATCTATGATGCTTGATCATTAAAACTTCAAATAGCATACTTGATCATTGATCTATGATTCTATGTTGGCGATTCTAAAGAAAATCAGCACATTGAATTTACTGAATTACAAAATGACAATTCAAAATGAAAATATTGTTCATTAAAGTTTGAGACATGATTCAATGTTCAATGGTTCATCAATCAAATGGATTAT
This sequence comes from Chamaecyparis obtusa, assembly GCA_027943335.1. NCBI lineage: Eukaryota > Viridiplantae > Streptophyta > Pinopsida > Cupressales > Cupressaceae > Chamaecyparis > Chamaecyparis obtusa. The sequence continues at coordinate 181,380 of BSBK01005462.1, forward strand.
CAAAAAAATCTGTATCAATGGGTTATAAGCAAAAAAAAAATATAAAAATGTGTTTTAAAAGTCATTGTTTGACTTTTCTGCCTCCTACACCTGCGGGTCCTTGAAGATTCGCGAGGATTCGTGCGAGATCCTCAAGGATCTGCCCGGATTCGTGCCGGATTCGTGATGGATCCAGGCAGGGTCCTTCCAAATGCCTGTGGATTCGTGGCTCGCGGATCTGGACGGATCCACAGGCATTTGGAAGGACCCTGCCCGGATCCGTCACGAATCCGGCACGAATCCGGACCCAAATTGGACCTGGACCCGGATCCGGGCCTGTCCAAGCGAATCCGGTAACTAAGTAATTTTCCTCTTCCCAATGATTTCTGCTTTAATTTGACCTTGGTCTGGTCATTCGAATATGTAATGTTTTGTATATATCTCCTCACAAATGCATACACTTTCCTTCACCATTTTATCCTTTGTTGTCTTCGAACTTTGCTAACCACTTGTTATTTCCTTCATTTTGATCTGTCTAATCCTTGCCTCTTACCGCATTATCTCCTTATCACTGGCATGACATTCTTCCCGTGTTATGGTACTTTTTAAGGGTGTGTCGTATTTTATAGCTTGTTTAAAAGCTGACTCGGAAGTTTGTTGACTCCCCTTACTTATCTCCTTTTTGTTTTCGGTATTTTTGGTGTAAAACTAAGTTACTAGGGTACGCCCCTAGCCCCTCCGAACTGGACCAAGTTCGAACTGGTTCGAAGTTCGGGTCCCATTCGCCTGTGGGTCCGAGCAGGTTCCGGACTTTCGGACCTAGTTCGAACTTGGTGTCCAGCCGTTCGAACCCGGGCGGACCACCAGCAAAAACCGCAAGCCCCGTACGAACTGCGGCGAACTTCGCCAGCCGGACGTCACTTAAGAAATTTGCAAAAAAAAAATATTTTTTGGCGTCCAAAACCCTAAAAGTTTGTTATGAAAGCCTAATTTGAGCTTCTCATTATCATTTGTTGTGTCCAAGAGCAAAAGAGCAAGTTCGTGATTGTGCAAGGAGGAGTTGGAAGATTCTTCAAGATTGGTTTGTGAGCCTTCTTCAAGAGTTTGTGCCTCATACGTACACCTTTGCAAGCTTACAATGAGTAGAGGTAAGTTATTGTTTCATTTGTTTTTTGTTTTTGTTTAAGTTTTTTCATTTATCTTTCATTTTCTTGCTTTTAAACTTTAAAGTTTTAAGTTTTATATTGAATAATGAATATGTATACAATTTTAAATTTCTTCGGCTTCCCATAGGAAAAGGAACTACAATGGCATCTACCTCATCCTCGGTAGGCAATACCGAACAAAGAATAGAACCCAGCACTGATTCTCCTTTGTGGAAACATGTTGATATTATAAAAGCCCTTCCTGGAGGTGGTTCATTCCGTTGGAAATGTAGAGGTTGTGATGTAGAAAGAAATAGCTCATATTTTTGTGTACTAGGCCATTTGTGTGGATACTCTGGTAGAGGAGTCAAGAAATGCCCTGGAAAAAGAGGTGTACCTATACCCAATGAAACTGTACTGAAGTATATTCAAGAGCATGAGGCAGCAGAAGAGAGAGAAGAACGTAGGCAAATTTCAGCTGATGGCATTTGCAATAGAGGTAAAAATTAAAAAAAATCAAGGGTAACACAACCCCCCACAGATGTTGTGATAGAAGACCACCCATTTTTTACTACCATAGCTACCCGTGAGCCTGAAAAACAACCCCTTGGCCTTCCACACAAAAGAAAGGGACCTCTAGAAATTGCATTTCAAAATCAAAGTCGAGAAATTGCCGACATTGATGTGGGAAGATGCTTGTTTGCAAATGGGCTGTCTTTTAATGTTGCTCGCTCTCCATATTGGAGACAAATGTTGAGAAGTGCCAATGCAGCTCCAACAAGGTATTAGGGCCCCGGTTTTGAGAAAATATGAACCACCTTGTTCGATAATGAGGTCAAGTGGATTGATGATCAATTGAAGCCCATAAAAGATTCATGGATTGAGACAGGGGTAACAATTGTTTCAGATGGGTGGAAAGATGGTAGAAATTGTCCCTTGATCAATGTCCTAGTGGTGTCCCCTAAAGGGGCAATGTTTTTGAAAGCGGTGGATTGTGAGGGACAAGTAAAAGATGGGCAATTATTTGCTAATATTCTCATCTCTGCCATTGAACAAGTGGGTGCTAGTAATGTTGTCCAAGTCATAACAGACAACGCAAAGAATTGTAGAGCTGCTGGTTTGTTGGTTGAAGAGCGATATTCTCATATCTTTTGGACACCTTGTGCAGTCCATTCACTCAATCTTATGCTACAAAAGATTGGGAACACAATTGGGTGGATCAAGGAGGTGTATGCAGAGGCTGAGGACATCTAGATGTTCATCACAAACCATCACATGACTCAAGGAATATTTAGAATGTTCTCACGTTTGGAGTTACTGAAGGTAAGTGAATTTCTGAATTTTATTTTTTTAATTGTGTAATGTGTATTCTTTTATAAAGCATGTATCTAATAGTTGTATTTTTTTGCTCTAATTTATGTTATAGGTTGCTGAAACTCATTTTGCATCAAATTTAATCGTCTTGAGACGACTTGTGCAAGTGAAAGAGCCACTTTGCAGTATGGTAATCAGCAACAATTGGGCTATATGGAAGTAAAGCAACACTGAGAGGGCAGCTTCAATAAAGAACAAGATATTGGATGACTTATGGTGGGAATGTGTGGAATATATCATTAAGCTCACTGAGCCCATTATGAGCATGCTTAGGTATGCTGACATGGATAGACCTTGCCTTGGAGAGATCTATGATGGCATAGACTCAACGCTTGAGAAAATCAAGCAAATTGTAAATGAAAAAGAGCAAGATCCCGAAGAGACCCTCTTCAAACAATTGCAAACAATTATTGTAGAATGGTGGAACAAAATGACCACACCTCTACATTTGCTTGCCTATGCATTGACGCCCAAATATTATAGCAACCAATATCTTGATCTACCAGGAAGGTTATACCACCTTATAGAGATTTAGAAGTGTCTGATGGATACAAGGCAGCATTTGAAAGACTCTTTCCTAACGATGATCTGAGAGATATGATTATGGATGAGTTCATAGAGTTTGTGAATGCAAGAGGTCTAAGTAATGATGCTCTTCGTCATTAGTTTAGGAAGGATGCTCATAGTTGGTGGTACCTCCATGGCCAAAGATTCCAAACATTGCAGCCCCTTGCAATAAAAATCATATCACAAGTAAGTTTTATTTTTAATTTACTTGATCTTCATGACTAGCAAGTAATTTTTATAATTTTATTTTAATTGCTTACCTTGTCTTGTCTTCATAGGTTGCTAGTTCATCTGCATCGGAAAAAAATTGGAGCACATATTCTTTCATCCACTCAGTGAAGCGCAATAGATTGCAATAAAAAAGAGCAGAGAACTTGGTATTTGTGCATTACAACTTGCGCCTTCTCTCACACAAGACTAAAGAATACAAAGAAGGGGACATGAAGAGGTGGGATGTAAATGCAAAGGTTGCGGACTTAGATGCTTCCACTTCTCAGCTTTCACTAGATGATTTTGCAGATTTTGACGCCAATACTATTGTTGCTGTTGCTGATCCCATTGGCCTTAACTCTATTGTTGAGTCAACTAATGTTGAAGATGAAGATGAAGATGAAGATTAATACTGATTTTTAATTCATTAGTTGAACTTGAAAGTTTGAAACAATGATATTATTGATACTTGAACAGTTGAACTTGATGTTATGATAATTTTAGTTTTAATGTTTTGAATCTTTGATGTTGAACTTGAAGTATATGATGGTATGATCACGATTCATGATGCTATGATTATAAGTTTATGGTGTTTTTGTTGTTTAAATGTTGTTTTTATGATACTATGTGACATTCTAATTTTAACTCATGCTTTTAGGCTTCATAAATATGTATATATATATTTAAAAAAAAATCTTTCATATATTATTGAACACGTACCCAAACCCCTTTTCAAAATTTTCTCGAACTTCGAACCGGTTCTTTGAACCCAAACTTCGAATCAAACTCGAACTGGTAACTTAGGTGTAAAACAATGATACAATATCTTGCCTGAAGTGTATTTAGACGTTACTTAAGCTCTTCGTGCCGGTTTCACGAGAGACCTCCGCCATAACCTCTTCATAAATTGTATACAGCATTGGAGGGCCTTTCACAATCTTGCTGAGAAACTTTGCCTGGGGCATGACCATGATAGAATCAAGTGACTTGAACTCAAGATCCCTGAGCACATTCATGCATTTCATTCTTTGCCAAACTAGAAATCTAGGCTTCCGAATCCTTTCCAAATTAGCTATTAAGTTCCTGATCCAGGCTGGCACCCAAGATTCTGGGCCTGTTCGTCTATACTTTGGCCAAATATTCTCGTTTAATGCCAAAATCCATCAGCACTTGAATCTTTTTGTTCCACCACATTTTCTGCACTTGTCGTAAGAAGTTTGGGGACTCCCCTCATGATCTTGGCAATTTGCTGGCGTTGGCAGCCATGCTTGCTAAGCATGTCGACAAATTGTTCCACATTTTCGAGGTTTTCAAGCCTCTCTAATGACAGAGTGATTTTAAACATCTTTGAAATGTTGGCGGAAGATAGATTGAATTCACTGGCAGCGAAGTTTGCAAAAGGATTTTGGAGACGGCCATTGATGAGATTGTCATTGTCTGCAAGCGCTGAGAATAATTTTGGTAAAGTGGCTGTCGAAGATTGAAATGGAGATATAGAAGAGCATTTACATCTAGAAAATAGGTAGTAGTAGAAGACCTTGTTCCTCATTCTTCCTGCTCTCTGAATAGAAGGAACGTAAAGGGCTTTGTTCGACGAACAAAGGGTTGGGGGTATCCCGCTTCTTCATATTGTCTCATATATTTTATTCTCTTATAGGTTAGGCTCTGATACCATGTTGTAAAATCAAGAATATATACGAGTGCTGTACTGAAATAGAGTACCATTGTGATTGATCTTTTCACCAGCCATCGATATGCATTTATATCCTTTGAATAGCCATGTCTTGAAGAGCCATGACCATACGTGGCTTATGCTACGTAGGGTCGTGACCCTTCATAACTGATTATTAATATTAACTACATTGTAACATATACAATTATTAAATGATCTTAATACATATATATATATTATCATATCCGAACGTAGCTATATCTTAACAATTTGGATTCGTCTCCTTACTTTAGTTTCCATCTCACAAAAGCTCAGCACGATTAGTCTTGTCTTTTCATTCCTAAGGTCAGATTGTTGTCAAATTGTGTTTGGTTCAAGTTCAAGGGCCTCAATCTTGTGTTTTCTCCACTCCATATAGGGGCGGAATTTTAGGTGTTGGGAGGAATTCAGATTCCTCAAGGCATGGCAGAATCTGCCAGCCTTGGAGGAATTTTCCCTTTTCATCTTTAAAACATCTCCAAGTTGCTCATTTATCTTGTTCTTCAAACTCAGCTTGCAGCCCTTATACCAAAATGATTTTGCCTTGCTTCTATGATCACGTTTTCAGACCCAAGTTGAGGGTGGAGATTCAAAGTATAAGAGGAATTATGATTCCTCTAGAGCTGGCGGAATCTGCCATGCTCAAAGGAATTTTCGTCTTGGGCATCAATTTTCCTCAACTCTCCATGTGCTTAAGATTTATTCATCTCACCTTCAAGCCCTCAAAGTTATGTTACTTGCACACCAAATCTCCTTAGCATCAAACCTCAATGCTGAATTCAATGGGGAGACAGGAATTTGTCAATGAGAGGAAAGCGGATTTTTGGGTGTTGAGAGGAATTTAGATTCCTTTGGGGCAGACGAAATCCGCCATGCCCAGAATCTCCTCTATTTAGCGAATAGCCCATACTTAGTCAATTTTGCCCCTTTTCAACTCAAGATTCCCAATGCAGATTGTAAGGACACTTGCTCACTGATTGACCCTAGTTGACTAAGTGCTAACTCCCTGACTCATCTATCCCTATGCTAAAAATGATCTTTAGGACTTGACTGATTTTGCTTTTTCACTCTCTTCCCTGACTTCATCAAACCCTTCCCAAGGCTTGGAGACTTGGAAATTGTCATTGACTAAGGCTACCTAGAACTACTACTCCTACTACTAAAGCAAAAGAGAGGGTCCCCATTTGCAATGGGGTGAGGGTGTGAAAACCTCACAACACTACCTTTGTCACATCAATATGGAAAGGAAAGAAATACTGAAAATGCAAGTAAGCTCACCTAAAATTCTTTGATAGTTCACATTAGGCTCACCAAAATATGTGATGGTATGAATTGACTCAAGCACCATACAATTGAGTTGGAATTTCGACAACACATGCACCACACCCTTGCTAAGTCACTCCTTCTTGCCAATAGTGAAAGCATAATATTGCAAATGACGATGGGTTGTTGTGGTCTATTATGTTTTTGTGATGAGGTTGAGTGCGAAGTTCATGGGTCCATCTGCTGTTTGGATGCCTTGAAACTAAAGTTTTCCTCCATCTTGCAGACTCACCACTCACTGCCACCAAATGGAATGCGAATGCACGATGGATGCCACCACATCTATACCGTTTCTCCATGCAAAGTGAGCAATTACTCTCTGTCCTCTTGGTCTTACCAAATCTCTGCCCACATTCCTTGGCATTCAATGCCCGTCACCTCACGTCAATTCCATTGTCCTCTGTCAATGGAAAATCTCTGCCCACATTCCTTGGCATTCAATGCCCGTCACCTCACTTCAATTCCATTGTCCTCTGTCAATGGAATTTAAAAAATACTGCTGTCTCTACGTCATCAACCACTGTTAGTAATCAATTATTGTATTTGATTCGTCATCTCTTGTCCGGGTGTTCCACCAATACCATCGTGGCATTACTGAGGGGTCAAATTGACAACCATCTTGGACAGGGAATCTGCCAATGAATTGCCCTCTTGATAGATATGGGATAATTTGAAGTTGCAGAAACCCATAAATTTTTTACAAATGATGGAGATTATTTTATCAATCTTCCAAACATGAGATTTACCTGTAGCAATAGCATTGATGATAATCTGCAAGTCTCCTTCCAAGTGCAAGCGCTCCACCTGAATACTCCTTGCCATTTCTACAACCAATAGCACTGCCTGGGCCTCAGCTTCATTGTTTGTGCCTTCCTCAAGCTTTGTTGACTCTGTAGCCAGAATGTTACCCAAAGTGTCTCTAGCTACACATCCAGCTCTTGAAGGACCTGGATTTCCATTTGCAGCTCCATTGAAGTTGACTTTGATCCAACCCTCCTCTGCTATTTCCCATTTCACCTCATCTCTCTTTTGATGGGAAGGATCAACCCTTTAAAGCTCATTAATGGGCCATAGATAAACATGCTATTATTTTCGAGCTTTTCTTGAGAACAAACTATTCTATTTGCCCTTATCATATGAACTACATGATCTAATGCATTAAGTGTTTTGATTTTGGCGAAAGTATTAGTATCTCTCATTTTTGAGTTTCAATTTGAAAAGTTAAGATTTGATTGAGTTTGGACCAAGGTTTTCATCTCTTTGAGTGCCTTGTGTTGAGATCAAGGGCTTTTATAAGAAACTTAACAAATCTAGTTTACTTTATTCAAGAGAACGAAATTAATGTATTATAAGAAAATAAAGATTCTTATTCTAAACAAGAAATGGAACACATAGTAACTATTCTTAGGGACATTTGAATTTTCTACTTATTAATTCAAACTGAACTTTTGAAAGAAAATAAGAACCTATAAGATAAAGAAGCTTCACAAAAACTTTTTCGTGCTACTGGCAGTTGTTTGTACTTTCAAAGTGTCTAGCTTCTTTTGTATCCTCTATAGCAATTAGGAACTCCTCTTGATGACAATGGAGATAGTGAAGGTTTGGTTTTGGGAATTGGATATTACTTGGAAACTACATGAAGCTTCTATGCAAAAGGGGAAAAGGCTTAGGAGGTCGTATAAGAGCATATGATTCTTGGAAGTGGAGGCTGCAATGCAAAATGGCTTGATTTTATATAAGTGATTCACTATCCTTGCTTGTGTTGGGATCGAGGGAATAGGGAATGAGAGCTATTAGCAAGAACTTGGCAAGATGCAGAAATTATTGTTGAGAAATTTCAATCTCTATCCAATGAGCTAACATTAAAGATTTGTTCACATGTTATGAGTCATGACATCAATTGGTGAGATACTAGGCGTGGACCACTACAATATGAAAATCTGAGATTAAGTAACCTTAATGTGGAATTACAATGATTAGATCCATCTTCTTTATGATGCTAAAAGCCAACCAACATGACATGCTTAATGACACCTTATGTGAACTTGTAAAAACAATAAATGAAAGATAACACCACTATAAGATAGTAGCAAGGAGGCACAAATCAGCAACATAAAAGCATCACATGACAAAGGATTTATGTGGAGAAACCCTTGCAGGAAAAACTTCACCAAGAAGAGAGAGAAAGTATGCATTATCTTTAAAACAAGATTACAATTTGTCACACACTTCCATTCTCCTCTTTGCCTCCAATATGGCAGCACTTGTGTACCTATGAACAACCTCTTTGTGCTCCAACTTGTCCCTTATTTGGTTCTTGTACTTGTAGTTTTACTCTACATTCCATTGTTCCACCCATTTTCCGCATTCGGGGAGCTGAATTTATAGAGTTGTAAAGAGTTTGTATGTACCAAACTTGGTGCCCAAAGACCAGTTTTTATTCCAACCATCTTGTTCTCTTATTTTCCTCCTAGGAATGTGTAAGGACATGGGTTTTGGCTCCAAAAACTTTCCCTCCAACTTAGGTGTCCAAACTTGGAAATGAAACATCACATGAAATGCCACAAATGAAGGAATACCAATATACACCTATTGCCTCTCTTCAAGTGCTTGCTTGGAGAAGCTCAACAATCACCTTTTCTTGTCTTCTTCAACTGTCTTTTACCATCCCGTTTTAGGCATCCACATTTGGGAAAAAAATAGTAAATATTTATGTGCGCAAGTCACCTTTAACACTCCTTTTAGTACCCTTCATCCCTTAAAAAAAAATGATGGGAATTAAATATTACAAATTTTTCTCCGAATGCACCCTAAGTGTGTAGGGACACTTTCCAAGCATGTTGTAGACATGCAATATGACTTAGGATTTATAAGGTAGATGGTGCCTTAATCCTATCAATAATCAACCTCCCAAATGTCATAGTCAAGGGGAGTATTCATGGGCTTGAAGCTTTTCAATCATGGGCAAATGATTGAGAGAAGATTGGAGAGTTGACAAATAGATGATTGAAGATATGATAGAGAGTCAATAGGAGAGGAGAATTAGTAAGGGGGAATACAGGTTTGATTATGATTGGAATAAACTCTTAGTCGCAAGCAAAAATAGTGGAGAAATGGTTGGATTTGAAGTAATTACATGTCTACCAAACACGACAAGGTTGTTGCTTTCAAGGGTTTGGGTCACCCCTTTTACTAGGGTTGGTTGCTTGGGCAACCCTACAAGTTGAGTTACTCAAGTGACCCTACATTCTTTTAAGGTACCCTTTAGTTGGAGGTTTGCAAATGGTTTTTAGTGTTGCATCAGTACTTGGAACTTAGTTTGGAGGTTAAACAAGATTTATAAGGGGCTAAGAGGGATGAGGGAATTGTCACCAAGATGGAAAACACTAAGAGGAATTATATTTCATGCGTCATTGGTTAGATTATCATTGTAGTGCCATGTTAGCCCATGCAATTTTGGATAGTTACAAAGCTAAACTGTAAAAAGTTGAAGCATCATAAACATAGGGAATGATCTCTTATGGAATTATGGCCATTTATGTGAGGTTTGCTACAAACAATCCATGCCCATCTGTGATCTTGCCATATGGTCCATCCACCTCGACTTTTGAAGTCCTTAATGTAGAATGGGTTTGTTGAGGTTGAAGCATCCAAATGTTGGTAAATGATAAGCACAATGAAGAAAATGATAGAGAAGGTGTAGGTGAAGGACACCGAAGCGTGCATGATGGGGGTCGAGAGCTTGTAGTATTTTTTTGAACTTTCCACAAAAGCATTGAGAGCAGTGGATGCCTTGTTGGTACTTTTAAAGGACAACAATTTTTGGGTCACCCAAGACCCTATACACCTTGGGTATTGTCATGGCTTTATTGAAGGAAGATTTGAAGCTGCATTTTATTGCCATTGTTGAATGACTTGGTGATGGGAAGTAGTTTGTTTGTGATTTATCTCACAAAATCTCATGGAAGTTTCATCGCCAACAATAATTCTGGAGAGAGCAAGGAGCTATGCTTGGATGCATAAAATTTTGTTAGTTTGTGAAATGTATGCTCAAACTATTGCAAACGCCATTAGTGTTTTTTGTTGTTTGAGTTTTCAATTAATTGTGAATTTGATGGAATCAACACACACTAAAAGGAAGCTTAGCAACAACTAAAAACAAAGAATTCATGAAATATATTCCCATTGGAAGGATCAAAAAGATGGTTGAAGAATGATTAAAGCTAGTACATGTATACTAAGTTGAAGTTTTTAAAGAGAATTGTGTGACAGTTGTCTGTGATTTTTTTGGTATAGGTCCTTATTGCTTATTTGCAAAATGTTAGCATGATCTTGTAGGCATGTTTTTGAGCTCTAATTTGGTGCCCACATGGAGTTAATAGGTGATGTTTGTGCTTGCCTACTTTGTTGCATTTAATGTCCAATATGTACATTTATGGAAAGATAGCTTCATGGGGCGACCCATTAGTAAGAAGTAGTTTTTGATGTAGATCATGGGCATGGTGAATATCACTTATTTGCCATGGATGGATTAATTTTATGGTGGTTTGCAGTTTTAGGTTGAGTATGAATGGTTTTTGCATGTGCCGCATTAGAAATTCAACATCTCAAAAAGCATGTGAAGCCTTTTAGGGAAAAGCATGGCCTGCCTTTACCAAAGCTAGTTTATGGGAGGCCAACATCACAATGATTAGGGCATTTAGAGCTGTTGTGCTAGAGTCTTGGCGTTTGTCAATGTCCATGCCTAAATGCTTGCTTTGGGACATTGTCAACACCACAAACAAAACATTTTTTATGGGGCTAGAATGTTTATCAAGCAACCAAAGATCCTAATTTGGTGAAATGAATTGGTGCTACCATTAATTTGGAAGTTTGAGCTATTGGTCGTCCTTATGCATTCACTCATGTGTTGTTGTAGAGATCCTTGATTGGTGGCTCGGCCTTATGTTTGAATGGATTGCTTATTTTTGTGGACATTATTTTTATAGTGTTTGATGTCACTTATTTGCGAGGTTATTTCAAGAGTTTGTATAATTTAGAAGCAAGATGCAGATGAAGTGGTGTTCCATTTGATGAAGTGGTTGAGTTGCTATGATTCATACTTCGAAATTAGGGATGGGACAATGGGTGTGGTTGCCATAACAAGTAGAGCAACTTGTGAATGAAGAATTAATTCCATTATAATTGTAGAGGGTTATGAAATAGCTTCAAAGGTTTTTAAAGCAATGATGTCAATCCTGAAGTTGCATGGTTAGGTAGGAGACCATTTATTTTGTAGTGATTTTGTGTTTGGTCATGGGCTATTTGCCATAATTTATGAGGAACAAGAAGTAAACTAAGTACCGAGAGGAAAACATACATGCTTGACATAGTGAGCACTCAAAGCCATACAAATTACTCGACATCTCTATTAGAAAATTTGTGATGAGTAAAGATGTTGGTGTAGAGCTTAACATAATTTTTCTTTGGTAAGCCTATAGATTGTATTTTATGGGTAGTTGTTGATAATTTTGGATTGAGTTTTAGTGTTGAATTATACAAGGTCAAAGTTGAGAATATCAAAGAGATTAAGTTGCAGGGGAGTTGATGAAGAATCAAGCAATCCTTAGTCTTTGCAACTAATGAAAGCGAGTTAAAAAACAAAGACCAAGGTTTTATGCCATGATTTGATGAATGCATAAGAGGGATAATTTTGATGGACAATGTGATAGCAATATGTATGGTTAGGAGAACACATCTTGCAAAATGATGAATGAGTAGAATTTTCTCTTAATTTTTTGGTTGGTAGGTGTTTGGCAATATGTCATGATTGGAAGGCCTTGCAAGTGTGGCAAATGGGAGAGTTGTCTACATGATAAAGAGACGGGATTTATGGACATATTTTCTTGATGAACAATGTCCTATTTCTACAAGTATCTTAGTGACTGATTGGAAACAAGTGAATTGGACTTGAGTAATAGGAAATTATCTCATCCATTGAGATGTATGGTATTGGGTCAAGGTCAAGGTCAAAGAGAATACTATGAGGCTAAGTTACATTATACAAATTGCCCAAGTGATGATGTGTTCTAGTGTAGAAAAGGTGCATTAAGTGAATTGTTCAAGTGAAAAGCTGTTTTATTGAAGAAAATGCGCACCGAGCAAAGTGTTATAGTGAAGTGGAGGCTTGTGACATCCAATGATGAATGTGGACTTGAGGTACATTTGAGATTTGACACATGTAATCAGCACTCGAAAAAGTGGTACTTGTCAGGTCATTAATGATGGGATTCTCATAATTGGGCATTCGTGGTGGCTGATCTTGTTGCAAAAGGGAGAACAGATTGTCTCATTTGGACAAAGAAAGCATTAAGGGTGTATCTCTAGGTATTCAATTTTTTTAAAGTAGCTGTTAGGGAGATGAAGACTTTGTGTGTGTTAAATGGTCTCAAGGCACTTCAAGATTGGAGAGTGTCAAGCATCAAAGATTGAAGAGATTGACAGAATTTTATCTTTATAGGAGACATCATGGCAATATATATCGTTGTGTAGTCTTGCATTACATTCTATTAATTATATTGAGATTAGCTACCTCAGTATAATGATATTTATTCTGTTGAGATTAGCTGCCTCAACAAACAAGTGGAGGACGAAATATTCAAGCCAGCATATATTGCTCTTGTAAATCACAACTAAGTGATTTCATGGACTTGATTTCAAAACTGATCTTGCCTTGATTACTCACGAGTTTGATGTTGATGCTAGTGGGAGGATTCATCACCAACTTCAGCCTCCTGAAGCTATGTATGATCGACAAGGATTTCAAACAGAGTACCCATTCGAATCACACTAGGCTGTTTCTTTCCCTGCTTTTAATATTGATAGTTTTAAAAGCTATTTTTTCGATTATGGAGATTTAGGAAAGACAACTTGCATCTAGATTGACCATGGCCCTCACGAGTTGCCTCAACTGTTGATTCTACATGTTTTTTCGGAGTACAAGGATAAGTTTGCTCTTGAACACCCTGAGAAACCAAATTCAATCAAGCATGTAAATAGCTCTTTTGAGTGTCGTCCCTTTAGAGTCTTGTACTTAGTTAGAGTAGGTTTGTCTTGAGCCATTTGGTTGAGAGTTAGGATAGGTTTCCTTTCTGTCGATGAGCTTAGTTGTCTTAGAGCGAGGAAATTAATTTGCCTTGAGTCAGTTGACTTGAGATTTGCTTTGGGGGTGTTGGTTCCCAAAACCACAGATTGGAAATCCAAGAGCCTGCCAATTCTCCAATAGGATTCCAAATCAGTTCTGGCCAACAAACGAGAATAATTCAAATTCCCCTGCACTTTAGGCTTTGCTACACCTAGGCGGGTAAACCTTCACCTCGAACTTGATCACTTTCTTCAAGGTTTTTCTATAGCGAATTTAAGCTTGTGAGTTTTCCGGCTGGCAAATTCCTCGAACTCGATCAATATGAAATTTGTTGTGAGGTTTTCACACCATCGCCCCAAAATATTTGGGGACCCCCATTTTTTTTGAGCAAGCCTCGACAATTTTTCCTAGATCCGAGAGTTTAGGTGCCTTAGCAAATTTTGGGTGATCGAGAGGTTTTGGAATGAGAATTTTACACCTTGGATGTTTTTAAAGTGCTTGGGGGGGTATTGCTTGTTTTCACCTTGTGCGAAACGTTGATTTTCTTAAATAGTCGATTTTGTCTCCAAGCCAAATGAAATTCGATGAGAAAATTTTATTTTAATATTTGGCGGGATAAAATTGCAAATTTTGGACTTGATTAAATTTTGAAAATTGATAAAATTGAATAACTTGAGATTTTCAAAATTTAATTGTGAAATTGGATATTTTTTGGAAAATCTTGTAAATTGTTGGTGGAGAAAAGTGGAAATTAAATAAAAATTTGATATTAAATTGCCAAATTTGAGTTTAATTGCCAAATAGAGATAATAAATTGCAAAATATAAAAAATTAATGGCCAAATGGAAATTAAATTGCTAAATGATTTTTTTAGGATTGCAAATTAAAAAAAAAAATTAAATCGCCAAGTGGGATTTTCGAAATTTTAAATGAGAAATAAATAAATGAAAATTTGAAATTGTTTGAATTGTGATTGGCTTGCAAATTTTAATTAATTTTGGTGAGGTTGTTGAGATTAAATGCATTTTAAAATCATATTTTTGGGCTGAGTGTTTGTAATTTAGAAATTTAATTTGGGCTCCTTTGTGTGTTAAATTCAATGTATTTTAAGGCCTAAGAGGTGTGAAATTCAAGGCAAGTTATTGGGTACACAATGGGGAAGGTTTAAAGCTATATTAGAGGCCTAAATGACCTTTTTTCAAAATTTCAATTTTTGGGCCTTTGATAATTTCGGATTTGGCTAATTTAAATCCATAATTTTGCACAATTCAATGCAAGTGGCTTTCTTAATTTAAATCTGCCCTTTCCTTAAATTAATTTAATTTTTTGGGGCCATGGCTTGATTAATTTCAATGTTTAGGGGCCCCATATGGATTATTTTTTTGAGTGGCCCAATTTCATTTTAAAAAGGAAAATTAACATGCTATTGCACAGATTTTTGTTTTTGCAATGGGCTGGCCCAATTTTAAATTAAAATTAAATACCCAAGGCTATGTGATTTAATGCATTTAATTTGGGTTATATGTTTGACAATTTAATTGATTTTATTTTCCCTCCAATGCAGGTCAGCCCTATTTGAAGAGGCAAAAAATTAGTATAAAGGGAGGGCTTGTCTCCTCATTTTCTCATTCATTTCTTGCTTGTCTCTTGGCAGCCAAGGAGGAGCTCTTGGAGCAGTAAAAGAGCAAAATTTTGCAAGGAGTGCATTTTTGGTGTTGTCTTCTTCTTCTTTGGAGGAGAATTTGTTGGTGTAGAGGAGGATCGGTTTAACTTAATTTATCTCTTCGATTGCTATCTTTTCATTGGCGTTGATTGTTTGGGTGTCGGAGATAAGTTTCATTTTGGGGGAGAAGGTTGGCTCATTAAGCGGATTTTTCGATTGTCTTGATTGGATTCTTTCCCAAAGGGAATTAATACCAAAATAGGAGACAAGGAAGATATGATGCCCAAAACCATCTTCTTCTCAAAATTGAAGCGAGTCCGGGACACTAACATCGGTACCGTTGACATGATACAATTGAGAGATAGGTTGAGAGAGGCCAGTCCTCTATGGCAAAGAAGATCAGTTTAACTTATTCTCTTTAATTGTTATCTTTTCTTTGGTGTTGTTCGTTTGGGTGTCGGAGATAAGTTCCGTTGAGAGAGAGAGTTGGCTCTTTAAGCTGATTACTCGATCGTCGTGATTGGATTTTTCCCCTCTTCTTGCTTGCTATGAATCACTCCATAGCGGATGCTAGTACAAGCAAGAATCCAAAGGGACTAATACCAAAATAGCTGATGAGGAAGTTATGATGCCCAATACCACTTTCTTCTCAAGACTAAAGCGAGTCCGAGACACTAACATCGGTACCATTGACATGATACAATTGAGGGATAGGTTGAAAGAGGCCAATCCTCTATGGCAAGAAGAATCAGTAAGGGTGGAATTGTGTAAGGAGGAGTTCAGTATACCCCGGCAGTGGATTTGGTGCAGCTAGGCAGGGCTTGGCCCTTGGTGCAAGCTAGTTTGGTTACAATTAAGATAAGAAGACTATGAAGGCCATGAAGGTTAAAGAAGGTAAGAATAATGAAGGAGGAAAGCGAGAAGATAGGTTGATGGGGTTAAGTTTAATTTCAAGGTGGTGGCCAAGAGCAAGGCTCTCAAATTGCAAGAAGGTTCACATCTAGGCAAGCCACCATGGCCAAGGCAGGATTACCCCAAGTGCATGGAGACCTTAATCTTTCAAGGTCAAGACATCAAGTACAAGCAAGTTCAAGTGGTGATGAGAAAGTTTCTAAGGACAAGCTCAAGCATCTAAGGCCTCACTTCATCTCAAGGATTAAATAAATTTATAAGATAAGGTTGATGAGGTGGCAATTTCATGTGCATGCAATCAAATCATGCCAAGTGTCCTATGTTCTCATTGGTTGATAGATTATTGTAATTTTCTCATTGGCCCACAAAGTTGGTGCCCTCATGTAATTGGTTAAAATATGGTAACCCTAATTAGGGTTTGTAAGGTTTAATCTTGGCCCTTGATTTTGCCTCTTAATCTTGGCCACTCGTAATTTTGAGCCTCTATATAAGGCCATTTGTTCTCATTTGTAAAGGGGAGTTATGTTGGAGAATTGTTGCCAAAATACTATCAAAATTGTTCTCTATTCATTGTTGTGGTTTGCATGGTGGATATACATGATCATTTTGGTGTATTGCATGTTTCTTCTCATCTCTCAAATTAAAATAGGATTTCATTTCAAAATTGTTAAAGTAAGAATAGAAGTAGATGGCTAGTTGTAGGGTGATATTGGTAAATGTTTGATAGGGATCTATATACTAGGCCACTAGCATCTTAGCGGCTTGTTAAGGAGCCTTGTGTGGTAATCTAGTCTCATTCCTTTTGAACCATTGCATCTATGGAGGTAGAGCCGTTGGCAAGCTTTCATTAGGTTGATCCCTGTCCATTTGCCAATCTTTCCATTCCATAGGAGTAGTAGCAAAGCAGTCAGTAGCTTAGTAGTTGAGTTTTGAAGAGCAAAGTTGGAAGTGATATAAAAGGAGAAAGTCAATTGAGTATACATTGCAAAGCTAAATCTCATCATAGCAAGAATTTGACATCCTCAAATGAACAACGTAAGCCCGCCAACGTGATTACCAGCAAATCACATTTATATAACTGAGTTAGTATCGACAGGTGTAAGGAACCTTGGAGTATTCTTATATACTTTTCAAGAGAGGGTTGAGTGTTTGGTACGCTGTATCAAGTATTTCAATTGCTATATGTTATGTAGTGGTACAAAACTCACATCAACAAAATTGAATGCTGGATGTTTGAATTAAATGTTGTGTAATGATTATTAATAATGGATTTGAGGTTTGTAGGAAGGAATTGATAGATTTTCTGACTTTACATATAAACCCAATACTTCAAAAATAAAAAGACTAGTGCCTCTGCTCATTTGGGCAATAGAGTCAACTTCAATGAAGATTACGTACAACTTTATAATGTTCTGTGCACTTATACTGCCAGTCAATTAAATAATCAAGACGCGATAGATCAAATATTTATGCAATCTTAAATTAGTCCAGATTGAACTTTAACTCCTCAGAGACAAACTGGATACAAATTTGGAAAC
Organism: Chamaecyparis obtusa; assembly: GCA_027943335.1. Taxonomy (NCBI): domain Eukaryota; kingdom Viridiplantae; phylum Streptophyta; class Pinopsida; order Cupressales; family Cupressaceae; genus Chamaecyparis; species Chamaecyparis obtusa. The sequence continues at coordinate 198,925 of BSBK01005462.1, forward strand.
AATTAAATATTTCACGACATCTGTGATGATCGAGTTTAAGATGCTATTTGACCGTGTCCACTTATTTGATATTTAAATTGTATACAATATTCAAAAAATAATTATAAAGGACGGTTCACCTGTAGTTTAATTCTCTACACCTTTAATAATAAACAAAAGACATTTTATTTTATTATTAAAATAAAATAAATGAAGAATAATAAAATAATTGAATTTATATTACAAAGTCATATTTTTACTCTTTATCCCTCCTTACAAATAAATATGTCTTTATTGCTTCTCCGAAAATCTCTCTTTTTTTTTTTTTATCTCAATATTTTCTTATTACTTATATCTTCTATTTTATAGTCGTGACTTTTCAATTTAAAACTTATATCCCTTCATAGATAAATCGCACCTTTCAAATGACTTTGATTAAATAACTTAATCATTTTAACCATTTATTGAGATTATCGGACCTTTATCTTTTTTTAACACTGCATGATAATAATTCTCCTTTTTTGTTTCTCCCCGTTGCATCTCCTAGGACTGGACGACATCATACTAAGTTTATTATTGTCGCTACTCACTACCTGTTGTGTATGTGTGCCGTGTTGACGTGTATCTTCATAGGAGCTCCACGGTGCTGTGGGTATTAGGCGGGATAGTTGGCTGATGAAAATCGTATTTCTCTAATATGTACAAGTTAGCAAATGGCCATATAATTCTCGACCCTTATGGGAATCATTGGCACTCGTATTATATGAAGACACCGTTGAATCTTTGTCATAACTAGTCACTGGTCTTCCTTGATAATTTTCTTTCCGTGCTATTGTTTATATTTCTGAGTCATGTCTTCTCCAATAACTTGTTCATATATATGCTGACATGGTTTTTATAATATATTCATCAAATCTATTTAGCGTTTTCTGCTAAACACTTGTCGTAAATACAAAATCATTCCTTATATAGAGCTCCATTCTGTTTTTATCGACATCTTTAATATTGCTGAACATATTGGAAAGGTCATCGTTTTCAAATATGAGTGCATCCTGATTGGGTGTAATAAGTTAATTGCTCTGTTTGTAATTCAAATTTCTCCTCACTGTCTATCATATCTTCACACGCTGGATGTAGTCAAACACGTTGTTCATATCTGTTATTTCTCCAATGTTTCCATCAATCCCAATCCACACATTTTCTCCATTGATGTGCTTTGCTTTTAATGTTGTCATGTTCAGACGAGAGAGACTGCTGGAGGAAATGCAAAGTGTTTATGACCCAAAAATAAGAACATTGAAGTACTGCTACAGCCAGGCCTGCAGCCTTAGAGAACACCTGTAGCAGCTCATTGGACTCCTATATTAGCTTTTGGATCATCTGAAGCATTGCTTCAGGCAATCTATACCCTGCTTCCATGTATTTACTTTACGGTCTTGATTTGTTTCCTTGCTACTGACACCACTCCTTATTCCTATGTACTCTGACAGTACACACTCCGCTGCTGAGAACATATATTTGCATCGTTTGATGGATATTGGTATTTCCATTCAATTCTGTGCATGTTTTCTACACCTCTTATTTATTAGAACCAAGAGTCTTCAATAGTAAGCTCAATAACATCCCAAACTTCATAGCTTTCATTAGCTAGATAATTGCTTTTGTTTGCACTCACATAACTCTTTAACAACAATCAATCTTTATTTCAAATTCAACCATAATATTACTGTTGCTGTCAGGACTGTTGTGTATTATCAACAATTCTATTGTCATTTTTATAGCCATTTCTCTTGGTGATGTTTATAATCACTATCAATTCAATGTATCACTGTTATAAATTATACTCATATGTTTCAATTATCTTCATTTTGCCATGCCATATCTTTAAATACATCAATGACAATACTTTGTCAAACCTCCAACATTATTTCTCCAATGGAGGCCCTAATTTGAAAAATTAAGGTTCCATTAGGGGGCTCAGTTGGTTGCTTTAGTTTAGTTTCCTTAGTTGTTTAGTTGCTTTGGTTTAGGTAGTTTAGTTTGAGGGATCTCATTTGTGAGAAAGACGATGTATCATACAACACACTTTGGTGTTCTTCTAGTAGACTTGTATAGTTTATTTCTTGTATCATACAACACACTGAGGTTTTCACAAATTGGAGATTGATCCAAATAGCCTTATGTTTTGAAAAGGATTTGTCCTAAATTTGGAATGGAGTCATACGTTGTGTTTAGAGGTACCGGAGTCTTTCGATTACAACATTTTACTCACACTTGATTGCTTCGAGTTCTTCGGAAGTTTTGAAGGTCAAGTTGGAATTAGTGAAAAATTATATGCTTGCTTCAGCACCACTGTGGTTTTTCCAAACCCATTATGAGCTTCAGTGCTTATAAAGCCAAAAGGGAATTGAAAAGAAAAAAAACAATATCAAAAGAAAGAAAAAATCATGATAGGGGAAGAAAGTTGGTCTAGGCGATGGGTATGCTCCCCATTGATCCTGGATTTCGACTCTCCAACTTGAATCAAATGAGAAAATGAGTAAAGGAAACAAAGTTTAAGGCAATTTGGCTTTGGGTGTGCGAATATCTCTACTGGTGCTATCCAATATTAATTCACTAAAAGTAGAACAATGTTCTTGGTGGAATTACAACAATAACCTCGTCGGGCTATGGATGCTTGACTGGCAACGAGGCTCTATCCAGGGTGCTTTTGGAGTATGGATATAAAAATAGCTAAGTTCAATGGATCTAAGAAACTTTCCATGTTCCTATCGAGTGGGGAATAAATACACTTGCACAAATGGGAGTAATCAAGGATGAAGACTCTTAGCTCAATTTGTGGTTTCTTCCATTTGGAGTGCATTTCCTAGTTGCTTGATAGGTGAAAAGGGAAGTGATCAAAGGTTCTTGGTTCCAAGCAAGTTTTATCCTTGAAACATTTCTTTGGGTAGGTGCTAGATGTCGAGGTTTTCACACCATCGCCCCATTGCAAATGGGGACCTCTTTTTTCTTTAGCAGTAGGAGTAGTGGTCTTAGGTGGTCTTTAGTTAGTAACAATTTTTAAGTCTCCAAGTCGAAGAGATGAGTTTGGGCAACTTTGACTCGTTGGGAGGTCAAGTTTGTCAAGGGTGGAAATGTATAAGTATGGGCAGCATCATTGAAAGCAAAGATCAAATCAATTGAAAATGGAGACAAAAACAACTATCATAAGCCCATTTCTATGAGGAGTCACCAACCAAGGAATGGACTTGGGGAAGATAATTATGAACGAGTTTGGGTGAGGCTGCACTAATTAGGAATAATCCTGAGAACAAGTCGGATTCCAACCTAGATCTAGGATTCATAATCCTAATTGACCCCACATTTCCGTCCCCTCCTAAGTCACAATCCCAACTCTCCCTTCATTTCCGCCCAAGTATGAGGGCTGGCTAAGGCAGGATTTCAGCTTTAGATGATGTATGATGATCAAATCCAAAGGAGAAAAGGGTAAAAATCAGGACTTGAAGGGAACTATATGAATTTTGGAAGTGAGACATGAAGGAGATCAAATTTCGATCAACCAGAGAGCAGATCAGATAAGACAAAGTATGAAATCGCCTTCAAAAATCAGATTGAAGTGCTAAATGGAGCTGGAAGGAAGTAAGTTGGACCAAGGTGAAACTAAGTTGAAAGGGATGAATCCCAACTTAGGGGTGGAATCTGCCCCTTAGTCAAGATTCCAAATCCTGACTCGTGAGATTTCCAGCTCCTTATCAAGCAACCCAAAGGGGTAATGTGAGCATGGGTTGATGGGATGACTTAAGGCAAAACAAGGGACCACATAACATAATTTCAAGGCAAAAAACTTGCCTTTTCTGAAGTCGGCATATATGGGAGTAATGAATGTTTAAACCAAAATGTTTTTTGGTCAAGTAAGAGGCAGGTCGGCCCAAATTAAGACACACTCTTTGACTTTGGAATCACCTATATAAGGGAGATGAAAGCAATTCATTTTTCCCATCAATCTCAGACAAAACCTCTCTCTTCTTTGGCAGTGAACTGGCTTAAAAAAAGGCAGATTTACCTCTTCCTAAGGCAGCAACTTCCTTCGATGGGCAGCAACTTCTCTAGTAGCGATTTTGTGATCAAGAGGAATGATTTTTGGGGAGTTTTGGAGAGAAAATATCACTGATTTTCCATGAAAATCAAAGGTGTAAAGTACTACAAAATCTGGGCTTAAAACAAGGAAATCAGAATTGAAGTAAAGGGGAAATCTGGAAAGAAACTAAAAATCAGACCTTAGGAAAATATTCTTGATCAAATTTCTTTAGTAAAAGCAGTTGATCTATATGCAGTTTCGCATTATTCAAACTTTCAGAATTCTTAATATTTATGCTTGTCATTTTGTGAGCTTAATGCAATCTCTCTTGTTTTTGCAAGGTAATTGTTGGGGAAGGAGAAACTTGGAGAACAAAAGGTAGTGGCGAGATCAAGCTTCAAGACTTCAAATGAGAAGGAGGTTCAAAATCAGATTATCTAAGTGCAAATTCAAGGCAAGATCATAATGAAGTTCAAGAAAGCAAAGAACAAGGAGAAGGAAAAATTAAAGTCTACAAGTGAAAGAAATCATTAACCTGAATTTCCTTTGGAAATCCAAGTTCACTTTGAAGGATCCAGCTACATGAAGGACTTCACCACTTCAAAGAAGTTCAAGATTCAAGTACATGGAGTACAAGCAAGTTCAAATTAATGGCAACAAGAAAATTTCCAAGAGCGAAGATAGATAAAATTTGAGGAGATGAAGCAATTTGGGAATATGCCATCACAATTGGAGGCTTGATAATGTTGAATATCAAGAGATATTTTCTCATCACCAAACACTTGATCAAGTCTATGAGATAAGCATGTTGAGGTGGTACCCACTTGTCTTCTACCAATCAGAAAATTTCAGTTACATGTGTTCAAACACATTCAATCATATTATGCCAAGTGTACAATTTTCTCACTGGCTCTCAAAGGAATTGTAATTTTCTTATTGGCCCACAGAGTGGTGCCTTCATGTAATTGGATAATAGTGGTGGCAACCCTAATTAGGTTTTGTAATAGGTAAATCTTGACTCTTGATCTTGGCCCTTCATTGTAATGAACAACTATAAAAGGCCAAGGCCTTCTAATTTGTAAGGGAGTAGATTAATATTAGAGAAAAAATTAGTTTTATTGTAGAGGAGGAGACTCGTTAAAATTGTTGCCATAATTCTATCAAAGTAATTGTTGCCATAATTCTATCAAAGTAATTGTTGATTCCTTGTTGGTCTTCATGTTGAATTACTTGTGTTGCTTTGAAGTATTGCACGGTTTCTTCAATTCCTCACTTAGAGTAGATTAGAAATAGTGTTAAGTTGAATGGAAGATATTCTGGATGCATCTTTGGTGAACTCGCTTAGACCATACCACTAGCTGCTTGCTGAGTGTAAGTTTGTCTTGTGTGGTCGAATGACATTTATATGAACTTAACTTCGATTATTGCTTCTACATTGATATGCATCGATGGATGGTGTTAATGGAATGGTGGTAGTTTGAACATCATACATTTATCTTAGGAGATTGCACTAGCTTGGTTGGTGTGGATGGCTAAACTAAGTCTAGTAGAGTCATGAAGACATCCATAGTTTCTTACATTCTAGGAGTAGAATAGCTTTCTAAACCCTTATTCCTATGTAGTTTGTTTGGTTGGGAGTGATTGAAGAAATTAAAGCAGTTGATATCCATTTAATGAACAACGTAAGTCCCTTTGTGATAACTGGCATATTACATCATAAAACTGAGTGAAAGTCTACAATAACAAAGAACCTTGAGGTTGTCTCATTTGATCACACAATCCGTATACATTGTTTAGCATACGAGCCTCCTTATTCAAGAGAGAGTTGGAGATTGGGTTTTTCATCCCGGAATACTAAGTATTCAATTCTGTATGTTGTAGTGGAACAAAACTCACATGAATAGGACTCTTCTAAGTGCTTGGTAGGATTCTTTAGATGCACTTAGGGCTGCTACAAAAAAAGTATTTCTTGCTCAACTTGTGTGCTGTTTTTCTCTATTACAGAGAGTAATTTTTGCTGTAAGACATTTTTCTTCTCCTCCTTGTGCTTGCAAATGGAATCAGTGTTTTTAAAGTGAAAAAGTTCATTTTGAGTCATTAAGTTTCATGTTTGTAATTTTTGTTTTTGTAACTTTTTTTTCACTCTGCCAGTTGAGTCTTCTTGTAGGGACTCATTGGGTGTAGTGAGTTTGTCTGGACTCATTGGGTATGCCTCAAGACTTACCACGTATGCCTAGGGAATTGCCAAGTTTTTGTGATTTTGGGTGATTCTTTTAACACTTTTTTAATATTTCTAGACATAAGGGTCTTTCTATTTTTAAACATGAAGCATGTTTATTTGTCACCTGTCATGGTGTGATATTTTATAATTATGTTCAAATTTGGTGGTTCATTGAAGTTGGCTCAAGTTCCCAACATTATTAGGTGTGACATGAATTTAGAGGAAACAACAAATTTGTGGCAGATGTTTGAGTAGCATGCCACATTTCATAGGTGTGAAACTTGCTTGCTCTACATGCTCTCCCAGTCACCAGGTGCCATTTTTCATAACTGCATTTTCTTAGTGAATGTGTCGTGTTGGTCTAAATAAGTTTTGTGCAGTATCTAGTTCTGATTAGATTCCTGTCTATGATCTGGTCACACAAGTAAAGCATCCTCTTGGATAATTGATCAGACAGCTACTTCTTTTCCATGGGGTCTCAAGTCATTTTCTTTGTACTTCATGTTTGAGATTCATTATCTCAAGTTAACTTCATGACTTTAAACATGGAAAATGCTCAAAAGCATGACTCATAGTGATGAACAATAAGCCAATCTATAAACCAAGAAATCTGGAGGGTAAACTAGCATTTTAATTCCATTATCCCTGTCTTATATAGGATAAGTAAAGTGTGAACACTGAAATTAATTTTACGTATGCCATTTTTATGTATCCATGCTTTTTTAGGATGCTTTCTTCCTAGGACTTTGAATTGTAAACTGATGTATTCTTAAGTTGAATTGATTGACTATTAATAGATCACTCATGGACATCAATATGGTTATTCTTATTATTACATTGTAACTAACTAAAAAAATTTGTAGGTGTTGGTTGTGTGGTTGTCCACTAGTAAGATGGAATGCTTTCTTTGTAACAGAGCCATATTTTAATTCTGTTGGGTACACTTCTGGCAGATTGCCATGTGAGATTAAGTTGAAGTCCTAAAACCCGATGGCCCTTGGAAAGTGGTGTGAGTAAAATGCCAGGGAGATAGATTCCACTTCCAAATTGAATAGCCGCTTTCCACTCTAAAAGATGGCATGCTAAGTGTAAATATAGCTAGATTTAACAATTCTGGTTGTGAACAAAAGACTGAGCAGCATTACCAACCAGAAGCAATTTCCTTTTACTTTTTATATAGTTTAATATATCATAAGTGAAGATTCATCACAAAGTCACATATTTTATATTAGGTCAACCATCTGGTTAATTACATAAATTTCTTCCTGCTCCTATTTACCCACAATTGGAGATCTCTAATGGTTGAATTTGAAAATAATTATAAATTTCACTAAAAAATGTATATGCACAGTGAATTGCTTTATATTGACTTCTATGAATTCTATGCATTTGCATCTTCCGATTTCCTTCAATATGTAATTTGAATTACTTAAGATAAGTTATGGATGTAGATTTATGCATGTTTACTTCATATGGAAAATGACCTGTGAAATCGAATCCTATGCCTTTTATAGAGTGATTTCTGAGCTTTAATTTGTGTCAATTTTCTTTTCAGTTTGCATTTGTTGTATATTCTTATTTTGCTTGTCTCTGGCATGTCTTCGAGTTGAGTCGATTATTCCTATGCTGCACTGCTATGAAAATGGCCTAACAAAATAATTTTCTTGCAGGGATGGTTGGAGATAGCAAGTGCCCGGTATTCAATGGGCTTATCACGCATAAGTGAAGCATTATTTAGTTTAAAACCTTGTTCTGCACCGACATCAATATCTCTTGATTTTGCAAACGGTCTTTCTGCAACATGTACTAGTTCTCAATCTAGCGGTTGTTTTTGGTTGCATTAAACTGATATATTCAAGAAATTTCATGGCATGCCTGACATGTGTGAGGTTGTATTATATGATTATTTATTGCTAGATCTGACATTCATAATTCTGTCATTGCCTTGTTCCATGGACATGTGCAATGGCTGTAGATGAGAAATCTGTAGCAGAGGAGGCAGGACACATATCTACATCAAGGGTGAAACACCCAACTTGCTTCACTCTTAACAAGTGGGAGAACAAAAAGGAAGTTGAGGATGAAGTAGATGTGGGTTTTGGACAGAAGAGATCTGTATCACAATTGCGACATCGCCCTCTTTCTCATTCTTCTGGTGACTTATTTTGAAATCTTTTAGAGGCTTGCATGGATGCCTAGATGTAATTAACCTAACTGAAATTCTTGTTTGTAGAAGTTACTTAAGTTAAATAGGTCTAGATCATTCTCATCCCATTGTTTTTTCTGCAGATAGATCTAGGGGGGAAGCCCTAACAGATAATTCAGGCTTAGAATCAAGTTCTAGCTCAATGGTTACTGAGGTAAGTTATCATGTTTGGCAATAATTCTAATATTGTTGAAATTTGTATTCTCTTCTAAAAATCACACAAAAACTTCCCAAGACCTTTCCTGGCAAGAGATAGATGCTTAGTATTCGGATGAAGACCTAAGAAATAAATTAGAGAATGGAGGTTTATTGTGGTCCTTAAATAACTACAATTGGTGAACAAGACTGAAGATTAAAGCATCTCTAGCATGATCTAACTCAAGTAGGTAAGTTACATGGCAACAAGAATGTGATTTAAGAGAAAATGATACAGTTTTGAACAGATCTCAGGTTTAACATTTTCGTATCTAACCAGCCATTATAAATATGTTGAGTGCCTGGGGATTAGTCTAGTAGTATCTTATAGGAATTCTGTAGGGACAATAGAGATGGATAGTGTCTTTCCGTTTTATTTGAGGTCAATCTATGTAGTATGTTAATGGATAAATTTGTATTATGATGTCTACCAGAAGCTTAGATGCATAACTCATTTATCGCAGATATTGAGTAAGCAAGGTCTGCTGCTTGGTTGCATTAGACTAGGATTTACATATCCTTACAATGCTCTTAAGTGTGCATGAGATTATATTACATTTTTTCAAACTTGGTATGGAAACCGATAGTGGTGAGTAGAGATATGGTAGGAATGAAGGGCCTAAACTAAATGCATACAGAAATCAAACCCAGAAAGACTATAAAAGCAGATGTATTTTTTCTCTTTCGATTAATTGAAGCTGAAGCACCAGTTATCATCAAGCTGAAGAGAATTAAACTGCAACAAAACAAATGTTAAAAGTGTATGTCCAACAGTTTAATGATTTAGCAGGCCATTTTTATTATGGTTCAGATAAATATTGGTCTTGGGAGTGGTTCATGGTTGGTTGCTATTGTTGAAATTTCAAAGCGGAACACATAAACTTATGTGAATCCCATGCTTGACTTGAAGAACAGATAGTACAATCATCTAATGTACATTCTGAGTTTTAAAATACCCTCACCCCTTCTAACTTCACAGCTCCTATATACATTTAGATTATATTCTAACAATTAATAAATGCCCAATAAAGTATGTGCGTATATTGTGGTCAACATGTATCTTCTCTAATGTATCAACTCAATTGTTTGAGAAAAATATACTTAAAATGCTATGTTATACTTGGAAAGGGAACTGTGATCTGCACGTACAATTTTTAACTCCAACTAAGTACCACCCAATCTTGGTTCACGAGGAGTGTTATAGATATATCATAATCATATATCACATTATCAAAGTTGAAGCATAAACTGTAACAGGGGGAGTGTCAAAAGAGTATAGCCAACAATTCAAGGACCTGACAGGTCATTTTTAATGATACAGATAAATTAAGATATTGATATTTAGATTGGTTCTGGTTGGTTGCAATTGTTAACATTCAAATCAGAGCACGGAGAGGTTGGCTAACTTATGTGAATCCTTTACATTACTTGAAGAAAAGATAGTACAATAATCTAATATACATTCTAAGTTTTCAAAACAGTCTTCAACTGATTTCACTCATCTGATATACATTTATTTTACATTCTGACAGTGATAAATATCCAATCAATGTATGCACATTGTATTGTGGTCAACATTTGTCTTTTCTAATGTATAAACTGAAATGTTTGAATGAAAAATGGAGTCAAAGTACCTTGTTAAACTTGGAAGGTGAATGCTTCATTGGTTAAAACTTAAAACTTAATAATACTGTTCGTTTGGTGCAGGTTCAGAAGCGAAAGTCTGAGGCTCTGTCCTTATTTGGCACACTAGTTTCCCCACAGCTTCGATTGGCACAGGGCTCATTTGAAACAGGTAGTAACAGAATACTTGCCTTTATGTAAGACAACCTTTTGCTCTCAAGTTGTTTGTATGTAAGAAAATCACATTTCTAGTAAGGATTGATATTTCTGAAGTAAACATGTATTTTCATCAATTGCATTTCCTTCTGTACTGCAGCACTTGAAACCCTTGTGCAACTTGCAAATGCAAGGAGCACAATGTTGTATTTTTTGGATCAAATTTCAAAGGAGAAGGAAAACAAGTTTTGTGGAGCAGATTGAAACCTAATCCTGGGTTGTCTATGATATCACTCTATAACAATTGTAGAGATCTATGTTGCTTGTTCAAAGCAAAATGACCAAAGGATTTAATAGGCTTCTAAACTGTATTGCGCAAGTTTTTGTCTTAGAAAGTGAAAAATCATATGATGATCAGATGATGAAGCGAAAAAGTGCATAGAACATGGTTCTTGCCTTGGGAAAGACGATGTTGCACAATCTGGCAGAACATAAATTTGTAGTTAATTTGATTTTCACAAGGTGTTATGAGCGATTGGTATCATATTAAAGTATGGATTGACTCTGACTTAAGATTAGTTATAGAAACTTATTCATCGCATTTCAAGTTTTTCAATATGGTCGTATTTGATTGCTAATTAATTCTATGAAACCTAAACAAATTTCATTCAGATTTTGAGTGAAGTCTAGCTACCGAACAATGATTTTTAATATTTTATTAATGACTTTGAGCTAATTTTATCTCTTTAAAGTTTGGAGGAACTTTTGTTTAGCATCCATAACTTGAATTTGGGTAACAGTTATTGATATATTCTGTACTCTCATTTGACATTGGTCACCATCAAATAAAGGCTTCTTCACTGTGAACTACAGTATTTGTGTAATCAAGTTGATTTTTATTTTTGGTTGAATGCTCACTAGAAAATATAATGGTGGTACCAGTTAAGCATATTAACTTGTCCCATACAAAGGTTCTTCATGGTTCTAACATTTGGAGATGCGTGTAAGCTAGTGGGAAAATTTCAATCATTTGTTCATTGAAGTTATAATGGTGACATTGGTTAAACCAATATGCAAGATTGGGAAAAAATTATACTACAAGTTTCTATGTTGCCGCCAATCAAATTACATTGGTGATGAACATTCTGTTTGTAGTTTTGTTCACTGTTTTGACTGTATATTATGTAACAGATACCAGTCTTTGGGTAGATGGATTAAGGCTCAATTATTTGTTCAGCTTGGAAAGAGATTGAAATTGAATTACAAATTTTTAACATATGCAAGGTATTGTGACAATATAGTCCCTCTTGTTCCGGCAAAGGATGTTTCATCTGTCCATTGTTGTGACATGTTGAACTGGGACATGACACTTTTTTCTTTTTTAATATATGGCATTTATTAGAAAATCTAAACTGAACAATGTCAAAGGAGGAATAGAAAAGAAAAATAAGGGCTTCCAATGGATATGGAGGAAGCAAACAACGCAAAAACCCCTTACTTGTTTGCAAGCCTTACCACACAGTTCCATGGAGTTTTCTGATGGGGGGCTGCGGGGATGTGGGGACCATGGGGCTATATTTGGGAATGGTGATGGGATGGTAGGGGGACAGTGGAGCGACAGTGGGGGGACGATGGTGGAGCGACAGTTGGGGGGCAGTGCTGATATACAAATTGAGGTGAATTGAAATCCTCAAAGAAAAATCTGCAATATAACATCTCTGTGAGTGCCCCATGAAAGACAAACTAGTCTCCATGAAGTTAAAGTTTGCAATCAGTATGTAATGGCATGTGCCATATAACGAGTGATTGAGCGGCATCCGCAACAGAGTTGGTGTTGCTGTAGATGGAGTAACATTACTTTTTCGTTTGACCTTTTGTGGATTCCTACCCTAACAAGAATCCTCTTATGTTAATGTATTATGTGTGTATGTATGACATTTTGTATTTCAGTTGTGTAGCACACAAGAATTTATTTACTAATAATATGCCTAATTTATTTATTTATTTGAGGGAAAAGATATTTTTGGTGTGTTGTGCTTGTTTACTAACAATTAACATGAAGTACAAATATAATTTACCTGATAACAATGCTATATTTATAGCAAGAGATGTAATGGTCCAAAGTTACAAGAATAATGGCAAAGATTTAGATTGATATCTTAAGTAAACCACAAATAAAGGAGAGAACAATTGATATGGTTAAACTTACTTGAAGGGTATTTTAAGAGCATAAAGGACAATCTTGAGGGCTTTGGATCAGCATACGGCAAAATTGGCTTATAGATCATTGCTCAAAGGTTTGAGTTGCATTGAGACACTTTCAAGGAAGCGATGACTGTATCCATTTATTCGTCAGTAAAAATAAGATGCAATTTAACTTTATATATTAAAGTTAGGCTGTGGATAGTAGACCAATTTGTATTCATTGAGTGCCTATCAATTGGAAGTTGATGGTTTTAATCTTGTGCATTTGGGGTTCACTTTATTTCTATTACTTGTTGCTGAGAGGAGGTACGCTTTAATGTCTGCTAATTAGAATGGGAAACTTAATAAGCTGAAATGTTTATGGATGAAGCAGTAAAGGTCACAAACTGTTGGAGTTGAACTGCCAAATTAAATAATGATAATGAAAGATGCAACTACAGTCGACTAAGAAGAGGTGGGTTTATAATGGCTTTTATTTAAAATTAGAAACCTAGTGAATTGAGATAATAATAGATGAAACAATAAAGGTAGTAGACTATTGAGTCAAACTCTTAACCTAAGTAAAAATAAAGAAAAAATAGAATTAATTTTCTTTTGAACAAAAAATAAGACAAAAAAATATAAGATATTTGTACTAAACATAAATAATTACTCACAAAATCGGTTGTAATTAACTAACCGAAGGAATGAAAAGATGTTCTCTAGTGATTTGGGCTAATAGAACTCAACTTATTTGGATTGAATTGCTAGTTTTGAATCATGATATAGAAGAAATTAATTTTCAAAATGACTTTAGTATTCTGTATGTGCTTCCATTTTGGCATAGTGGGGAGATGCCACAAAGAAGCTTATATCCTTTGGTCATTGAGTATTTACTTTTGGCATTCATATTGATGAGGTCATTTAAATGGATAAGGATGGAGATTGCTTTATTAGTAGGTCGCTGCATTCTTGGAAAGTTTGTTGTGGTCATTCAAGTGGTTCATTCTCCTTGTTGCTATATGTAGGCTTAAATAATCTTACTGATTTTGTTTTGTTTGTTATTTGGCTTAACTAATCTTCATTTGTAAAGAACTGGTTTTGTTTTGTTTTGTTTTTTATTTCGCTATCCAACCACTAAGCCTTTCACCACATTATATAGATGTTTGCTCTTTACTTTTTGTATTATATGTACATACATGAAATCATTTCATTAAAAAAAAAAAGTGCTAACAACATAACACTAATAAAAAATTAGATTAGAGCTGAAAGTGATATTGACAAATATAAACAATGAAGAAATTAAACACTAATTAAGATTTAGATATAATACTTCGTAGTTGAATATGGAGACTCAAGTAATGTTGCTTGTATATAGTTATTTACCTTGTGACTCCATAGTGTAGGATCAATGTAGTAAGAGTAAATTGTATGCGTAATGATTAAGCATATAATTCCTTAATTTGTGGTGTTTAAATCAATTATAGAAATAGAGTTTTATTTAATGAAAGAATTGAATTATGTTGGTATCCTTTTTTTGGGATAATTATTACATGGTTGAAATAATGGTTTTTGATATGCTTGATTGAGTTTGGAATACTAATATGCCTTGCAGTAAGAACCACAAGTTGTGGAGAAAATGTTTTTGGGTGATGCAAGATTATTCTTACATCGAGGATTCTCCTATATCAGACACTTGAGGTAAACTGAAAAGTGAGCCTTTCACTTTTCGATGGCTAGAAGGAAACCAAATCGGTTTATCTTACCCTAAAAAACCCAAGATGAGTATTTAATTAGCATTCCCTTCCATTTCACCAAATAATTCTCGTATTGCCTATTTCAATGCTCCCCCCAACTCTATTGTCCAAAATCTCTTCAATTTCCTCTTTTTGTTATGATAATTGTTTTATTGACCCTCTTTGATTTGTCTTCCTCTGATTCTCATTCATGATACTAATGAAAATTTGTAATGTTAAATAGTGTTGATAGACCTAAACCTTAAGGCAATTCTATATCTCATTTACATTGCCAAAATCAATATTTTGAACAATTTAGCAAGGTCCAAATTTCCTCATTTTCAGCTTGTATCTTCCAACTAGAAATCTTCTTTATAAGAATCACCATTGGTTAATCTCATATAAAAAACTCCTTATATATTATTTTCTCATTATCATTCTCCTTTTATCTCATATTTATCATTTCCAACTATTTCCTTACCTCTTCATGTATTACTTCCATGCAATCTTACCATATCCTAATTTCCCATCTTCTCTCCTATTAAGCATCTCAACAATTGGTCCAAACTTCTGTTCACCATTTTTGTTTGGCCAAGTATTTGTAGATTATATTGAATTGTACTATAGATCTATCTTTATATTCCTCAATGACTTAAAAAAGTAACCAAATATCGCTAGTTAAGACTGCTAATTGGCAACACATGTAGTCTCACAACTTTCTTGAAAAAAAAGAGCTATATGTGTTGTATTTTGCTCTTCATGCATGTTATGAAATGTCCTATCTTAGACAATATGTTCTATCTTACACAATATGTCAACGACCACCATTATAATGTCTTTGATAATTCCAACATGAAATTTACACCCTTTGGGACACGTAATGGTTTATATAAGTAAAACTTTTCAGTAATTCCTTTTGTAACTTGATGAATTTCACAATCTTGAACATACTTTTCCACATTCCTATACAATTGTGGCCATATATCTAAATTCTTTTTCTAGCAAGTGTAAATCATCTAGAATATATTATAGAATTGTTGCTCTATTTGAGAATCCCCCCTTCAAATATTGCCACTAGGTCTTGCATTTAATTGTCTTTTAGACTAGAAAGTAGAAAATAAGGGTGTTGGCCCTTACACAAAAAAACCAAAAAGTCCATTTACAACAATGTCAAGAATTGACCATTAATAACACACTTGTAGAATAGCTAGTAGCCCACATCAAGAGTGGATAAACAACTCACCCACAACGTGGGGAGGAGAATGAAAAATTGAAGGACAATCTTTCCTATGCTGACTAGGATCCCCACTGCGAGGGGGAGAAAGTGGGGATATCCTCTTTGTGAGACTATCAACACAAGGGGTAGAGTGCTGGTAAGACTGCACATTGTCAGCCAAAGGTTGGAGTAGAGCATGATCAACAAACAAAGAAGGATCCATGTGGCTAGAGGGTGCCACACCAGCAACAAGGGGTGGAGTAGAATCCAATGGATTTGAGAATGCCAAATCAACAACATGAGCATAATCTCAAGGGGAGTCATCATTAGCTTGTGAGAATCATCAGAGGAAGAGTTAGAAGCTAAAACAGTGAAATGATCATCATTAGCACCCTTCCACCAAGTGACAACACCTTTACAACACAAGAGAAAATAATTTGTTGATAGGTGACCACTAGAGAAGCACTTACGCCATCAAAATGGGGTACCCTCATAATCCAATGGTTGGTATCATGGCCTAGCCTCAACCATAAGAACCATATCCATGGGAAAAAGTGTGGATATGTTAATGTCAATCAAAATGTGCACAAAGGGAGAGAGACCTATGGAGGCCATGGTATCATCCACCTTTAAGAAACGATTGATAGAGTTGTCAATGACCTCAAAACAAGAATTCTCCCAAAAATGGAGGGGAATATTGAAAGACAAACCCACATTGGACACACACTGAGTGGTTTAGTAAGAGGGTTGAAGGAGACTATCCAGGGTTTGGCTAGAGGAGAGTGAGTCCCCCAAACCCACAAGGATTTGGCCAAAAGAGAGCGAGTCCCCCAAACCCACAATGTGCTCATTACTAGATCTCGGTCATTAGAAGAAAGAAAAATGATAATAAAAAATCCCTTAGCACAAGAGGAAAGCTCAATGTTACCAAAAACTAAAGGAATCAGAGAATTCATTACCCAACAATGAAGATCTAGAAGAGAAGGCCAAAAACCAACCAATGTACAAACCAACTTACAATGTTGGTAGAAGCCCACATTATCTACCACATCAAGGCCACAAATCACCATAGGTGAGGTCTTGGCACAAGAAAGAGGTTGATATTTCACCTTGGGAGGAGTAACAACAGATCTAGTAACATGAGAAAAGATTCACCTATCAACAAAAGAAAGGGGCTTTGGAGGGGAGACCCCTTACCACTTCCAGTAATAGGTCTACCAAAAGAGTGCCCAAGTAGCTCCCTAGCATAAACCTTGCACCAGAAATAACATTAGGGATAGTTTCCGAGACAAGAAAACCCTCAAAACCTATAGGCTTCAACATCCCATAACCACCAATGCCTAAGGTGGGATAGAGGAAGAAACCCCCAATAGCAATCTAGTGTCAACATCCATGGCACACACAAGGGTTGTATCTCCTAGAGTGGCACTTTGAGTCCCAAACTCATGCTTGGGTAGTGCAGAGGTGAGCATTTTCAAAGTGGTAGTAGCAATTGGAGGCACCATTGAAGGCATAACACAGTACAAAAGCATACAATTCAAAATTTTTCTTGCATTTGATTGTTGACTTGCCTATCAAGCAAAGTTTTCATGACAATTATCAATTTATGATTACCCTTTAAATATTAAGAAATACCTTATTAAAAAATCACATAGACTAAATATATATGTTAGAATAATTTTGTATAAATTTTTATAGTTCTTTTTAAAATATTCCCTTTCTTGCAATCTTCCTAAATTTTTAATTGTAGTTTGACAAAATGCCAAAATACAACTTTACAACCGTCAAATTTAGGCCTTGGATTCCACACATCAATATATGTTTATTTGTTGTATCTATCCATTTTCCTACATATTTGAGATCTATTATTACATATTATACTGTATCTATTCTTGTTTCTATTTGTAGGTTCCTTGCAAGTAGTATTAAAGCTCTTTTTTGGTTCATCTCTTGATAATTCACAATCTCATTTTTATGAGACAATGCAAGAAGTGCTTGCGACAAGTTAATAATCTCTTGCATGATAAGGTGCAAATTTTTAACTAGGGCAAGTAGTTAGGCTTAAAATAACCTATAAAATCATTGTGATGAGAAGCCCATAAACCCCTATATAGTTGGAGTTTGAGGGAATGGATTTTTAATTCACAATGTTACACCTAGGACTTGCATTTGATTGTTGACTTGCCTATCAAGACAAATTTTCATGACAATTATCAATTCATAGTTACCCTTCAAATATTAAGAAATATCTTATTTTTTTTTCTATTGAAAATATAGAGTCAATTGAGTACAACTGAGAGTCACAACCAACATTAGACTGGCTGTCAAAACTTTACACAAAACTTATGTGTCGAGAATATACTAGAATTAAAAAGATTGACTACCAACAGTTTATGGACAAAACCAATTTATAAACATTACATTACAAAATCCCATCTGAAGGGTATGCATTATTAACAAAACGAGGTTCATCAGATTTGGACATATCAGTCCCATCCTTTCTCCTGCCAGCCCTCTTCACTGTACCTTCGGTTGTACTCATTGGATCTCCATTTCTCTTCACTGTATTCAATGTTTCCATCACCAGTATTGCTATCCAGCTCAATCCTCCTATCTTTGCCATTCAGGTCATGTGGCTATATAGTTCCCTGGCTGCTAGGATTGGAGGGATCACTAGTACATTTGGCCTAGTTTTTCTACCAAAATTTTTGACCAAAAAATAAGAAGGCTTTGCTTGGTCGGATTATAGAAGGAATTTAAAAAAAAATAAAATTATGCCCGTGTTTGTCAAAATAGCGACAAATTTCGTGGTGGTCAAAATTTTGACAAACATAGGCATTAATTTAAAAAAAAAAAAGGAATTTCATTTCTCATTTCATTATTTCATTTGCGAAAAAAAGAAGGGCAACATGCGCACGAATCTACTTGACATCGTGGGGTAGTAACAGGAGGTTGAGCTCAATCTTTACATAAGGTATGTGGCACAGGATTATTAATTCGTGCATTCTTCTTTGCTTTGCTATGAATTGAACAAGGGCTTCTACGGGTTTATGCATAGGATTGTGGCATTTGGCTTTACACCTGCCAACTGCATTTGTTTGAAAGCTTCTAAAATGTTTTCAACATATCCATTTTGTGCATATCCTCCAATCATTGTATCAACGAAACCACATTTCTTTGAGTTATTTGTCGAACATTCTGAGTACGTTTTACTATCATACCCTGATTGTTGCAAAGTAGATAGATGGATTAGTTATTGCTGCAAGTTCATTTTATGCACTGTTTCATTAGAATTCAATTCACTAGTTTGGGACAGTCATTTTTTGTTGTAACTTTGTTGAGATCCCGAACTCTCTGATAGACCGGCTTGGGAAACCTTTTAGTCGGCTCTGTCATGGAGTTGGAGCCTTGACCCACATTTCTTTTTCCATTGGGAATCAAAGCCAATGGCCGAGAACCAAGGGGAGGCTGTGTATTTTAATTTAAATGCTCAGATTTTGGAAGTAGTTGCGTTGCTTCAGGATTGATGCCCTAGGTTAGATATATTTTATGTATTTAGCCAGAGTGAAAGGAAGACATGTTTACCACACTGTAGCAAAAGGAACCTGAATTTGTTTTGCAGTTGAATTCTAGGGTCTCAGTGACAGTGAAGACTTCTTGGTGTTGTAACCCACTGTAAGTGCCTACCGATTGATCATTCCATATTGACCCTAATCTAACTTGATCAATTAGATTAGAGTGTCTCTGTGACAGTCAACAATGTTAGAGCAGTGTGGTTAAAATTACTAAGAAGGTCTTGCTTGACAAAGTAGAAGACAATCTATTTTATGAAGAAAGATCTGGACCCAAACTATTTACCAATTGTAAGAAGAAATACTGTTGCAAGTTAAAACTAGGAATAGGCAAAACTCGGGATACTTCAAGTTTGAGTGACTGTGAATGTTTTGTTAATTAAGTTATAACCAAAAGTGTAAAACAAATTGTAATGACTTGTTGGCACCTAGTGAAGTTATAATCAGAAATTGTAACAAATTGTGATATGTTGAAACCTGTGGAAGAGGAAGTGATACTTGGAGACTTTGCCATTCCAGTTAAGGAGATTAGTGGTTGAAGAAGACATTCCATACTTGGAAGCATTCAAGGACTAAGGAGTTGATAGCGCTGGTTGGAACCATTGTTCATGGTTTGAATCCGCATTATTATTCAGTTGTGATAGTGGGTTGGGCTTATTCAAGCTTCAGTTGTTACCACTCTGCATCATATTTTGAGAGATCATTTGTTTGTTAATAATCCTACAGACAACTATAATAAAATCTTGTCTTGCACTTAAGTAGGAGAGATTATTACTGAGGCCAAACTTATACCTTACCACAATGGATGCAAATCAATAGTTTTTCCCTATGTGCTTGCAATATTGCATTACCTATCCACTAAAACTTTTTAGCATTTTTTTGCAACATGAACTAGCAATTGTAATGGCCAAGTAACACTTAATCTAAAATTTGTATTTGTTTTGTATGATCACTTATTTGTTTAGGCTCTTTAAAGTTTGAATCCATGATCACTTTCTACCATTCTCTCGAAAACTTGTTCCTCTTTTCATAAATTTCCTTCCTTATAGAGTCCATCAAATAAATCTTTCTAGATATAACTATCTAGGGAAAGACCACATACGATCATCTCTTGTACAAGTTCATCTGCTTCAACAATCTTCTCGATCTTGCAAAGTGCATCAGTAATTGTCTTGTAAACAACTAAATCAGGTCCAAGACGTTTTCCTCTCATTTCATATTTCAATTTGTGATCTTTCTCCATATTGCCTTGCTTACAATGTCCATCAATTAGCACAACATACATATCTCTACCAAGATCCATCCCTTTCCCTACTTTCTTCCTCAAGAGCTCATCAACTACATCAAATCTATCATGGCTGCAAAGGCATTCACATGTTAAGGCTACATCATGAGTTGAAAATATAACAAACCCAAAGTCTATATGTTTTACAGTTGGCATGTTCTGTGCTAGCTGAATTTTCTCAATTTTGCCATAATTTTGAATTTTCTCTAATACAATTCTCATCCTAAGTAGATAGAATACCATCAAAAAATTTAAAATTAGCCTACACTTAAGAATATAGTATACCATTCCAATAAGAAATGACTAAATATGAGATATTATAAGTCGAGACTATGTAGCACTATTTCCCTACCAAAAATTTTTGCATCGCAAAAACAAGATTCTATCAAGAAGCGAGCCATAAAATATTAAGTGAGAAACTAGAAATACTAGAATTTAAAAAATCTAGAATGGCATGTGCAAGCTTATAATAAAACACCTACATAGAAGTTGGAATCCATTGTTCAAATAACCATATTGGTTGACTGAAACTAGCTATTGCACTTTGTTCCAAGTACATATTCTGTTACTATATTTTTTTCCACCATTATTTCTTTTGAAGAAATATCATCCATCTTAAATCTGTTTAAAATTTTGGTTTGTTTAAATCTCTCTGTATTTATTATAATTGTTTAACTTTGTAATCCTTTAGTGGCATTTGCAGTATAGATGGAAGTGTGAACTTTAAAATCCTTCTAAACTTCAAAACATTTAAGATGTAATATTAATATTTTGCAGTTGTGATTAGAGGCTGTATGTAATTAATGGTGTGATCTAGATGTAACATGTGGGCCCTAGATTTATTACCAGCTCTTTTATAGCATTAGATTGGAGTAAGGTAGAAGAGAATTCATTCAAATTATCTATAGGGTATTTCAATATATTTAAGTAAATTTTTGTATGTAGGTCTTTGATTAAGATGTATTATGTATACATTTTGTTATAATTGTCAGATTATTCTTCCATTGAGGTGGATGGTGTCCTCAATATGATTTCAGCTATCCTTGAATAGATATCAGAGCACTTCTAAGCTGCAATAACCTGAGTATGTTAGATTTTAAAGATGTTTCTAGGGCCGATACCATTACACCTCTGTGATCTCAACTACAACATGCCTTGTTCTCTGGTCACTATATACTTCAATAACCTGTCATTTTATGACCTAGTTTAATTCACTTGCAGTAAGTGTGACGAAGATTTTAGTATTGTGATATATAAGAACTTTATTATCGTGGGGATTTGGTTTACCATTCAAATATATTAGATTAGTTGTCTTTAAATTGCATATAGTTTTAAATGCTTTCAAAACATTTCAGTAAATAGGGCCTTTTGTGCTTAATAATTTCAAAGGTCCACTTACCAAGGAAGCTCTGTAAGGGAAAATACACATGCTCAAGTAAAGTGAATCTTCTGGTGTTTCAGGCGTCCTCACATAGAAAGAAGGAATGAAAAAGTATCAGATTTGGCTTACTGTTCTCTCTATTTTAGGACCGTGTACTTGATTTTTAGTTGAAGCCTTAAGGTGGTGTAAAGAAATACATATAGATCTGCCAACTCAAGCCATGTTCAAGGTATAACAGAAATGTTGTAGCAGGTTATCAAATGAAAGAAAACTTTGTTATTCCAAAGCATAATCATGAGTATCAAATATTACAAGACAATAGTAAGACATTTATATTATAGTACACTAACATCAGTCACTGTCAAAGTCAAAGATGCGTTACCAGTGACTGAGATTCATTCAAGGATACAAAACCCTTCATTTTGGGTTATTGTGTGTGGATTCAAATGTAGGTTTGATTTGGTTAATGTTTAGAAGAGATCGATAAAGTATTTAAAGAATATCTTACATGTTTCGAGAGGTTTGAGAGGCACTTATCATGACTATACCCTCACAAACAACAACATAGACTGGTTTTACTAAGTTTCTTTTCTCTATTTTGAGGTTCTCATTGCCAAAGTGGCCAAAGACTATGTTAGGCTGATAAAATATGGGGATTCTCTTTACCGCTACAAATATTTGAAGGTTGTTGCACTTGGATGGATGTGTACCATTGTTAAGAGAATTGCATCGAGTTTGGCTTACCTCAAACAGGTGAGGCAACATATGGAAAGGTTGTCGTCTATTGACCCATATACCGAGACTATTTTGATATGTGGGTACCCTAATGTTGACAAGAGTTATTCTATTAATTATGATGAGTTGTATCATTCCCATCATGTCCCATGCTTACACCATGTGTACCCTCAAATATAGGATGTAAATAATTGTTCTTTTCTTGACCAAAGGTTTCCATATCTTGAGGTAGTGGAGTTATGTCACTGTTATGAACTTGGAATTATGGTCATACCCTGGTGACAAATTTTAAATGGATACAAGAACCTTTTTTGTGCAATGATCAGGCCCAACCTTTATATCTTGAATGCCAATGCTAGATGCCTCTTCTTTACTGATTAATCCATGTGACAAATCTGCAGACTTGTTAGAATGAGGAAAGGAGCCTCTACTATCCAAATTCAAAACTTGGGACTTTTCTTTCCTTCCATCTTCAGATTCACCACACACCACTAAATTTAGATTTTCCTCATCTTCAGATTCACCACACACCACTTCATGTTCTTCACCAATTGGCGATTCAAAATCAATCGTTGAGCAATCTGAATACTCATCAAACCTCTCTTGAATGTCCTCACTACAAGGCACATGTCGTCTTCATTGCATCTTCTTTTTATTTCATGTAAAATCTTTAAGAACTTGATCAAGGACTTTATTTCATTGCATCTTCATTTTAATATGCATATTTTTCACCTGTGCATATACCTTCTATGATCAACTCTTATATGCACGGGTGATGAACATTTAGATTTTCCTAAGCAGTACTATGAGCTTTCCTCCAACACATGTACTATTGTGAAAATCATCACAAGTCCATTTGTTGCTGGAAATCTCACAGTACACATGTTTGGAGGTCTGAAGGAGACAAGAGAATTTGAAGATTCACGAGTCTTAAGATTGTACTTAATATAGCCAAGCTTCATTCAATGGTACATTCAAACATGAAACAAACCATTCTTAAACTAGATTAAACTAGTAAACCAAAGGACATGCTATTACTACTAAGTCTCTGTTTGTTGGGCATACTAATTATAAGTACTTGACATATATCACAAATGTTGCTAATTAAGGTTGGTGGGATGATTACGCCTATCCTGAAAAAAAGACTATCAAATCATTATGCTTTCAAATCAATTACCAATCGATGTATCCCTTGCGAGGGAGAGAAGCCAAACACATAAAGAACATGCACATAAATGCGATAGTTGAAAAACTTAAATGGAATACACCAAGAAGTACCAAATGATGAATGCTCAATTGTTGTAATGGAAAAGCATCAGAACCGTCCATTTCTAAAATTTGATTTTGTATAGTCTTAATTATTTTTCTATAGTCCTAATGATTTTGAAAATTGTTGACATAGTGTTTCTTTTTTTGATTATAGTATAAATGATTTTTCTTATTTCTTGTCTTTTGTCGCTTTTTGATTTCCTATGTCTATGCTTCGTGACAGGATTTTGTCACCTTATTTTGATGGTATATTTCATTCACTCTATGTGGAATACTATTTTGTTCACTATTTTATTTCAGCTTGATATTTCTTTCATTTTTCATATACACAGAGACTACACATGCTGATAAAAAATGAGCTATTTGATTTAGGTTTACTTTTCATTATTGTAAATGGTTAATATTTCTGATGGTACTCCTTGGTGTATTCCATATAAAAATAATAAATGTAGTAACGATGGTGTGGTGCATTTTTTATATAGGCTCGATGACTCTTCTTTCTCAATGTGCCAAAATGTCAATGTGGTGGTGGGCAATGTGTGTTGAAGACTTCACGGACACAGAACAACCCTAGATGACAATTTTGGTGTTGCTCAAATAGAAAAAAGGTTGCTAATGTCTATAGATTTAATGTTTCTAATGTAAATACTATTCATTATATTATAAGAACTAATGTAGACTGGGCATAACAGGGAAATAATGGCTGCAGATACTTTAGTTGGGTTGATGAAAACTCATCTGCATCTATCCGCCCATCTCCACTTATCCGCGATGAAGGATTTGAGTGCAAAATGTGTCAGGCTAGGGCAAATGCCAAAATTATATTTTTACAATGCCTTCTCTGTATTGTAATTGCATATCTTTGTTGTGACCATATGCAGAGATGAGCTCAGGAATTAGTCAGTTTAGTATTTTCATATTGTAACTAATATTTTAATATGGATATGGCGTAACTTCTCTTTGCCTCAAGTGCGCATATATATGGTTTACATCATTTTTTACAACAATTCTTCATGTTTATGGCTCAGGTGAGCCCCAATCTGCTATCAATCAGATATTTTAACGTATAGTGTTTTCTTGGTTATTCCATTTGTTCCTTGATACATCAATTCTACCACACCCACTCCACTTCACATGCATGTCTTTGAAATAAACTCCTAACTCTAATAAACCAATTGTAACTACTAACTAACCTTATAAAATAACAACTAAGAATGATCGCTTGACAACATTTGCTGAATACAAGGACCTTGAGAGATCAATCAATCAGGATGAGTGGACGAGGATGATGAGATGGGGGAAGTGGAGTTGAATCCTGATGAAAAGGAAGCTCGATCTGGCTGCAATTTGGAAAAAGAAGATGCTTATCATCAAACACAGATTGAAGAAGAGTACTGCAGAGAGCAGGCCTACAGTACCAAGGAAGTTTGACAAGAACAAGGAATATGACTTAAACAGAATGGGAAGACATCTTTTTAGCTTGGGCTTGGATCCTTCAATAATTATCTTGATAATAAATGAAGTAGATGAGAGTTGAGCAATTAGCTTCCCAAGAAAAATCTCGTAAATGAACTGTGTGTACCCCAATTCCTGTGCCTTCTGCACGTACCTAAATAACATATTTGAAACAACAAGGGTAAATTTAGCCTTACCCTTGTTGTTTCAAATATATCATTTGGGTATGCATAGAGGGCACATGAATTGGGGTACACATAGTTCATTTATGAGATTTTTCTTGGGAATCATCTGTCATCTACATTATTATGAAGCTAATTGCCAAAAGATCCAGGCCCAGGCTAGAAAGATTTCTTCCCAAACACATAATAAACATGCACATAAACACGATAGCTGAGAAACATAAATGTAGATTTCACAATAGCTGAGAAACATAATTGTAGGCATCATGGTCACAATTTTTTGGAGACAATGTAATTGAGTTGTATACCCAAGCAATGGAGAGAAACTTCTGCACCTCCGATTCCAAGTTGACACTCATAGATAAGGAATAAATTTAGAGAATGGAGGAGGGCCATAACGACCAAAATAATACAGGACAAACCTCAAGTTAACTGAGGTAACTACAAACATTTTAATAGATTTTTATTATTAAATAATGAAATTTGCAAATACTAGTGATCTAAGCCCCCTCATTACATGATTTATTATTGTAAGCCCCCTCTAACTTACACATCTAGAAAATGAAACTACAACATATTGGGATTGAGACAAACCTTATAGAACAACAACAACTAGGAAGGATCACTTGCCAACATCTTTTGAATACATCTGTAGCTCATGAATACAAGGTCCTTCGAAAGATGTATTCAACAGATGTTGGCAAGCGATCCTTCCTAGCTGCTGTTGTTCTATAAGGTTTGTCTCAATCTCAATATGTTGTAGTTTCATTTTCTAGATGCATAAGTGTTAGAGATAGTTAGAGTCATCATTATGGAAGTGTCTAAGACCCTTACTCGTTCATTTATTTGAAGCTCATTTAGCGCGTTCCCTTGAGGGTCTTTCCTTGCAGTAATCCTCCAAGTGTGCATGCCCTTCAAGTTGTCAAGAAATAGCCTCCAAGTTTGTCAAGTTCAAATTCGGCCTTCCTTAATTGAATCTTTTCCAAGACTCATGCTTCACATGAACCACTTCAAACCACTTTAAACTCTGGTTTAAAGTAGTTCAAAGCAGTTCAATGAATGATTATTTTTTTAACGTCTGTTTTCTGCAGGTGGGCCCTGGCCTACATCACCTTTTTGCGGTGAACCACTTTGAACCACTTTGAACCCCAATTCAAAGTTGTTCAAAGAGGTTCAAAGAAAAATAGTGGGTAGAGTCATAAGTGAAAGGACAGTTGATGGGACATATGACATAAGTTGACGGTGAAATGATGGTTAAGTTTTTAAGGTGGACAGTTTAGATTTGACGGGAGCCACAGGGCAAGCCTCAAATAAAGTTTCCGGGTTGCGATTAATGAAATCGTTAACACGAGCGAGAGATATTGTTTGGGGGATGATTAATAATGATATTAAAGTTTACAGATTTCAAGGACATCCTTTGCTGGGTCATTACTGCTCACATCATTTAAAATTAATGTTCCCGACTAGTGCTCATTAAAGTCAACTTTTCAGGGCATAATCTTTCAAAAAAATATAAACAGCTCTGTAAGTTTTCTCTTCCTGTTATAATTCTGTGGAGTCTCGATTGTGGGAGAAGAAATTGTTTTGAGTCTGTGTAAAACAGGTAGCTCCTAAAGCTCTTTTTCATTTCCTGTTGTTGTTTGATATATTGATTCAAGAGGGGGGGTTTTATTTTTATTCCTGAGGGAGAGATGAGGTCCAGTATGCATTTCTTCGAGAATGTCAAGAATATGCAATGTCGAGCCCCTATTGTCACAAACACAGACCTGTTAGGGATATCAGTAGAAAAAATGGCAATTGACGTCACAAACCATGCAGTGGAAGATCATAGTCTAGAGTTCCTGTCGAGTGGATTATTGGAAGCCGCGGCTTTCCCTCTGTCAGCTGTATGTCCAGAGTTGGTTCAATAATGTATTACATATATGATGTTAAATCCAAGTGCATAATGAATGCGGATGGCCAAACCCTTGTGCCGGTCAATAGAGAGACTATCATGGCTATTTTTAAGATCCCAGAGGAATCTCTCATCAGTTTCATTCCCACCAAATCTCTAGCTCAGTATAGAGAAAACATAGATAAAAACTGTAGTCATGTGGCCCAGAAGTGGACTCAAACTAATTATAATGGCAGATCTCGGTTACCTAAAGTCCTCACCAAAGACCACATGAAGCCACTTATTCATGATGTGATAGTGTTGCTTCACCAGATTAAAGGTTCAGATCAGGTTCTCCTCTTTGAGGAGTGGATGTTTCATTTTATAGAGATAGTCTTGGAAGGTGGGAAACATATTGATTGGGCGGAGATTATTGCTAGTTCCTTGAGGGACCAACTTAAACAAGCTCAGGCCATTAAGAAGGATTTCTTTATGTCTTCCTATTTGATATACTATTTGGCATGCACACAAGATTTATCTGCCATTCAACATGTTCCTTGGAATGAAGATATTTTCATCTATGAGTACTATCCCTTATTAAGAAAGGATAAGCTTTTGGAAAACTACAGGAAGCTTCACGATGTTTTCCTTGGAAGATTGTGTCAACAATTGGTAGGAGTCCCAAACCAAAGAGTTTCATTGGAAGCACAGAAATTGGTTCAAGTCTACGGAAGTCTATACATTCAATTTCCATGTTTTACCTACAACCGGATCAAAGGCTTTGATGATGAACCTCTTAGGATCCCAAGGTTTTCTTTTGACTATTTTATATTGGTAGAGGTTTGCAGGCAATTGTTCGTAGTTATTAAAAATACCCTACCAGAAGAAAGGTGGCCTTCTATGTTTCCAGTTAAAATTGGCAACTTGGTCTATAACAATATGATGGATGCTTCGGTGATAGGAAGCAACTTGTTGAGTTTTCACTTGCAATTTTATGAGTTAAGAAGGGGTTTTGACAATAAGGGCTTCGCTAGACAAGTTCTAAGTCTAAGTAATTATCCTTTGCCCAGTTCGCACCTTGAAGATCTATGGGAAGATCTTAGTGATGAAGAAGCAGTCTGGAAACAAGATCACTCAAGACTTTTAGTTCCATAGATCAAAATATTGCAATTAAAGTTTGATATTAAGGGAGTAGAAGAGGATAGTTCTAAAGCCACAGGTTCAGATGTCATCAATGTAGAAGCAAGAAGTCCTTTGGTCATAGATTGGAACATGAAGGAGGAAGATGATATAAAGTTGAGAGCCCGAACCATATTCGGGGTTACAGAAACATGGTTGACATAAAAGAAAAAGAAAGGAGCAAAGAACCCCCCTCTTGAAAGGCATAGTACAAAATCAACCCTAAAAAATGTGAAACATGTCTCATCTAATGTATCTCCTGTGGTTCCTAATGAAGGTAAAGTTACATCCCCTAAGAAAAAGGTGGTTCCCAACGGACATCCTACTGCACCCAGATCGAGGCCTAGAACAAGATCGGAAAGGCATTGTCAGATGGCATCCTTAGGACTTGACTATCTGGATATTGAGATTAACGATGACAATATTTCCTTTCCAATGGATCAACAAGAAAAGGTTCAAGAAATTGTTACTAGTAGCATGGATGTACCTCAGGCTGAGAACACTCCTGTTAAAACACCTAACAATCGGATAGTCACTAGTTCAGTTCCTCCTTGGCTAACCGAATCAGTGAGTAAAAGAAAGAGTTATATGCCTATTTCACTTCCTGTGAAGGAGATTGTCACCAAATATGCTACCCAAACCCCTAAAGCAAAAAGAATGAAGAGTGATGCAAGGCTATCTACCAATCCATCTACTGGAAAGGTGACTACCGAAATAGAAACCTTCAGGCCTAAAGAGGGAATTTAGGAACCAGAGGTGGAAGACTTTGAAATCACTAAGATGGAGCTTGGTCTTCTAAACAGGGATTCTAGAGATCATCTTTTTAAATTTTCAGCTGATCATATGCTCGGGTAGTCGTAAAAATATGGGAGAGAGAAATGTGAGTTGAAGTAGATGGTATCTACCATGGCCGAATTTCTTTCCTCACTTATTGATGTTGGAGCACTGCCATTGGCCCAGTCCTCACAAGATTTTGATCTGAATTCAGCTGAAACCCAAAGGCTAGTGAAATAGATGCAATAGGGTAGAATTCTGATGGAGGTTGTGAAATCTTGGATAAATAATGTAATCGATGAAGGGAGTGCTTTCATCTGAGAGTTTATATCTACCTGCTTAGATGGAGAAGGATTACTCGATGAGATTCAAACCCTGGTTCCAAGCTGGGAGATGGAAGAAGAGAAATGCACAATGATTGTCATACAGGTCCAAGAAATAGAGGTGTATGGTGTGACTCAGTTCTTAGCAAAAAATCCGATGAAGTTGGTAGATCCCTGTATGCTGTTCAGTTTGAAACAGAATTTCGGCTGAAAAGACACAATGTTTAAAACTGTGATCTCTCAAGCCAAAGCAATAGAGAAAGATGTATTGAATATGCATGCAGATGCCCTTAAAGACATCAAGATAGTAAATCCCTCAAGTATTTTACAAATTGATGAAGGTAATAGGGATACAGATGCCATGGTCAAAGTCTTTATAGACACCATGAATGCTCTTAAAGAAAATGAAGCACCGACGGTTCAGGATTTCACCAGAATTGAAAACATGGAATCCATGTTGCTGTTGAACAGGGGCCAGTTACCTAAGTAGGCAGAGAGGATCAGGGAGTTAAGATGGGAAAAAAATGTGACTCGGGTGAAGCTAATAGGTCTGAAGAATCTGCATTTTCAGCCAGCTCAGGAATTGGTGAACGTGTTCGGATCCTGGAAGCTCGTACAGATTGCCACGTCAGAAGGTCTTGGAGGGAGTTAGCATTTTTTGGGATAACATTTACCTTTCTTTCTATTTTAAAAGACATGTTTTATGAAACTCTCTTTTTAGTTGCATAACTGGTTTTTAACAGTTTTTCTGGTGTCCGAGAGGCCAGGTTTTTCTGGAGGCTCTCTTGGACCTAAAACTATAAATGCTAGAGCATTGAACTGTCAAGGGGTTAGAAATTACAGATAGAAAAATAGATAGTTTTGCTAAGTAGATAGCTACATTAGTCTTTTATGTTCTGAAATAGTTTGTGACTTATTTTGATTAGACTTTGATTTGATCATATATGAATATATAGATGCATGGTTTGATTTAGAACTTTGAATCGAAATCTGGAATGTATTGATTACTTTGAGAATTGGTACATTTGTATCTGTGCATGTATTGTTTATACTTAGTCACTCTCAGTTTCTTTCTAGTTATTTCCCCTTGAGTTATTTTATAGGTTCTTTGTTTTAGAAGTAATTAGTAGATATCAGTTTTCTTCATAGTTGAATTTAATCATCTGTTGATTCTTTAAATCACCTCAATACCCAAGAGTATTTGAGTGGTCCTTCTACACTTTCTGGTTAAAGGTGTATGAATTTACTTTTATGTTGATAATTCATTGAATATCCTACAAGGAAGATGAACCTTCAAAATTTAGAGGGAAGAAATTTTTAATGCTTACCCAACTGTTGATGAATTGTTTGTCTTCAAAGGCATAGAGTTTTTATTCATTTTCATTTAAGAAGAACAAGACAAATCTGTTCACCAACAGTAAGTTAGAGGGGGCTTACAATAATAAATCATGTAATGAGGGGGCTTAGAACACTAGTATATGCAAATTTCATTATTTAATAATAAAATCTATTAAAATGTTTGTAGTTGCCAGCTCATTTAACTTGAGGTTTGTCTTGTATTATTTTTGTCATTATGGCCCTCCTCTGCTCTCTAAATTTATTCCTTATCTATGGTGTTTGGATCCCACAGTGTCAACTTGGAATCGGGGATACAAAAGTTGCTCTCTGTCGCTTGGGTATACAACTCAATTATGTTATCTCCAAAAAATTGTGACCATGATGCCTACAATTATGTTTCTTAGCTGTTGTGTCCCAAGACCCCTTATGACCCTTTACGACCATTTATGATCCCTAAGAATACATCTTAGAGGTCTTAAAATGTCGTAAAGGGTCATAAGAGGCTCCTAGGAGGGGCTAGATGAGCTTCCACCTTCACGTGGTTGGTCCTGTTAAGTAGAGAATGTTATACTCTTCTAGAAACAAAGAGAAGCTCAATAATTTAAGTTCTCAGTCCACAGACAAATTAAATTAGACTTACTATCCAAATTGGTACATTGATGTGAATCAATGATGGACCGAAGTTTTTAGATTCTGAGAAGATGTACATGCAGTGGAGGCCAGAAGGGATTTTTGTGGAGATTTTCTAGATGTGGAGATTTGCTAGAGTGGCTATATACATACGAGGGTTTCCAAATTGAGTACCAGTGCAGAGATGATGATTCAGTAACCTACATCTATAAAACCTTCACAAATATCTTTATCTTAGTTTCTGTAGTATTGAAAAAAATGAGTGGGTTGGACATTAGTGGTGGATCTATTCTCTCTTATCATTCTTCATAGTCCCTTTGGTAGTTATTCTTTCTTGTAACTCACCTTAATCAGTGTGCATATATTTGAGAGTAATCTTTTCCATTGTTTTTCCCTTTACAAGTTGTTCCACATAAATCTAGTATTTCTTGTGTTTATGTTTGCTATTATTTTTGTGTTCCTATCCTTAAAAGGTTGTAATTTAAAAATAAGTTTGGTGGAACTAAATATGTATTGCATGTAGGATTGAGGAAAGAAGATGTACACTTGGAAATGGACAAGGAGCTCTACCTTGTCATACGCGGTGAGAAGTATCCCCAAGAAATGAGAATGCTAAGGTGGAAATGGCGGGTGGTGGGGAGTAGCAGTTTAAGAAAGCCTTTCCCAAACTCTCCCACAACCCATTAAATCCTCAAAGCATCCCCCTCTTTCTCATCGCCCAAAAAATCAACCCCACAAACAAGAAGAAGGCAAATAGCCAACTGGCTAATAAATTGGGAGATTGGTTTTAGATATAATATTTAAGTATTATTTTTGGCATAGCTGTAGATTGCTTAGTCGTCTCCTATGAATGTCATTGAAATATTGTGAGGCTTATTCTTTCTGTCTTTAGAAGTGGAAATTTTTATTGAAAGGTTAATGACCTCGAGAAAGAACATGTTTGTGTGAAATAAGATTGAAAATGTGTGGCTGTTTGTAAACAGTAAACAACAACAACATAATATTGCTGTGCTTAAATTGATAATATTTTTTTTTAATTTTAAAAATAATTTTTCTGTCGCTTTTTTGACAAACAAAGAATAGACATATCGATGAGAGTGCTATATATTCGACGTTTAGTCTGACGATTTTGCATCGCAATTTCAACCAACATTGGTCACAAAGATAAACGTTATAGCCGACAATTTTTCCAGGTTGAAGCAATTATTTCGAGGTTGTTGCCATCGATAATTCAACCATTGTTGACGTTGCAATTTTGACGGAGATTTGATGTATCGTATTATCAACTAAAAAACTTCGACGACTATTATGGTCGATTGGCTGACCAATTAGCATCTAATAATCGACTAAACCTCGTCAAAAAACAAGCTAAAATTTACTAGTGGATCACCACTAATGTGTTTTTCTGTCCTTTGAATCTCTTTGTTTGTCTGGTTAGAGACAGTTATACTCTGGATGTCTTTTGCAAATAGAACTGTAGCCCCTTCCTTTACCAGACTTTGGAATCTTTCTCTTGAGATTTGGATGGTAGCAATAACCCAAGACAAGATATTGAAATATGTGAGTTTAGAATTAAACTCAGTAAGGACCCTCCTCTTTTCTTGGAAGATGTCTTCATTTCTCTGTTTCCAAATAAGCCATAGAACTTCAGTAATAAAGGTAAGCCAAAATTCATTAAGCTTGCTGTCAAAAGTCTCCACATAACCGACCATAATTTCATGCTAGGATAGACAAAAAGAAAAATTCCCCAAAACCTTACAATAAAAAAAAGAAGACCAAATATTGACAGCCCATTGACATTTAAAGAAAAGATGCTCATATGATTCAACACAATTGCATACATAACAAAGAATGGTGTTTTTTGAACCTTGAGAAACAAAAGAACCAATAGCATGCTTTTTCAATAGAAAAATCCACTTAAAACAAACTTTTTTGGGCTCAACATGAGAATGCCATAACAACTCAATAATTAAATGCCACCTATTGCACGACCATTTCAAGCCCCAGGCTTGATTAATTTCATTGAAGATCTTATCTTTGTTATTAAGCATTTTATAAATTCACTTGCAAGAAAAATTACCAAGAACAGTACCATCACTCCATTTAATGAATGACGGGTTTTGAATAGAATCAATGCACAATCTAGGAAACCAATTACCCACTGCCTTTGTAATGAGAGTATAGGTTTTTTTTTGAGAGGGAGGAATATTAAATCTGCTGCTTAATTCTGCCCAGGAGGAGATTCTGTTATCAACCAGTATATCACTGATGAGGGAGATACCTTTATTATTCCAACTCTTAGCTAAACAACATTGAGTGAGAGCAAGGGGTTTATCATTAAGGTATATACCCCACCAAATTGATCTATCTATTACTGCAAAGTAAGGATTTCTCCCTATAGCACTTCTGGAACATAGGAGTGATTTAACATGTCTCCATGCCTTCCATAGAGAAGTGAACACTTTAGATCCAAAGATTCTCACATCAAAATCACCTAGGAGGATGTCAAGAAAGGGAACATTTCTCTAGTCTTTCCCTTTTTTAATAGTGGATTTGACAACATTATTCCTAATCAGAACTTTCCATGGCTCATTACCTGAAATTGCCTTGATAATCCATTTGGAAGCTAGTGTCATACCTTACTTTTTAAGATCTTTAATTCCCAACCCTCCCTATATTCTTGGGGTACAACACCACTCCCACTTGACATTGTGCCTTTTCTTATTACCAATACCATCTGACCACAAAACTTCTCTCAGAATCTTTTCAAGCTTATTTGTTTGGTGGTTGGTAAACAACCAAGTTGAAGCATAATAAATGGCATGAGATGATAATACCTTTTGAACTACCTCTAATCTTCCTGCTAGAGATAGCATATGAGTTTGCCATTTTATGTTCTTTTTTTCAATTTTCTTAAAAATCCAACTCCACATTTCATTAAGTGAAGGATCAAGGGAAAAGGGTATACCCAAGTATCTGACAATGAATTTAGGCCTAGACCATTGCCACCCTTTGTCACCAAGACAAGGGGGAGGAGTGTTGTCCCAACCAAGAATAACAGATTTATGTGGGGCTATCTTAGCACCAGATGCTTCACAAAAAAGTTGGATTCTACAAATAACTCTATGAAAATTTTGTTCAGAGAGTTCAACAAAAAGAGCCATATCATCTGCAAATTGTTCAATGAGTAGTTCTTCTTCATTAGGAAGGGAGATACCTTTGATAGGAGGACCAAATTTAGTAGCTTTAAGAATGTATGCCATAGCATCGACAACAATAACATAAAGGGCAGGGACTAGAGGACAACCTTGTCTGATGGATCTACCCAAGAGGATAGGGTCAGAAAGTTCTTCATTAATCTTAATAACTGTACTAGAGTCTTTAAACAAAATTTTTACCCAGTTACAAAAATATTTTGGGAAGCCAAACTGTTTTAACATAGGAAGCACAAAGTGCCACTCAATTCTGTCATATGCCTTTTCAAAATCTAGAAGAATCATAGCCATATTTTGGTTATCTGCCTTTCCCCAATGCATTGCTTCCCAACTAGTAATTATATTTTCTAAGATAAATCTACCTTTGATAAAACCTGTCTGAGTTACTGATATAATGTCATTCAAAACCTCAACAACCTTCTAGCCAGTAGTTTAGCTATCACTTTATAAGAGATGTTTAATAGAGTGATTGGTCTCCAATTTCTGACTTGCATTTTATCTCCTTTCTTAGGGAGAACCTTTATTAGCCCTTTTTTGACATTTCATCCCAAGGTCCCATTATCAAAAGAAAATCAATATAATTCAAAAAGTTCAATAGAGATCCAGTCCTTGTTGACTTTATAGAATTCTGCCGGTAGGCCATCAATGCCCGAGGATTTCCTATTAGCAAGTGATCCTATGGCATCTTCAATCTCTTGAATGGAAATTTATTTGCCCAACATATATCCTTGTTTCTTATTGACCTTATTAGGAATGATACTAATGCACTACTCCATACATAACTGGTTGCCTTCATTATGCTCAGATGTGAAAAGTTTTTAATAGAATTCCATAAAAGTTGTCATGATCTCCTGATTATTGGTGGTGAACCCCTCCTCAGTCTGAATACCACTGATTTCCTCTCTACATTATTTAGCTCTAATGATATTGAAGAAGTACTTTGATCACCTGTCACCTTCTTTGATCCAATTGGCCTTAGCTCTAACTTTCTGACCCTAAATTTTATATTGTTGAATAGTTCTAAGTTTCCCTTTTGTATCAATCAATTATCTTTCTAGAGCCTCATCATCACTCCCTTTGTTTTGGAGCTCTATCTTAGTTTTCAAGAGATTGGAGTTGAGGGATCTTTCTTCAAAATTCCTATCTTTGGTTTCTTTTGTTCCTATAGTTTGATACAGTTTCCTCCAAGAGTCTATTAACTGATTCCACTTATCAATAGGTGAGAAGTTTGCAGACCGAAACTTGGAGAGGATAGTAGTCATCTAGAGGGCATCCAAATTATCTTCATTTCTAAGAAGGGAGATATTTGATTTAAATAACTGTCTCTTGGAGTTATTATTGGATTGAATTCCTTGATTTTTAAGATAAATACAAAAGATAATAGGAGAATGATCATACATACTTGCAAGAATGATACTAACGGGGTAGTGTCATATGTTGTGGATCATATCAAGCTCATATTTGTTAATGTATACTCTATCAAGTCTGCAATATATTCTGGACTTATTATCCTGATTGTTGCACCAAGTGAACGACACTCCTTCATGGCTTCCTTTGAGTCCCTCTAGTGGATCATAGATAGCAAAATGTCTCTTGAACCTAGTCTAGAAAAAGTGTTCATTTCCTTTCCATTCAAATTTCCCTCCTCCAGACTTATCCTTAGGTCATTCAATCATGTTAAAGTCACCAACAAAAGTCCATGCTACATTGGGAAGATTGACTAAAATCCATTCCCACAAATTGGCTCTTTCCCTATAATCATTTGAGGCATAAACATTATAGACCCCTATAATTTTATCTTTACACTTGAGAGTAATCCATAAAGCCTTGTTGCAGGGTCACATCCCATTAGAAATGATTTTGTCAATCCATGTGGGGTTTATAATGGTTTCTATACCCCCTTGCCTCTATCATGTTCAAAATAGTAGCATTTGGAATTACCCCATATGAATTTTAGCACATTAAAAGCTTGATATCCAATGGTTTTAATCTCTTGCAAATAGATAATGTCCTTTCCTTTAAGGTTATTACACCAACTTCTAACAATATATTTCCTATCTGTCATTTCCAGTCCTCTAACATTCCATCTATGAATTTGTACTTTCATTATTAATAGTTAGAGGGTGTGGTGATCTTGCATAACCTAGAAAAACAATCCAGAATCTCATTCCCTTTATTTTTATTAGTTCTTTCCTTATTTTTCATGCTGTTACTTCTGTTATATGTTTTCCTTTTCTTTTTCTTAGATAGGAATTATGTGAATCCCTCATTGGTAAGTGTTGTATCAACATTGATTTCAACCTTAGTTTGTGTCTCACTGCTCTGTGGTAAAGGTGTGGTCATTGTAGAGCCATTCCTATGTGTCAGAGGGGATATGGGGATAGAAGTAGAATTAGCTTCCTTAGCAGCAAATTTAATTTTTTCCAATGTAATCTGTTAGGCATTTTTCTTATTGTTATTAACATCAGTATCTTTTTCCCTAGGGACTGGGATATACTGAGGGGTAGCAGAACTCTTATCTCTGGGTTCAGGATTAGCAGCAAGTCTAACCTCATAATCCCCCTCAAACAAAGGATTATTTAGAGTAACAAAACCATTAGCCTAGGTATCAATAGTATTATTAACATGAATAGGGTTTCGAATGTTGCCTTATGGATTAGCAGCCTGAAAATCTTTAGAGATTTTCTTCAGCAATGAGCAATCTTTCTTATTATGACCATTCAACTTGCAATGGAAGCATGCTCCAATGTCACCAAGTCTAACTACCTTCCAAATGAAAAAATCATTCTCAAATTTTAAGGATATATTGTTTGGAAAGGAAACCCCCGGGGTTGGAGCTAAAAGAACACAGGCATTAAGATGGGGGAGGGTAATTTTGGTTTC
The DNA here is from genome assembly GCA_027943335.1 of Chamaecyparis obtusa. NCBI lineage: Eukaryota > Viridiplantae > Streptophyta > Pinopsida > Cupressales > Cupressaceae > Chamaecyparis > Chamaecyparis obtusa. The sequence goes on from BSBK01005462.1 coordinate 236,613, forward strand.
TTCAATTTGTGGAACAAACCCAAGGGGTTTAAGCATGTGTGGCAAGAAGGCCCAAAATTCAGGTTGAACTCCTAAAATTTCCATCCAAAACGGGGAGGCCTGCAAGACAACATCATCAAGATTCCCTTTTTGGGACCAAGGTAAGGCTCTGAATAATGTTTGCCCAACATTCCTAAAAATTTTATGAAGAAATTTTTCTTGCATTGCATGATTCTTGAAGAACACCACAAACAATCCTTTTTGGATCATCCTACTGAAACTAACAACAATGCCAATTTTTTTACCCCAAACATTGTTAATCTAGTCATCAAGAAACTTACGTGCAGGGAGTAATTTAATATCCATACACACAAAGAAGACGGTGACATTTTTAAGTCTAGATTATTTATCTTTGATAGCATTCACCATGTCAATATTCAGAGATAGAGAAAGAGTGCTGCCAACAAGGTTCGAGGCCTTACCTTTTCCTCCAAGGGCATCACTGGGACTACCTGAGACATTATCTACTCCTCGTCAATTTCCATTGGGGTTGGGAGAGCTTCCTCAGCTTGCCACATTGTCCATGATAGAAACACACTCGAAGAACACAAAATTTGGGCATTTGGTGGCCGACCCCTCAGCCACCACTCTACTTTGAATGAAGGCTTAAAGCCTCCAAAACCATGATCACCACAACCACCATCATTTTTTGAACTAGAATCGCCCTGCCTCTCCTTTCTATGATTGGAATCGTCCTTCTCTCCCTTCTTGTCAATGACATCATCCTTGAAACCTCTCACACCCATGACTTGAATGACCAAGCCCTAAGCGACACAAATCAAAGAGAAGAAAGCATACACGAGAGCCCAAAAAAGAAAAACAATAGACCAAATGAAAAAAATAAAACACAAAAACAAAGGACAAAAAAAGCTAATGAAACCAAAGGACAAGACACTACGAAGCAAATGCGAAGCACAACAAGGCCACCGAAACATGAGGAATGCCTGCAGGATGGGACATGAAGCACAAGGGGAAAGGTACCCACTTGCAGAGCGATCCTCAAACTTTTTTTAAATACACTAAATATATATGTTAGTACAATTCTATGTAAAATTTTATGGTCTTTTTGAAATATTCTATTTCTTGCAATCTTCCTAAAATTCTAATTGTATTATCTAACAAAATGCCTAAATACAACCATACACCAGTCAAATTTAGGCCTTAGATGCCACAAATCAATACATGTTAATTTTTGTTATATCTATGCATTTTCCTATTTATTTGAGATTGTACCATCCTAAAAAGTTAGCACCCATGATTGGATTCTTTATAAAGACATATTAGACCCCATTTTGGTGATTTCAAAATCAGATGTTCATTATGCTTGATCTTGGCAAGCTGATTCCTCTTTTCCCTCTCATTTTCACTCCTCCCAACACCCCATTTAAACTTTAGTCCATTTCTCATGGGACATATTGTGAATGTCGACTTGTCCTTGGGACATGTCACCAATGAGGTCATGTCCTTGGGTTTTGGGGCCCAAATTTCACTTGGAGTACGGTGCCGGGGTTTTAGCAAGAGAAAAGTTTTTGTGGTTGACCTGGATCAACTTTGAATTCTGAAATGATGGAGTAAGTATAAGAACCCCCTATCTCTCCTAATTTTGATATACATACATGATCTACAACTTTGGAAACCAAGCTATCAAAATTTTTAAGCAATCAAAAGCAATTGGATTCAAGATTTGAAGGTAAGCTCCCAAGATCAAGATCTTCAAGTATCCAATTATTCAAGATCATTCAAGTCAAAGGAAATCTTCTCCCATCGAGGAAGAGATTGTAGATGCAAAGCTTACTTGGTGATGTGGTTGTCTCTGAGGGATGTATACAATTTTGAGGAATGATCAATTGCGAATAAGGGCTTGATATTGAGAGAAAGGAATTTGACTGCTTACTATTGTATATTGACAATAGTGAATTTGAAAAAGTTGCATGTTGCACGCTAGTTGAATGTAATTCTTGTTCCGATTGATAATAAAATTTTATTTCTTTCTATCTACTAGTAATGTTTGTTTTAGTGTTTTCATTTTCCATTGTGTAATCTCTTACTGTAAGGTTAGACATCTCCATTTGGTATTTTTCCTCCCTTGTATGCATCAAGTGGTATCAAAGCTGGTTGTGGACCTTGGCTTGAAAAGAACCAAGTTATTGCTCTCATAAGGCTTCTTGCTTATTTTTGTGGAGTGGTAGAACCATTGAACTAATCTACATCAACCAATAGTTGTCACAAGGTGGTCAGTAATAGGTTAATTTGTAGCTAACTGGCATAACAGAGGGAGACAATGATAAGGAATCGATTGGATCAAGTACTGGTGATTGAAATTTTTGATTGTGGGGTGACAATAGTGAGATTTGACCTACAATTACATAAATACCTACTGTAAGGGTTGGCCGAGTGAATGAAAAGTGAGGATTCATAGTTTTTGATTAAAGTTCTTGGTTTACCAGTTGACCTAATAGCTTGAGGCACACTATTGGTGTTGACAAATCGCTAGATTTGTTTAGACAATCAAAACTAGACAACTTTCCTCCAAGAAACTATGGCAAGATAAATTTGATGATGAGCTCAATTTCCATTCCTAGCTTTTCCTTCTCCCAATTCCAAGCCTCTTTCTCCGTCTCTCTCTAAGCCTCTAGATCTACCAAGATGAATTCTCCTCAAAACCAAAAATGCATGAAGTGTTTTTCTTCCTCACATTTTTTCTAATAGCAAGACATTCCTACATCTCTACCCCCATCCCAAGGTGAAGTAGATTTATTGGTTCTTGTTTTCTTACCACTTGTCCCTAACTAAGGAATGAGAGGATACTCAAGACATGGGAAAAGGAACTAATCTTGCAACCATACCCAATTTCGTCACTCTCAAAAAAGGCTCTCTTTAAGAGGCCATTTGGAAGCTTTGGGTGATGAAAAAGGCAAAATTTGACCCCCATACCTATGTATATGCATTGGGGTACCTAAAACTAACCTTAACCACTCCCTAGGGCTCAATTTAACCTCTCTAAAACCCATGTGAAGTTAACTCACAAAAATGGGAAATCATGTGACTTATGCCTTGGTTCCCTAATCAATTAACTACACCTAGGGACTCACAAGGTGACCTAAGGGTAGAGTAAGGTCAAACATTCCACTTAGGCATGCCAACACATAAGTAATAGTGTCAAGTGACATAATAAAAAGGTACACATCACACCACTTAATTTCCAACATGGCATGCCAAATGGATAAACACATTTACATTTACACATATAATTTGCATCCAATTATGCACTTAAAAACACTTACAAATTTAACATTAACTCATATATCACATTTACAAATTTAAAACACATAAAAATGAGGTCGTTCTCTCCATAGAGTCGACCTTGGCCTTTTACTATTTTCACATTGATCCATCCTTGTTTCCCCGCATTTAAAACCATGGTCATAATCATGCACACTCGATTAAGATATCAGTATCATAGGAAATCATCACATATATAATCACATCAAAAGAAAAACAAGATCCATAATAACATTTAAATACGAATACATTGACAAACTACATTTCATGTTTTCAACATAAACATAACCCATATTGTATCCTATTTCTATAAGCATCACATGTAAGTTTAGTTTTACTTAAACAAGTAACCCTATGTCAAATGCAGAACCAATACATTAAGAAATTAACATCATAACTATCTCAATTTCCTATTCCATAAGATAACATAAATCAAAATATAGAATCCATAATTCAATTATCTTTCTATATCATAAAGTCCAGATGAATCTAACATAAGCATGTAAAGGTATGTCTAACATCATCATCCATATAATCATGTAAAATCATCACATAATGTTTAATGATATGAAGTCATAATCAAAATAGGTCTAATATCTCAAAATAGTGTATCATCTAGATAGTCCATGTGTGAAAATATTAGTCGAGCTAAGATGGGTCGGGGTAGGACCTCACATCCTCCCCCCGGCATGAACTTTCTCCTGGAGTTCATCAAATAGATGGGGATACTGAGCTCTCATCTATGTTGTGTCCTTCCAAGATGTTGTGACCTCATCATAGAAATCCCACTGAACCCTAACTTGGTCTAGCTCTCGGCCTCGAAGGGCCAGGGTCCTACGAGCTAGTATACAAATGAGCTCCAAAGCTAGTTGCCCGTTCGAATCCACCTGTAAAGCATCCCAATCAATGATATGAGACTCATCATAAATATATTTCCTCAAAATAGATACATGAAACACATCATGGATGTGTGACAAGTTAGGTGGCAAAGCTAAATGGTATGAAACTGGGCCTATCCTCTCCAAAATCTCAAAAGGTTCGACAAAGAGAGGGGCCGCATAAGAGGTTAATAAGATATTTTTCAGTGAGATATCAAGTCTTAATAAAAGATGATAAATTTTTCCTATATGCAGAATCTTCTTATAAACATCTAAAGCTATTTCCTTTTGCTTGGCCATATTCACTCTTGTATTGTATAGAGGTTCCTCGCTAGGTGAGAATCCCTTAGAGCCATTTATCAACATTAATACACAAATTAACGGTAATGCTATTTTTTCTTTAATGATAATACTGGTTTTATCAACGTTAATACTGGGTTTTCTCCAATGAAAACAATCATGGAGAAACAGAGCTATTGGCATAGGCTCTTTCCCATTGAACAATAAAAAAGAAAGGACACATCCGACATTGCTCTCCAGTGTTTTTTACTGAGCACAAAGAAACAAAGCAACAAAAAAGCAAACAATTTCTTTCAAAAAAAATTCCTGCACTTTTGTAATTTTTAATCATAGTGTGAATACATAATAATGTATATAATGAGTGTCACAAAAGGAACAAGAACTATTTAACTCTTTGAAAACCCATCACTCATAGACTAACTTGGGATTACATTAATGATGAGCATAAAACAAATTGGATTTAGTTGTAAATTGGATTTACTTGAATAAGTTGTTTACAGATTAATTAAATTCAATTACATATTTGAAAATGTTGAAAAATATTTACAATATTAGATAAAATTCAGAAGTACCTAATCAGGTATCTTGAATTTGATGACTAAAAATAATGGAATTGCATCTACAGAGCTTCAAATAAAGAGTCCAATTCCATCTACAAGTAAGGAAATGAAATGGCTAAAAGAAAGCATGAAAATTGTGCTTTAGAAGTAGAATGTCAATACCAAATTTGACCAGTAAATCAATATTCAAACACACATTTCACACTAAAAAATAAATAAAATTCTAAAACTAAAATATGTTAAACAAATATTTTTAGATCACAATTATAACTAAGATCTATATTGTAATAATTAAATAACTACACTTCAAGAAACATTTCAAATCATTAAATGTGATAAAGTAAAAGTAAAATAAATAAAAAGTTAGTTTAATTTTTTTTCAATATAGAATCCACAAGAAACATTTGACTGAAAAGAATGATCATGGCCAGTGACCATTCCCTCCAATCTTCAGTGGGGGCAAATTCAACCCCTCCTAAATAAAAAAATTACATTAAACAACAAATTCATTTATATATGGATTTACAAATAAGTCGATCAATTTCAACAATTGATTCAAAAGTATAATAGTAAAATTAAAAATTTCTCTGCATTGACTGCAATTGCAATTGAGATACCTAGACAAACGTGGCAAATATGTTTGACTATACTAACTGTCACCATACCTAGAACTGCATTACCTCTACTAGTGTCTTATTAGTTCCTACGGTAGGCTAGAACTATAGGCAGCGACATAAACTTAAGTAGTGATTAAACATTTGAATTGTAACCAATCAGAAGCTAGATATTTTTTGTCTCAAAAATATTTATGTTAATGAAAGTGAAAATGCAATTTTATTAACAAAACATATTATTGAAAAATTATTTATCTATAATTTGATTGGCTCAAAAATTTGGACCGATTAGAGCCCTTTTTTCGAAAATCTCCACATTTTGATTTGAACGTTATAATGTTTTATTATGTGCTATTTTCATTAGTTATTGAATATTTTGTGCTATTTTCATATTACTTCATATTACTGATGCTTTGAATATTGTCATTATGAAATAAAGTACTAATTAGGACTTTTAATCATTAAAGATAATTATTATTTTAATAATATTTATTATAATAATTTAACTTTAAAATACTAATATTAATATCTATTATTTCTACATGTAGTTATGTACTTGGGGAGGTGATGCCTCTAACATAAACTCTTCGTTATTTTTTGTTTTGATCACTCTATATTTAATACAAAAATTATAATTTAAATAAACTAGTTTTTCAAAAAATTAAAATTAAATAATTTTTTTTACTTTAATATAGAAAAATTATTTAGAAGATTATAAATTTATTTGGATACAATTAAATTAGTTGTAATACAAAGGTTTGAGATGGATATTATAAGATCAATAATTTAAATAAGTCAGTGTTTCAAAAATTAAAATTAATATACATAAATACATAAAAGATATAAATATTGAAAAAGTATTTTGAATATTATAAATTTAAATTTTTTTTGAATACAATAAAAGTAATTGAAGTATATAAGTAAATTTTTTTTATCAAAAGCTATAATGTTTTAACAACATGAGTGTAAAATTTTTACAAGAGAAAGTGGTGCAGATAATTATAGGGAAAATTCAACTATTTTGTAAAATTTTCCCTCATAAATGGAAGGCATTGTAAAGTTGATTTTTTTCCATTTTTCTTATTAGGTTTACAAGTAAAATTATTTTTATTTTCTATTTAAATAATTGTTTCAAAAACACGTAAAAATAAAATTTTGCTAAGACAATTGTAGTTGCACACATTTAAGTTTTGTCAAAATTTGTCTTCTCACATACTTCTGCAAGTAATTAAAATTCTATATTATCATAACAAAATAGGCTTGTCAATATTTGGCAGGAACTTCGTTGCATTGCAACCTTGTTGACATATGGTCATAATCACTAGAATGCAAATGAATGTATTCAAATATTTCATCCTCATCTATGTTATATGTCTATGCAAAGTCACATGCAAAATATTATAGAAGTCCATTTGTCAAATGTTGCAAGGGAATGATCTTTCAGTGTTGAATATATAAAATATTTCATATCCCACATAATAACCAAATACAAATGAAATTGTTTGTAGGATTCTCCTTGTTTGAAATTCTCTTAGACATTCTCAGCTTGCCTTTACAATAGCTATCTTTCTTTTTTGGATTTCTCACGCCTCTTTCATTTTTAAATCTTGGGACAAATTAAAATAAACAACAACAAAAACCTACTCCATCTCCCTTGTTGCATGTTATTGAATAAAAAAGAGGACTAAAGCATATTCCAACTCCCATAACATGGAGCTTTCTAAGTTGAGAGTAAGTGATTATTGCACTAGATCAAGCATCATAAATGGTCATTAGTACATAATATTTTCTTTCATCAATTAACAGATACATTAATGGTATTAATGGTTATAGTATTTTAAAATAGAAACTAGAAAAAATATATTTTAACCTTCATTCATAATAAATATTTAGTAACACCAATGAAGATAGGAATAATTAGAAAAGAATTTTTACATACTTATTTTGTTATAATCTTTTAAGAGAATGATCCTCAAACAAGGACATTAATATACTTATAGAGATCATAGATAGAGTCACTCCACTCATGTTAATAAATACTAAGTTAGGATGTTGTGCCAAAAATTACTTGTAGATAACCATATAAATCAATTATCCACAAGAGCACATTAAATTAAGAGCTACAATTAATTTACTCATTACTAGTTAATTTGTCTAATTTACTTGTCATTGTCACTTCTTTAGTTTTACGAGAATCTAAATTTCATCATCTACTTTGATAAAGGTCTCATCAATTTTATTAGCATAACTTTGGTTGAGTCTATAGTCTAAAGTGATTGTCTCTCTTTTATCTATTATCATTCTATGAAATCAATATAGTACATAATAAAAGATAACCGCCTTCTATTATCTATAATAAAATAAGATACTACATAATACAAGATAATCATCTGTCTTTGATCTATGTTCATTTTATAAAAATAATATACTACATGTAATGAAGTGACATCTTCAGAGCAGGGATCATCGCAGGGATCATCCTCCTCCTCAGGTACATAGCAATATCCCAGATCGTCACCACACGCTCCGATCTCGCAGCATTCATAATCATCGACACACTCAAAATCGCCATTGCAGGGATAATCGCAGGGATCGGCCTGAGCTACTGCCATTGACGTTATTATTAGTAGCAGCACGCAAAACAATTTCATTGCCTTTGCCATTCTCTTTTATGTTCTGCTGTGAAGAAATGATAATCCAACCATATTTATAGAGAAGAATCGCCCCCTGTTTTAGGAGCGGTCCCAAACATTCAGAGCTTGAATCGACAAATTTAATGGTCTTAGGAGCCACTTTGGAAGCGATCACCACAATGAATTCGGAGATTTAATCAAGAAATTCCCATCGAGCCCATCGGCCTTCATCAGCATTGTTTAGAACACTATGATTCCCATCTAAATAATTATGCTTACACGTTTGTTTGGTTGGAAAAATGTGACATTGCTGGGAGAGGTCCCTGATAAAAAAAGTGTATGGCATAATGCTAACAATGATATATTTTATATCATTTTTCTACCACGATGTTTGATTATAACTATATATTATGAACATTGCAAAATAGAAAGGAAGGAAGAACAAAAGGAATCAATTTAATGGTTGGGAGATGCTAGATCTTTTTATATCTGTCTTTTATAGTATTTGAGAGGAGGAAATGCAACATATCTAGGAGGAACGATATGAGTAAGAAAGAGCCCCAATACAAGATGTGGAGTAGGAGAAGCTACTTCCATATCCATATATGATAGACAATCACTAGGGATAGTAGTCGAATTAGACCCCAAAATATTACGTAGGATAAAGTAAGAGATTCTATTAGCTATGAACTTTTCATAGGAAACAATTAGAATATCATCACGAGGCTCAAGAGATTGAGGATTTCGAGGGAAAAAATATCAAGATTAAAATATCCACAATTAGCTTAGGATTCAAAAATACTATAATTTATAGTTATAACTTTCCCATTGAGAGGAAACTTTAAACACGTAAGAATGGTACAAGGGTCTACCTTCATGGATGTGAGTGAAGAATGACCCAACTTCACACAAAATTAGTTCAAGGCATGGATAATTGTAAAGGTAATATCTAATCACCTAGAGAAAACTTCTATGAGAAGGATCATCAAACCTATGGTGGGACAAGTGATACCATCAAACACCTTAACCAATACTTTTGATTTAATATGTGCCTTGATGTAATTGTTGTGTGTAAATATGCGCTTCAATAATAACATTCACCATATATAGTAGATCTATTAGATTATGTCATAGTAATGTATAATGGGCCATCAAGTGTTTTTATGAAATTACTTGATTTAAAGGTAATGTTATGTTCATGCTTGAGTTAGGGTTTCTCTTAGTCAATCAAGCTTAGAACATTGTTGGCATCATTAAAAATATTATCAATAGCTATATAGCCATTATTGTTATGATCAACAACATTAGTAGAATAGGAAGGAATAGGCTTGGTAAATATTTCAAAATTTTATTTGGAGGTGATATAGATCTATTCCCTTTATCATTCACACCATCCACCACTATAGCATTGGAAAAAAATAGGTCTTCAATTTCATGCTTTAGATGCATGCATTTTTTTGTCATACTTGGGTTGATGATGGAACTAACAAAAGATCTTTGAGTCAAAAAATGGTAGAAAAGGTTTGGAAAAATCTATAAGACAAACATGAGATATGTTCACCATTTTTTTAGGTAAAAAGTCAGAGACCTGAATTTTCTATTATATCAAAGAATTTTACAAATATCCGACCTGACCATATTGAAACAGAGACCCAAAAGTGGTTACCACTATCAGTAATACTGACCTATCTAAATGCTTCACTAAATAAACTATATCACCGCTTCACTGTAATTACATAGATCACTAAGAATAATCTCTACAAAATGAATTATAGAGTTGATAGATTGCTGGAAAAAACCCTAGAACCAAAATCCAACAAAGGCTCACCCATATTGACCAATCGACTATCAAACAAAACTTGGAAAGTCATTTGTTTTCAAATGTATGAAAAGAGCCCCCAAAAATGTATATGCTAGCACTGACAGTATGAATATGATAATATCACTGTATACAAAGTATCTTTCGTCACTATCTATGGTAAGGCACAACTATGTTGCTCCCGACATAATGTGATAACCAATATGAACTAGCATAAACCAAAAAGATGCATGTATACACCAAAAGATAATTGGAAAAAGTAGAGACCTAGGTGCCGTTGATATTGCTTGACACCTTGGAAGAGGAAACATCATCCAACAAAGCACCTTGATTGTTATTATTTTTTAGAACCTATAACTCGATAAGGAGCTCCATTTCCCGGGCCAATACCAATGATATGAGGCATCGCGTGTTGTCTGTGTATTGAAGGGGCATCATCAAATCTTAGCAACAATAAAGTAGTATAAAAAATGTTGAATGCACTTTCAATAGTAGGGCCAAGGATCACCTTTGTAAGGGAGCCCAATTCATGTTGAAAGCCACATCATAAAAATGAACTCATCAGACCATCATTAGGAGATGTCAGCATTTTAGTAAACTTAAATCTGCCACTCCAAGCTAGAGGAAAGAAACAGTCAAATTCTAAGTCACTAGAATAATGAAGATACCCAGATTCCAAACTGAAAACCCCACCCATATTTCCCTATTAATTGGAACACCTATCCAATCCCAATATCATCTTTCAAAGCCTTAATAGATTCCCTAGTTGAGTCACATAAAATGAGATGAGAATATTTTGCAGTCTTAAAAGTTTGGAGTTCCACCTGTTGATTAATTGCAGAATTTGCAAGTCAGTCAGCAAGCCTATTCACTTCCCTATAGCAATGATTTACTTTAACATCTGCAAATCTGAGAAATAACTTCCACACTTTTGAAAGGATGTAACCAATCTGCCAACTATAGACCGTCTTCGACATAAGGGTTGAAATAAAAATACGTGAATCCCCCTCAATGTGTAAATTGCTTATGTTAAGTGAACTGACCAATTTTAGACATTCTAGTAGAGCACTTGCCTCTGCAATGTTGTTAGTTCCTTCAAGAATCTTCTTAGCCAAAGCAGTTATAATTTTCCCATCACTGTCTCTCATTATGCAACCAGTCCTTGATTTTCTTGAGTTCCCTTTAGATGAACTATCAAAATTTATCTTGGAAAAGCCCACCCGAGGAGGAGACCATTTGAATTCAGTCCTAACATCTAAGCTTTAGTAGGTTACTGATCATTTTCCCATTGAAAGGAACACGTATATGTGCCCACCCATCAAGAATTTGAAAGTCCGATCGGGTGATAACATAAGAGATTTCTTTGGTTCTAGATGTGTATGCAATTATATTTTAAGATATAGATTTCTCAATTAGGAGGCATAATTTTTCCATTCTAGAGAATTCCTTTTAGAAAACTCTATTTTTCCTCTCCCACCATAAATTCCAAATGACACAGGCTGGGGATAGAATCCAAATGCTAGCGAAGGAGTCTTTATTCAGGGTTAGTCATCTAGCCAAAAGGTCCTTCAAAGAGTGAAGGAGAGCACCTAACCATTTGAGCTTATTAAGGATCCACGACCAACAATCTTGGGCAAAGGGGCAATATTGAAGGAAAAGATGACCAGTAGTTTCAAAATCTTGATTACATAAAATACATTTGAAATTTTTAGTAATACACAATTTAACTAGTCAATGGCTGGTAAGAATTATGTTCTCCATTGCTAGCCAGGTGAATACACCATCTTTTGGCAATATAGCTTCATGCCAATAGAAAGTAAATTCTCTCCTAGTCATACATTTCTTAGGTGACCTAATAGCTTTATATCCTTGCTTTACATTATATCTACCATCTCTGCTAATTGTCCAAATGAGTTTATCCTTACTGGCTAATGAAAATGGATCTTTTCCTTAGGATGTTTTCCAATAAAAGTCTTTGAACACTTGGTAGCATTACAAAGGATGTATGTCTTCCAAGTGTACTCAATCTGAGAGCTATTGGAGCTAGGAATTAGATAGTCACTTTAGAACCCAAGGCTTGTTTAAGAATATGACATACATATTCTAGCTAATTATTATGTATTAGAGGTTCATGCACATTCCATGAATCCTCGCAAAACCTAGCTGTATTACCATTATTAATCACCCAGGAAAAGTGAAGCAATAGAGTTCCCCTACATCTAATGATGAAGTTTCACATTGGGGATCCCTTTGCAGGGTTATTGATGGTGAAGATTCTCTCATCCAAGTCATCTTCAAGGTACTTGACTTTAATGATTCTATCCCATAAAGAATTTGGTCTTTCATAAATTTTCCAAAATAGCTTGGCACTCAAGTTGATATTCTTTCCTCTAGGATATGGACACCAACACACCCCTCCAATTTAGAGTTACATTTATTATCCCAGGAGATCAGTGGAATTTTCTTCTTGTCATCCATATTTCCTTTCCAAAGGAAATCTCTCATGATATTCTTTTTTATGCCATCCAACACAATTTTAGGGGCTTGTAAGATAGATAACACATAAATCAGAATAGTACTTAGGACTGATTTGATAAGTAGGATTCATCTTGCTAGTGAGAGCCATCTGGCCTTCGATGTTGAAATTCTTTCTTTGATAGAAGAAATGATACCTATCCAATATGATACTTTATTCGCTCCATTGAAGAATGGGATGCCCAAATACTTACGCAGAATAGTATCAATAGTAAAGCCCAGTTCCTTATGGATTGCAAAAGAAACTAACTTAGGAGTGTTAAAAATGAACATTTTGGACTTCGTTGTATTCAATTTTTTACCTAAAGCTAAGCAATAAGTTTTAATTGTGATTTTGATTACCTTTTCCTCATGAATGTTGGCCTAGCCAAATAAAAGGGTATCATTTGCAAATAAATTGTGATACCTTGCCACATACCTTGAGCCTGTCTAAATTAAATCAACGTGTTCAAACCCTTAACCGATATAATGAAAAGAAATGGAGACAATGAATCTCCTTGGTGAACTCCTTGAGTTGAAGAGAAAATACCACATGGTCTTCCATTAACAAGTATTGAGAATTTGACACCTTTAATACAATCCATAACATATTTGCAACACTTGGCACCAAAACCCATTTTAAGTAATACTTTATGCAGAAAGCTCCAAGAAACCCTATTGTAGGCCTTCATCATGTCAAGCTTGAGAACCATGGACAATAAATTTTATTATTTGATGGAGTGGAGGACTTGGTGAGCCACTAGAGAACCTTCAATCATTTCTCTTCCCAGGACAAAACACCCTGTTGTGGAGAGATTATGCGAGGAATAATCATGGCTAACCTAGAAGAAAAACATTTGGTAAAAATATTATAGATAGTATTGCATAGGGAAATAGGCTTGTACTTAGCAAAAGAGGAGGGTTCAGATAATTTAGGGATTAAAGTAATGAAGGTCATATTGAATTGTTTTAGCTTTGTTGCATTCCTTCTTGCTTCCTCTAGAGCCAACAACACATCCAATCCAACAAATTTGTAGCATTTGTGAAAAAATAATGGGGTGAAGCCATCAGGACCAGAGGCCTTGTCTATAGCCATTGAAAAGATAACTACCTTGACCTCCTCCAATGTAAAATGACTCATAAGGAACATATTATTATATTCTTATATCAGATTTGGGATGCTAGCTAGTACTTCATTTGTCTCAAATTTTGTTGTCTCAAATTTTGTTGGTTCATTTTGGTCCGAGAGTAAAGTAGTAAATAAATTTACTACTTTAGGTTGGATGTCCTTCTCATAATTGAGAATTTCACCTTTTGAGTTTTTAATTTGGAAGATAGCATTTCTTTTTCTTTTGATCTTAGCTAAAGTATGGAAAAATTTAGTGTTCTTGTCAAGTGCCCTTCCTTAACCATAATTCTCTGGATCTTTGTCTCCAATAGACCTCTTATCTAGTTAGCACCAAGCATAAAGTTCCAAGTTGCGAGTAGATTGGGTGGCACACAACTCTACAAATAGCTTGCTAGAGATAATTTGGTCATTTAAATCTTCAAGTTTTTGCATAAGATAAACTTTCTCCTAAGAGATATTCTTGGAAACTATTGAGTTCCACTGTTTGATGTTAGTCTTCATGAATAATAACTTTTTGGCCAACTGAAACATTCTAGAGCATTTTGTAAATGGAGCTAAAGTCCACCAACACTATAATAGATGGATAAATGTTTGATCTCTAAACCAGATTCTTTCAAACCTAAAGAATGATTTCTTTTTGGGTTTAGGCATATCTAGTTCCATGTCCAATTGGAGAGCATAATGATCTAATCTCGTCCATGGAATAATGTCCATGAATTAGCCATACCCAAGTCTAAGATCAAGTTGGTGTTGACAAAGAATCTATCAAGCGTAACACCAATGTATAAAAATCCCCTCCTCCTATTGGTCCAAGTGACCCTCACATTAATGGAAATGCAATCTACCAAGACATTAGATTGTGTAAATTTATTAAAATCATGTAACGATTTTTGAGGGGGAATAATACCACCAACCTTGTCATCTAAATTCAATATAGCATTGAAATCACCCCCTAAAATTATCAACTGATCCTCACAGCTCTGGATTAAACATGAGACAATAGATTCCAAAGTCTCCTTTTACTCATTGTAGATGTTGGAGTGTACACAGAGATAAGGATGAAAGAAAACTCGAATCTAGTAACTTCAGACTCTAGCCAATTTGCATTCTTGCTAATCAACTTGACCTAAATCTTTAATGGCCTCCAGAGAATGACCAATCCCCCAAATGCACCGATAGAAGGGGGTTTAATTGTGGATCATAAACTCGAATTCTTGAATCAGTAAGTGGACCAAGATGGTGAACAAAACAAGGGGTATAAGTGGCCACTCTTTCTTATGAAATCATGGAAACTTGAACTTCACAGAGAGATTTGAGGGTCATGCACTAAAAAATAGGAGTTGTGTAAAGAATAATAATTGTATTACTCTGAGTCTAGTTTCTAAACTACTAATTTTTTAAAAAAATGGATAAGATTAAGAGGGTCAAACCTCTCGCGCACAAAAAACTGTTCCTAATTTTTTCAGAAAAACATAACATAATTGTTTTCATGAGCTTCACAAACTCTATAGTTAGATTTAGTAATTTTAAAAACCCTTTGGTAGGATGATAGATAAGAGTTAGATCTAGAAGTTGTGTATTTTTTTGTTGAGTATTTTATTTTTTATGATTTTTTGAAGGGACCACATCTTAAAAATCTGGTACTTGTTTGTGCGCTAGGCATAACTTGCATCAAAATAATGCAAATTGCAAATTTTTTTTTAAAGTGTATAGAATCTAGTGTAGAATAGTAATATGTAATTTTTTTTTGAATTTGGTCAAGTAGATCAAAAGTTAATAAAAAAATGGTAGACATATGTCTGTGAGGACTGTGAAGACACTGGTAAAGAAAATTAAAATTTGCTATGCTAATGTTGTCCAAAAATAGAAAAATTTATATGGTCATAAAGCTTAGAAGATGTGTGAGATGATGGTAGTAATTTTAGAGATATCCACTTGATCATTTGTAAAGATGATGATGACGAAGTCAAGAAATCATGTTGAAAGAAGAAAAAATGTGTAAATGAACAAAATTGGAGGGAAAATAGGCTTGCAAACCTTAGGGTCGTACTCCAAACCTTTTACCAAGCCATAACCCATACAGGTTATGGTGTACAAAATAACCCGCTCGGGTTTTGAAAACCAAAAATCACAATTTCAAGTTCTACATAACTCATACGGGTTATGAAGACATAAAACAATATTTTTCAGTTTCACAAACCCGTACGGGTTATGAAGACATTAACAAAATTGCTTGTAAATGTGTAATGCAATACTTATTTGTATATATTTACATATATGATATTTTAATATATAGGTATATATGCATATCTATAATTATATATATATATATATATATACACACACACACACATGCATGCGTGAATCTTCTCTCTCTCTCTCTCTCTCTCTCTCTCTCTCAGATGCATATACTCATATCTAAACACATATGTTTAACATGTATATAAAAAAAATGTATACTGAAACCTCAGATGGCTCTCTTGTACTCTTAGGAGGCATCGCCACTGATGAGGCAGCTATGACCAATTCCTATATAAACAATCATAACATATGTCATAGTCATAGAGGAAGGATTTCTAATATATTTAGAACAATCAAGAATGCAGTTGAAAGTAAATGTAAAAATGTTACCTCTTTTCTCTCCTGAACATCAACAACATTAGGTGCATTCATTAAATTTATAAAACCCAATTGTTTATATATATATATATAGAACAAATAAGTCAAGTGCATTCATCAATATAGACTATGTAAGTACATGTTTAATCATGAATAATACATTTCAAAAAATAAACTTAAATTCTATTGAATTATCTTTTGTCGTTTGGGTGTCCTCAAGGATTTCTTTCTCTTTCCCGGTGTCCTCAAGTCAGGTGGGGTACCCTAGCAAAAAAAATTAACATAAGATAAGCGAATATGATACCGCATGGGTTCAATTAAAATTGTAAACAAGAGATGTGAAAAATATTACACCGCAAAGCTTTCAAAACCAAAGTCAATGGCAAAAAGGGTGATATCATCAAGTTCAAAAATATGAGCAGCTGACAAGCCCTACAAAACACCAAATAAATATGCATATATTAACAAAATATATTTTGAAATATACATATTATTTTATTTTAAGGAATATTTTAAAAAAATTGCCTCAGGTGTCGAAGCTAGATGTTATATTTCCTCTCTAGACTCTAGACGATTGACATACATTGTACTTCATTATTATTTGATTTGTAGAATTTTGATCTATGTTTGACATGATTGACATATGTTTCATGTTTGTAGTACTTGATCTCTATGTTTTAAACATAATTGATCTATGAGTGATGTTTCACAAGTTATATAGTTTTACTCTATACATGTGTGATGTTTACAAACTTTTAATCTATGTGTTTAATATATGCAGGTTTGATGATCCAAGTTATATATTTGATGATCTAAGTTATATGTAAGTTTATTCTATGAATAATGTTGACATGCTATATACTTGAGATCTACATTTGATGAACTTACTTATATTTACATTCAACATGTACTTTATATTTAATGTTATGATTAAGAGGAAAGTAGGATTCGACATGTACTTTATATTTAATGTTGATGATCTAAGTTAAATATGTTTGATGATCTAAGTTATATTATGTTTGACATCTAGATGATATAAAGTAACCCCTTTTAAGACATGGTGAAGTAGTAAACAACAATAATTTGACTGGACTTTTAAAACACATGTGTCCTAATGTAATCAACTATAAAAAAAGGGTATCCTAATTGAGTATTTCAAGATGCATGATACACATTCATATTCCAACTAGATAAGTATCCACATGACCTAATTAATCAACTAGATAAAAATAAAGCATTGAAACATGCATGATAAACATTCATATTCTTGGATAGCTAATAAATCATCTGCTTAAGACATTGTTGAGATATTATAAATTGTAGAAAATTTCTCCATTCACTATGGATACCGGTAAGAAAGAATGGAGTTAAGAAAACCTTCAGTCTCGCTCATGAAAAATTTAGTACTTATCATATTTCATGGATGATTTAGTCTAGATCAAGTGGTTCAACTCACTCTTGGATAACATTTAATATTCTCTAATGGTCATCAGTATCAAGTCTCCACTTATGAATGCCACGTCCTATCACTAGATGAAGAGATAGGACATTGGAAATTACAAGATGGCTATATTGATAAACTTTGTTGTTAGGTTGATAATCAATAAAATGAATCCCATGTTTAAATATTTTGATTTTCTTCAAATACATTCCTTGCACAACAACTGAACCTGCACAGACAATTTCAACAACATATATAGATGTGAAATTAACCATAAACACATGTATAATTCCATCGTAAGTTGGACCTCAATTGTAATAAATTAAACATAAATAGACTACTAACCCATGGGAAACATAATTCCATCACTTGTTTCATTCTTTGTTAGCTTCATCCTCTCCTTAGTGCAACACAATAAATAGTAACTAACACCTTCCACATTTCTAGGCTTTTCTATTACTGCAAAAACATGTCCTGCAAAATATATTTTCAATTCAACCTGTAAATATAAATTAAATAGAATTGTATATTTTACTAGATATATGTACCATCTAAATTGA